>CM062294.1:310625742-310980742 GCA_031216915.1 Pictodentalium vernedei
AGTTGGTGTTTGTTTGTTTGATAAATGTTTAAATACTTTTATGACATAACTTTACATTTTACAAACAGAAACTGTTTTTATACTTTCAATTTTAATTAAAATTGTTTCTTAATCTTTATTTCTCTGGTAATGCAGACCAGGCTAAACGTGTAAAAGGATTGCTCATGTGGACTTGATGATAATATAATTATTTAATGGTTGTGTCTGAATTTGTCCTACAAAGTGAGAATCTTACAGAAAAGAACAACATATTGTTCAGTTTATACTAGACTGAATAGCTGGACTAAATGCTAATGTTGCAGAATGTTGATAAATTTTTTAGGGATGAAGTCGTTTTTGAAAACTGGGACGTAAATGCCTGCATTATATATTTCATTTGGCTGTACTCGGCTATGTACAAACTAAACCTGATTATTTTAGGTTAATTGTATGAAATGGAGTGACTTTCTTTTGAATTACCTTTTACACCAGATCAAACTCGATCTTTTCCGTCATCTTGTCAAATCAAGTTCATGCAGTAATCATTCCAACAAATTTATTTGTATTTTATTTGTGATCTATTTTATCAGGTTTTATTTTTTATTAAGTTTTATTAAAGGGCCTACGCAGGTTCAGGAGTCAAAAAATGTTTTTTTTTATGAAACCAATTGCATGATATTCTCTGTGTCAAATTACGTTTGTAAAATCTCGGGGTCACATAAGAAATGTCCAGATTTGCTAGAAAACGGTCGTCGACAACGCAATGTTTACCACACAAATAAGCTCAAATAGTTTTTTGTGTGGGACCAAAGACATATCTGAGTCTTATTCATGTGCTAAAAATTGCATTGTCGATGACCATTTTCTAGCGTTTCTTGGCATTTCTTTTGTGAACCCGAGATTTTAGAGAGGTATTTTGACACAGAGAATGTCATGCGATTGGTTTAAAAGAAACCCCTTTGTTGACACATGAACCTGCGTAGGCCCTTTAAGTTGTGACAATTTTATCCAAATGGAACGTAATTTTTCGTTAATTTTTTTTATTATATATTTTAACACCGGTTGGTGCACTTGTTATATGAACCATTTGTTTTACTGTTAGTTGTATCTTGATTCTTGATGTATGTTAAAAATAATTTACAAGTACTTAAAGTCTTTATTTTTAAGAGTCATTTGGAACACCAGAAGACCTTTGATAATCTGTGATTATCTGTGCGCTATCTTAATTAGAATAGGTAGCTTCCACATTTTTTGTGTGAAGTATTATAAACTAGAAACAATATTCCTGACTAAAATCTTCTCCGGTTTTGGGACAGTTGTGTAACAGGCAATCTGCGTGTACATTGGTACATTAAGAGATCATCCGATATCTACGTTGATTTTACATCACAAAACCATGAGCCTCACATGTTAGGCCTAACAACGATTAGTAATCACAATTCATTTGACCCTTGTAAAAGGGTATTCCAGGGTATTAGGACAATAGTTTTGTGGACCAATACCGCAACATATTCATTTCATATGGTCTAAATCCACCTAGGCCAAATATTTCTTTTCAAAAGGGAATTGCCAACTTAAACATGTTTGTCTGCTGTGATGTACATTCACAAGTCCTAACATGCTTAATACCTATCCGAAAACTTTGTTTAACCCTTTAACCAACACAGACGATTTCGAAATTTATTATTTTAAATATCATTTTTAAAATTTTTTCAAAACATTTCAACAAAACCATATCATGTGACCCCTCTTTGGAACGAGCTCGACGAGACATTTGTAGACATTTGCTGCCTATTGAACTAATCCCCACTATTGCTATCGCCCAATAGGATCCTGAATCGAATTTAGTGCAGAGATGATGTTTCAATTCGCGTCTCATCTCTGGAGCGACAAACTTTATCCAACCGTATTCCGACGAATGGCGGTTTTCACAACGACGGAAGATCTTAAGGAGGACAAACGATTGGAGTATTAAAGTCTAGCTGACATTGGGTTTAGCTCCACTCCAATCCCAGAGGAACTGGAAACAAATTTAGAGGCGACAGAGAATAAGAAATATACAAGGACACCGGATCCAGCTTGTGGGAGGAAGCATGGAACCCAACATCGATTTAAAACCGAGACTTAAACAATTACAATTATCGGTGATGTTTTACTGAACCCTTTACCTAACATGAAAAGCAGACGACACTTGCAAAAAATATTCTTGAATAACTATTTAATTTTATTTTTTGTCTCAAAAGCATAGATTATGACCCCTCGTTGGAACGAGCTCGTTCCATCGAGGGGTTATAACCTATGTTTTTGAGACAAAAAATGAAAAAATAATGAAAATTAATAGGCGATTTTTGAGAATAGCGCTGGCCGGTTTTGGCCGTTACGTTGGGTAAAGAATTAATCCATTAGCGACTCTGTTTCTCGGTCATTAATCCTGTCAACGCGATAGGCACAAGGTTTTGAGTGCAAGAAAGGGCAGGAGTTGATTGGCAAACAATATAATAAACGACATCTTGGGCTGTATGATTATATTAGTACTGCATCCTCCCTCTCGAACAAATGCAAAATGCAATATTTTGTCAGGAAAGGTGGTATCCGAACAGATTAAAAACAAAACAAGTTCTACTTACATGGCATGAGCAGTTATTTATTTATATTTATTTTTTTATTGGCACTTTAAGGAACATCAGCATCTAAGGCTATATCGTGGCGATGAACAGTATGTATTATAAAGAGGTGATTATCTGTGAAGGATCGGTAAAATTAGAGCCTTTTTAGATGAGTCCAAAATAGGAAAATTAGTTCATACATTCATCAGCAGTCGCCTAGACTAGTGTAACTCCTTGTTAATTGGCTGCTCTAAAACAGAGGTTGAAAAGAATGCAGCACGTGCAAAATTGTGCAACACGCATGATCACAAAAAGTCGCAGATTCTATCACATCACCCCAATTCTGTTCAAACTTCACTGGCTCCTGGTAGAAAAGAGAATCCAGTTGAACATCATTCTGCTCACATTGAAATGTCTGAATGCAATGTCACATCCTATCTGTCTGAACTTGTAAGTGCTTACAAACCTGGAAGACCGCTCCTCTCACAAGATATTCTTAATCTCGTCCAACCGAGGTCTAAATTGGTTATAGCAGGCGATACAGCTTTTTCGGTCATTGCCCCAAAATTGTGGAATGCTCAACCACCCCACTTAAAAATACCACAAACACTTGACATATTCAAAAAAGCTTGAAGACACACATCTACCAACTAACTTTCCTCGATCAAAAAGACTAGAAACTTGGTGACAAAGGCGCTATAATCTTTAGCTTCCTACCTTTCAATTTGTACAGCTACACAGCACTTCGTGTGGATATCATGCTTAAGTATCTTCTAAGAAATAAAACGAACGGTCTGGAAAGGACACGAGGAATAAGAAAGTAATGAAACAATAATGAGAAAAAATATCTGGCCTCAATTTTCACTCAACCTATTTGAGTTGCGTTAATTTTTAACCTAACTGGTTTGGGGGAAAGAGTTTGCGCTGAAGGAAATGACTATTTCATTATTTACGACATCTGTGTCAATACCTTGCTTTGTTGAGTACATGCTTTCACTGGGAGAAAGTTCCGTTTTTTTTTTTCACAGATGTGGAAGTCAGGAAACGGGTCTCGGTATCCGTTACAAGCTGGAGCCAATACTATAAAACTCTTACAATTGTATTTTCTAGAATTGTATTGTCTACCTATTAATATAACTGCGTAAAATGAATCATTAGCATTTTAAAATACAACTGTAAAAGTTTAAAAATATTGCCCCTGGTCGTATTATCTTCAGGTGGAGTTAATATTTACTGCAAAACACCCTAAAAATAACTATTGTACCGGCCTTTTTGGTAAAAATGCAATAGTTCTAACCCTTTGCCTAACGTAACGACCAAAACCGACCAGCGCCATTCACAAAAATCACCATTCAATTTTCATTATTTTTTTCCTTTTTTGTCTCAAGCTGAGCTCGTTCCAATGAGGAGGCATAAGCTATACTGAGTCAAAAAAGAAAGTATAATAGGGACAAATGTGAACAATAGCATAAAGGATGAAATATAATAGTTCTAATGCTGCATGTTTGTGGACAAGAAGTCGAGCAAAGCGTTTAATGACATGTTGTTGTTGTCCACCCAACCGTATACAATTTTGATACGGATTTCAAAATAGCACCTGCAATCCGAGAATGTCAAAATGAATGGGCGACCGACGATTTTCTTTGTGTTATGTTGTGCTAGAGAGCCTGGGTTATTGAGAAAACACGCTAGTTTTTGTCTTCCGACATTTTAAAAAATGCCAAGGTTAACGGAAAATCAGAGGTTGCTTGCCATTGGTATGCATGAGGCTGGGATACCTCCAGATGGAGTCACCGTGGCCACTATTTACCGTCTCATTGGAAGGTATAGAACCACTAGCTCTATTGTCGATCGAGCGCGTTCAGGTCTACCAAGAGTTACGACCCCTTCACAACACTGACACATCAGTACGTCTCATTTGCGGGATCGCTTCCTTCCGGCGACGAGGACAGCAGCAATTGCTCCTTGTAGAACTAACAATAGAATCAGTGCACAAACTGTCCGCAACAGACTCGCTGAACACGGCATCCGAAGTAGGCGTCCATACCACGGACCAATCCTTACCAAACGTCATCGTACCGTCAGAATGGAATGGGTACGTCAGCGTGTTCGCTGGACTCGGCAGCGTTGGAGCACAATTCTTTTTAGTGATGAATCACAATTTTGTCTACGGCGCGCTGATGGTAGGCCAAGAGTCTATTGCCGACGAGGAGAACTGTTTTCTGATGCTTGCGTGTTGGAATGCGACCGTTTCGGTGGGAGTAGTGTAATGGTTTGGGCAGGAATTTCCTTGCACCATCGAACGCAGTTGATCTTCATCGATGGTAATCTGAATGGACAGCGATATATGGACGAAATTCTTAACACTGCCATTGTCCCGTTGTTCAACGCTAACGTCGGAGTGCGAGTTATTCCAGCAAGACAATGTCCGATGTCACGTGGCGCGTATCTGTCGTGACTTTCTTGAGGAGCAGAGCATCGAACTTCTTCCCTGGCCCCCACTTTCGCCAGATTTGTCGCCAATCGAGCATCTTTGGGATCAATTGGATCATTGGGTACGACTTCATGATCTTCATACATTGGGCGATTTACATAATGTTCTAAGGCAGGAGTGGAACGCAATACCACAGGGTGATATCTAGAGACTTATCAGGCCCATGCGCCGTCGATGTCTTGCCATCCAAGAGACAAACGGTGGACATACACGCTATTAACTGCATGAGTGAATCTTTCATTTCACCCCACGTCTGAATTGCGACGTCCTGACATGACGATGGCAACAGTGAGAACATGAAATTTTGCAAATTCATACAGCTAGACTCGAAATATGAACTTACAATAATTTGTTTGGGATTAAAGTCGATAGTACTAAAAACATTGTTCCTCAAATTTATTATACTTTCTTTTTTGACTCAGTATATATTTTTAACACAAAAACTGAAAAAGAATAGTTATTCAAGAATTTTGTTGCAAGTGTCGTCTGCTTTTCGTGTTTGGTAAAGGATTAAAACGTGTTCTTAGGGTGGGGCACGTATAAATATGAACTTGTATTAACTATATTGTCATAAGAACATTATACTTTCTGGAGTTATTGGTAGTTGGAGCACCAAGAAACCTAAGAACCGTAACAAGGGAAGTCATTCACTCGCCAGTGCGTCACCCAAATTTGAACCTAGGTAATTTGTTAGTCCGATTAATTATTTTACGGTAATGAATTTGAGAGAAAACAAACGTTTTTGCTACATTTTCCGATTTCGTTTCTACCGCTGATTGCTCGGCACTGCGACATTTCTGTAGATTAAATCAAATATATATTATTACCACTTAACAGGGCATTTTCCTGTGCCTTCACATTGTTTTGTAAGGCGATCAAAGTATATACGTCAGGTGACGTATCGGGCCGCGAAAGGATAATGAAAATGATTTCCATTATCTGCCCACGGTCTGATACGTCACGTAATCTCGCAACGATTTATTTTTAATCGGCGTATTGTATCCCTTGTCTGTTTTCATCCGAAGCGGAACGAGTGCACCCCCGTAACGGAAAATTAAGAGCCAACTTATTGAAAAAGGTCAGTATGTATCATTCTGTTTTTTGAAGCTGCCAAACTCCGATGTTGGATTTTTTGCTTCAGTTATCTCGTACTTAGTTTTTAAAGAACATTAAAAAGTAAATGCCGATATCTCATGAATATTCAAAGTTCAAACTCTAAACTTAATTGTTCATTTTCTATTCACTTTAAAATGTCAGTGTATTTCTTGATTGAAGGACAAGTATGTTGAATAATTTTCGGATTTGATTAAACTATTGGCTTGCAGTTATTTTGAGGTTACTTGAATGTCCGTTCCTATTAGTGGTAATAATAGTAATAACATGACTTTCTCGGGCATTCGGGTTCTATCAGCAGCCAGACAGAAATGGTTAACAGCACTGTCTTATTAGCGACCCTCGACGTCGTCTCGGACTGCTTATAAGTCCTCGGACTATTAATCATTTCTGTTGGGCCGCTAATAAACATACTTCTAACCAAACGGTTTGACTGACAGTCCACCCTCCTCACCAACTCACCCACTTCTCTCAGAAACTTCGAGGTGCACCACCAGACCAATTAAGCACGGGTCACCGAATATTCCGAGTCTTTCTCTTCATTCCTACACTGTCTAACTCCTATTTTTCTTCTGCACATTCCTTATTATATTCTAACTCCAATACTCTTAATACTCTTAATTCAGATGACAAAATATATTTACCAATCAATGGAAAATTACCAAACTCCTTGTAATGCTGATATTACCAAATGCAATATCATTACTGAATGGAGACAGCCTTGTATAAGCTTCCAGCTTCGTGCTGAATCCATTTCCTTGTTACCAATGTATATAATAATATCAATGTGATTTGTTTTTGCTTGCTATTGGAAATAAATATTGTTTAAACTTATGAACAGCAATACCATTAAAAATCACGTTATTGTGATATTGCGTGCAACATGAGATTCGTGAAAGGACCAAATGTGATCATGTCACATCAAAGTGCCGACTTTAACTGGTAACTATGACAAGTGAGTTCCTTGGAATGTCAGGTCCCACAATACGACTAATTTTCAAAATTTTGCTTCTATTTTCTCTCACGTGAAGCTTTAAGAACACGATGCTCGTTCCAATCTTGTTTTAATGACAATAATAACTGAAAGTAAGCGCGAATTACAACGAAATGTTCTACATCTTTACCATTCGTCTCCTGACTGACACGTGTCCCGCTAATTGGCGTTAATCAGTCTGCAAAGCCAGTCGTACAGACTGTCAACCATTCAAAAAGACATATCTGAAAAAAATCCCCCCTTCATGTCTGTATTTTGTTTATATACGGCACTTATTTTTAAATTAACTCTTTCAACACGAGAGGCCCCTTGTCCGGTCCAGGAACACGATATGTCATAATTTCATTAAGTAGGATTTATTTATTTATTTATTGGTGTTTAAGGTCACATACTTATGCACAATGGCTAATCGTGACCGTGACAGTTTTACAGGTGGAGGAAGCCGGAGTACCCGGAGAGAACCACCGAGCAACGACGAGCAGCTGTCAGCTCCCCAACATCGTAACTCTGAACTCCGCACCGCAGCACAGGCAGGGTTAGATTGGTTGAAGACATGCGCACCATCGACGTGCAGTACGCCTCAGTACACAGCGTCATCGTGCCCCCATGTAGGTAATCGGGGTGAAGTGTCTTGCCCAAGGACACAACGCGGTTGCCGCAGGTAGGATTCGAACCGAGGACCTCTCGGCTTGATTAAGTAGGATGACTACTAAGTGAGCGTGTGTGGTAGAACAATTAATATTTTCAACGTGCATCCTGAAGGCTGTGCGTTGAAAATATTAATTGCTCTACCCCCAAATAATGGATATGGACTCTTCCAATTTCTGCCATTTAACTGGCATGGAAGATACCAGCAGTGTTCAAAGGGTTAAAAGCTTATTTCATTCTCAGATCCAAAGAACCTTTATATCGTGAATATCACTTCATCCAGCACAAATTGATTATAACGAAATGAATATTTATTTTTTAATAATAGGCGATGCATAACTTGGAATCTACCAGCTGGTTTTCTAATGTTAGGCGTGTACTCCAGCTGTATGGGATGCCTAATGCATACACTCTTCTCAAGAGCACTCCAACTAAGAAAGACTGGAAAATTCAACTGGGAGACTGCATAGGAACAACCGTTGAAGGTGCATGGGATGAAGACATAAGAAAAAGAACAACTTTGAAATACTTAAATCCTACAGCTGTTAAAGTAAATCAAGTGCACCATATCTACAAATCAGTACGGGCAAACATCCATGATGCAAGGCGAGCGGAGACAAAATCGAGACTGCTGACAGGAACATATACGCTCCAGAGGAATAGAGCCACATTCAATCAATATGTGGTAGATGATACATGTAAACTATGCAGAAAAAATAAATCAAGTGCACCATATCTACAAATCAGTACGGGCAAACATCCATGATGCAAGGCGAGCGGAGACAAAAGCGAGACTGCTGACAGGAACATATACGCTCCAGAGCAATAGAGCCACATCCAATCAATATGTGGTAGATGATACATGTAAACTATGCAGAAAAAAACCCAGAGACCCGACAACACTTTATCGCTGAATGTACTATTTATAGTGCACAGAGAACTACAGTAAAAAAGAAGCTCCTGTCCATACAAGCTATATCAGCCGTTAGGAAAGTCTTGGATGATCCACACTTATTCACGCAACTGATGTTAGACTGTACACATCTAGATGTGATGAGCCTCTGTAGTATTGCAGAACAAGACATCCCAAATATAGAACTACGAAGCAGAGAATACTTATGGAAGATCCATACAATGAGGATTGGATTGCTTGGACAGGATTACTCGGGCAGAACCTGTGTCTCTCCCTCCAGCTAAATTTAGCTCTTTATAATTAATCAAGAGAAACCTCCAGATTTATCACCAATGAACTGTTAAATTAACCTGCAAATGGTCCCCATGTAGATAGTACACAGCCCTGGTGATGGACCCTGCCCCTGTGTAAAGACTCTCTCGTAAAAAACTTCAAGGAAATATTCACTGATTTACACATATATGAAGAGGATGCTAAGGATCACTGTAAATACTACAGAAAAACGTATTCAACTAGACAACCTACTTCAACATTACATATTCTAGGACCTACACCCGAGAAGTGGTGCCTCGTCATCAATCGGGGGAAACTACAAGACAACAACAACAATAGCTCCGAAATTTTAATTTCCAGATCGTTGTTCATCTCGTCATCAGAGCGAGCCTCAACCAACTAACCAAGGTATTGCTTTTCAGACCAATCGCTAAACAGGGTCGAAGGTAGGACGCCCGAAATGTGCGGGTAGGTAAAACAAGTCAGGAATTATTAAAGGTATCTCGTGCTCTGATGGCCAGCTATTTCACTTAATTTCACGATTAACTTGAAAAATTAATTGTGTCGTCGTGCTAGAGAAGAAGCAGAAAAAAACGTTAACCCTTTACCTAACATTAAAAGCAGACGACACTTGCAAAAAAAATTCTTGAATAATTTTTTTTCTTCATTTTTTGTCTCAAAAACATAGGTTATGACCTCTCATTGGAACGAGCTCGACGAGCTCGTTCCAATGAGGGGGTCATAACCTATGTTTTTGAGACAAAAAATGAAAAAAATAATGAAAATTAATTGGCGATGTTTGAGAATAGCGCTGGCCGGTTTTGGCCGTTACGTTGGGTAAAGGGTTAAGTAACCACAAAAAATGTTCGTTACAGGTTTTCTTCGTTGATAATTTAATTCTACGCCTTCACGTCATTTCTCAGGAAGCTCTCATAGAGACTTGAATAATCGACATAAGGGAAACTAAACGTGTTAAAAATGGCAATGGCAATTTTCCGAGTGAGGTTTTATAAGGGGTGTGTTACAACCGATAATGTTACAACGCCGCATAATGTTACACCAACGCATAATGTTACAAAAAATGTAGTAAACAACCGATAATGTTATAATCTCCGCATAATGTTATAACTTTTTTCAACCCGTTATGTTATAAAAATCGACGCAAAATGTTATAACCCTTTTCAACCCGTTATATTACAACAAATTAACCGATAATGTTATAACTCCTGTATACTAATTCCAGTTACAGCTATTGCAGATGGACTTTACCACTTACCATATATTGCCGCATAAAGGTATGTAAAATTTATACTAAAGGTTTCTGCTCTGTTTAAGGCGAGGAGACACCCCCACCCCACCCCCAACTCCCGGGGATTTATCATAGAATGACCTAGTCATGTTACATAGACGCGGATTATCCTGGTAACTCAATCGTGTGACGTCATTACCATGATCGTGCAGTGCCCAACATGGTGAAGGCGGGGGTGGTGGGGGAGGGGTGCTATTTTATCCGGTTGAAACGTTTACCAACATGCGTAGTCTCCGCTTCCAGAAATGTAGTGTACCATAGTCCACTGACGCGTTTGGGGAAGGGCAAATGCCTCTGTTTCTGCTTGTTTTGGGCATCTAAACTCATTTGTCGCATATTTCTTAGTCATAAGAATATCTTATTGTTCATTAATTTGACATTTTAACAACTAACAGTGAACAAAAATGAGGTGGAGTTAAAAGTTAAAAGAGGTAAAAAAGTTGGATGGAGCGACGTACATACGATGGATGTGGCAGGTTGGTAGTGTCGCACGGAAGCCGAAGAATAAGATGCGACACTGGGTAGGAAGAGGAATGGGGTTTAGGAGGATTGAAAGGGGTGGGCAGGGATTAGGCTGAGGAAGAGAAGAGGTCATGAATTAGTCCATCAGGGTGATTGTGCAGAGAAAGCTATCTGAGAATACTGGAAGAGAGTAGTGCTAGACGGTATGATAATATAGATGGTGGAGATGTTGGTAGAAGTGGAAGTGATGAATTTGGGATTACAGGTTCTGGAAAAGGCGGAATCACTAGAACAGGCAGTATAGGGAGAAGGAGGAGATTATGGAGGAGGAGTTGTGTTGATGTTGGTGTTGTGGCGGTGTTGGTGATGGTGTTTAGTAGTTATGTATGTTGAAAATGAGCCATTTTGTAGGACCCCGGGGGAGGACACCGGAAGTGACGTCATGTCACGTGATTGGACGGTCATATTGGGTTGTCATGATAGTGCACGTGGGTGGCCAGGTTGTGATGTCATTATCATGGTAATAGGTGGTAGGAGTGCGTATGCGCAGCGCGTGTTGTTATGGGGACACGTGCTCCGTCTCAACCCTAACAGCCCGACAATAGATATCGAATTAATCCAAAAAACACGACAATCTTCAGAAAACTGACCAAACACTCCTGAAAACACTCCCAAATAAAGGTAGGATAATATCCTTAATGAGGGTATGAGACGTATGAAGAGATACTCATTGCGCTCATTTTCATAGCTTTCATTTTGAGACGTATGATTTTTCGCGCATCGTGCTCATTTTCATAGCTTTCATTGCTTCATACGACGAAAAGGGGGATTCCGTGGGTTTAGTATCCTTAAAATATAGGATAGTATCGTTACCTAATGTCCGACCATATAATGGACGCATAATTTATCACAGAAATGGGTTTATTACAATAATGGTTGGTTTATTACAATAGAGTTTTTTTAACTGAGAGATAAACTGGAAAGGGAGGCGCCGTTCCTGTCCCCGGAGCCCTACTGCTCCTTGCCCCTGGAGCTCCTGAAGTCCCGGTCCCTCGAGTTTCTGGCGAGTTACTAAATCAGTACTGGCAGGATTCGGGAGTTTTTTCGGGAATGTTTTGGACAGTTTCCTGAAGATTGTCGGGTTGTTTGGATTAATTCGATATCTATTGTCGGGTTGTTAAGGGTGAGACGGAGCACATGTCCCTATAACAACACGCGCTGCGCATACGCACTCCTACCACCTTTTTTCATGATAATGACATCACAACATGGCCACGCACGTGCACTATCATGACAACCCACATGACCGCCCAGTCACGTGACATGACGTCACTTCCGGAGTCCTACAAAATGGCTCATTTTCAACATACATAACTACTCAACACCATCACCAACACCGCCAAAACACCAACACAACTCCTCCTCCACAATCTCCTCCTTCTCCCTATACTGCCTGTTCTAGTGATTCCGCCTTTTCCAGAACCTGTAATCCCAAACTCATCACTTCCACTTCTTCCAACATCTCCACCATCTATATTATCATACCGTCTAGCACTACTCTCTTACAGTATTCTCAGATAGCCTTCTCTGCACAATCACCCCGATGTAATAATCCATGACCTCCTCTCTTTCTCAGCCTAATCCCTGCCCACCCCTTTCAATTCTCCTAAACCCCATTCCTCTTCCTACCCAGTCTCGCATCTTATTCTTCGGCTTCCGTGCGACACTACCAACCCGCCACATCCACCATATGTACCTCGCTCCATCCAACTTTTTGACCTCTTTTAACTCCACCTCATTTTTGTTCACTGTTAGTTGTTAAAATGTCAAATTAATGAACAATAAGATATTCTTATGACTAAGAAATATGCGACAAATGAGTTTTAGATGGCCAAAACAAGCAGAAACAGAGGCATTTGCCCATCCCCAAAGGCGTCAGAAGACTATAATACACTACATTTCTGGAAGCGGAGATTACGAATGTTGGAAACGTACCAACCGGATAAAATAGTACCCCTCCTCCACAACCCCCGCCCCCCACCCCGCCTTCACCATGTTGGGCACTGGATGATCATGGTAATGACGTCACGCGATTGAGTTACCAGGATAATCCGCGTCTATGTAATGTGACTAGGTCATTCTATGATAAATCCCCGGGAGTTGGGGGAGGGGGGAGGGGGGGGGGGTGTCTCCGCGCCTTAACCAGAGCAGAAACCTTTAGTATAAATATTACCCACCTTTATGCGGCAATAAATGGTAAGTGGTAAAGTCCATCTGCAATAGATGTAACTGGAATTAGTATACAGAAGTTATAACATTATCGGTTAATTTGTTGTAATATAACGGGTTGAAAAAAGTTATAACATTATGCGTCGATTTTTATAACATAACGGGTTGAAAAAAGTTATAACATTATGCGGAGTTTATAACATTATCGGTTGTTTACTACATTTTTTGTAACATTATGCGTTGGTGTAACATTATTCGGCGTTGTAACATTATCGGTTGTAACAGGGTGAGTTTCCCCTGGCCAAATTCGAGCCAGGTGCGAAACGATAACGGCAAATGCAAAAGTACTATTTGATTATATTTCGTTCTGCGTTTTCCTCGTACATGTCTCAGCAATATTTGATGATATAGCATGTATGTTTATTCAACGGAGTTCACACTGTTTGGTACACGTGTTGCCCTTTCACGGTTTGATCAGAAATAGCACTGGGTGATAGATCAGTGGAAATAATTTACAAGAGGAAAACCGTTTACAAGGCGGTGGTATGTGCATTAATGCAAATGACTCAGTTTTATGTATGATGGTGTGAAATCTTGTGACTAAACTTTGAGAAGTTACTTGCCTCCGTAGCAGGCGCGTGGCCAGAATTCTATAATTGGGGATGCTCTAGACACTTGTTTTTGTTTGTTTGTTTTGTTTGCTTTTGTTTTTTTTTTGGGGGGGGGGGGGTGGGGGTATTGGGGGTTGAAGGCATACATGATATTTGAAAGGCCGTTGTGTGGGGTTTCGGGGGCCTCCCCTAGACCTAGGAAGACGAATTCGATAGTTACGCCAGAAAGAAGAGTGCCACCATAAATAAATGACGATACATTTTCGTACCTTCCCATCGACGTACCTGCTAGACTCACTCCATTCTTCAAATTACCCCACGCGCCATTTACATAACTTATATTAACAATGGTTGTCCCCTTTTGAGAGGGTGGATCAAGGGTGGGGGTCATGGCTCCCTTACCTTTGTTTCTCAAATTCTTCCACAAGCACTGAAACTAGGAGGCATAGTTTTATTCGCGATGGCATATGTGCTACCATTGATAGCACATGTGCCATCATGGATAATACCGCATCCGTGATGACACATGGACAACCACGTCCATGTGCTACCGTTGGTAATATTCATAATATCGCGTCCCATGGTCTCGGTGATTGTGAAAAAATTAGATTAAGAAACTACACTGAGAAGGGGGCGGCTGGAAATTATGGTGTCCTGGAATAGGTAACCATTAACTGGTAATTTTTCTAAGTGTTTTAGTGAGCAAAAGATTTAGAGATTATTACGGTCTCAGACTGATATGACGTTACCCCGGACTGATATCTCGCCGATATGAAACTATTCAAGTAAAAACCTTTTTATTTATTAAACCAAAACAAATAAGAACAAAATGTTCTCAGATCTGTTACAATTTTCTGGCAGTTAACTCTCTTCTATCTGGTCTCCATCTACCCAGTCCATACTTATTGCCATCATTAATTCCCCACCATCCAAAAACTATGTCTCAAACTACTCCATTTCGCCTGGTAACGCTAATTGTTAGCTCAACTGTCCGTCGACCGAACATGGTGTTTGCGACTTCTCCTCCTAAACCACTGAACCAATTTAAGTGAAATTTGAGATGATTGTTTGTTATGACATCGCATTTTGATTTTGTTCAAATCAAGTTGTCCCTCCTCTCGGTAGGGCCACGCCCAAAAAGTATGCCTACATCTTAAAAAATCTTCTTCGCATGAACAAGCAGTAGCAGAGACTTGATATTTGGTGTGCAGTTTCCTTTTGAGGTGTTACTCGGCTGTGTTCAAGAGAAGTTCGTGGGGCTATATTTGCCAGCGCTATGGGAGGGGCAAGAGTTTTCGACACACTCAAAATTTTTATTTTCCAAACCAAGAGGCTGATTTGAACCAAATTTGATATGAGGGCTTATTGGGTCATAAGAACTTAATTTATGCCAAAAAAATTTCCCGTCGCCCTATGGGAACAGCAGGAGCTAAAAATAGAAACAAATTAAAAGGCCCATATCTCCAAAACTACACGGCGCTGAGAATTCTTATTTGGTGTGAAGCTTCCTTAGTACCAACAGAATGGAATGGTCCAAAAATACTGCTACCGGTTTTACCGTAGGGTACTTTTTCGGGACTTTGAAAAAATGCTGAGTCATCAATTTTTAACACTGTGAGTGATGGCGAAAACATTTAAGAATCTTCTTCTCCCATACAACTGCATGCTCTAAAGGCTTTCATATTTCACATATAACATCTTTGGAAGATTCATTCACATGTTTGTTGAAATCAAATCCCTGGGTCCATATCTGGGCTCTCTACGGGAGCTCAAATGTTCAGATTAGTGCAATAGGAGGAATATTCTTTAAAAATCTTCTTCTTCCGATCCACCAATCAGAATCTTTTAATATTTGGTATGCAGCATCCTTAGTGGTGGGTGGGGGGGGGGGGGGTGGGTAAGATTCAGGTTTGTTCAAGCCAAGTCCCTGGGTTCATATTTGGGCTCCCTGTAACTTAGTTCAATATGAGGAATATTCTTTAAAAATATTTTTCTTCAGATCCAGTAGTCAGAATCTTTTGATATTTGGTATACAGCATCCTTAGGGAGGTGACAGCATCCTTAGGGAGGTGAGATTTTAGTTTGTTCAAGCCAAGTCCCTGGGGTCATATTTGGGCTCCCTGTGGGATCACGAATTATAGCTTAGTTCAATATGAGCAATATTCTTTAAAAATCTTTTCTTTTAGATCCACTGGTCAGAAACTTTTGATATTTGGTATACGCTTTTCTTAGAAGGGGCAGATGCAATGACGGACAGCTCATAGTATAGATGCCATATCAGCCAAGTTTGAAATCATATCTGCCGAGTTTGATGATAATAATAATAATAAATAAATAAATACAGTTTAGAGCCATGAATCCGCAAAAAAATATGCACTCACAGGCCTTACAGTGCTCTGTTAGTATGCAGCGTCTATGGGGCCTTAAGGTGGTCGGGCAGCCTATTCCAAAGAAAAGGACTCGCTACGGAAAACACACGGTCGCCTGCCGTTGCGATGCCGCCTGGTTTATAAGGAAGGGAGTTCGACGTTGTTGGGTAATTCTGGGGAAGAGAATCATGTCCAAAAAATAAAAAGTAATTCTGATATGCTCACATGTACTGAAGTAAAGGCTGAGATGTGCAAATTAACATGGAGTAGCTTATAGAATGTACGGTTCTGTATTTATCACATACCTCCCATGTTACAACAGTTTAGTTTGAACTAAAGCACTTTCTATGTTGATCATTGTTGCTTTTCCTTCGTTGCCAAGAAGACATCACTGTTAATGGGCGGGGTACCAATCCTAATTTTCTTTTTAATTTTTACGGCATTCGGTACTCTGTTTTGTCTCTCTCAGTTTCCATTTCTGGATGCGATGTCTGCCACATTTTTATTGAGACCAGGAAACACTTCCCATGTTGTACCACATGTCACCTATCATGTGTTGAAAGTTAACCCTTTACGTAACATAACCGAAAAAATCACAGCGTTATTCACAGAAATCGACATTCATCTTTTCAATTTTTGGCCCCAAAACCCAGATTACGATCCCTCATTGGAACGAGCTCGTTTTGAAATGACGGATCGGCAACAATGTATATCGCTGGACAAAAATTAAAACATTTGAGTTATTAAAAACATTTATGCGAGTGTGCCTGCCAATCAAGTTAAACAAAAGGTTAAATGGGCACTAATGAAGGATAAGCGGTGTACGGTTGGGGTGTGTTGACACTGAGATATGATTAGGACTCGTGCGTATATAGTATATGGTTTGGGATACAACTGTGGCTTAGATTTGGGCAGGGTAGGATAGCTCCTTGAAATTTAGCATTATTCCTAGAATGTTACAGGTAAAATATTTCGTTAGAAGAAAGACGTAAGTAATTTAGCCCTGAAGATAATTTTTGCAATAATAAGTATTTTACTATAAAAACATGGACAAAGCTGCAGATGACTTAACATTATTTTCACATCATTGTCAAGATAAATGCAGCCTAGCGGCAGAAGTCAAAACTGTTTGGGTTGAACACTCATTCGAATAAACTGGACGTTGATAAATGTTTTACCTTTATTGGACGTTGATAAATGGTTTACCTTTATCACCATAAGATTTCGCGTGGAGTTGGTAAATGCAAAATGTGATCGGGATTCGGCTGAAAAATGTGATGTAAGGGATATAACTCTGCACAAAATCATCTTCGAGAACAATCAGAAACACGAATAACGGGAAATATATCGCCCTGTAAGATATGTCGTTGTCGTTCTTAAGAAACCACACAATTAAATTATTCTACAACAAAACTGAGTGACTTATGTATTTAACCATCTCAGAGAATACAAAAGTTAAATATCTTTGAGACCCTAAAAATGTTCATTTGTAGAGTTGGAACCATTTCAAAATACCCGGTGAAACGAACATTAAAGCAATCCAGCTACCAGAATTTCTAACTGGTAGTCATCATTTTCAGTTCAGAGCAGTTACTACCACACGAATATGTTCATAACAATCTGCCAAAGTTCGACGATAATTACACGGCACAGCGGAGGCGGAAGCAATCTTGTAGACTCAGCATGTGTTGACTTTTTACTCGTTATTCCTCGTCTGTTGCTGAACTTCACTCAGTAGGGTATCTTTTGATCGGTGTCGCATCGCTATTTGCGATACAATAATTGTCCAACGCGAATCAATTTCATAAAATTGGATCGCGGAGTGCGATGCATGTAAAATTACTATTGAGATGTCGTCTGGCAAGGATAAAAAGGGATTGAGTTTTTCCTTTTTCATTTCCTGTCAATTTTGTCATGTGAGACTACCGAAAATCGCAATCGCGCTCCAATAAACACAACTTCAAATTCGGTTTTAAAATTGAAAAGCTCCACGTCACGTGCTTTCTGGCAGAAATAAAACAAATATTGACCACCTAATTCACTAATATGCAAAATCTACGCATCTGCTGGCCACTGTCAATGAATTTCTGTGTACATGTTTGAATGGTATTAAACGACCAAACTGTTGTACACTATACTAAAACCAATGATATTTTTAATACAGTAAGCCAAGATTTTGGGCTTTCAGTATCAATACACGAAACTCAACACGATATTTATTAATATTCATAACCTGTCAACACCAGGGTGAAGCATTGTAAAATGTTCATCCGTTTATCAAATGCGGTTTCCTTTGCTGAACTAAAACTTTCCACTTGCTCTTCATTTATACTGTTCGGTATATTTATTTGTGCACGTAATTTTGAAAACACCAAAATCGGTTTCAAATTCACAGTTGAAGTCGGATGGAAATTTAGGGTTACAAAGATCTAAATGAGCAACTTTTACTCGATAAAATTTTTAGGGTCGGCATAATTTTCTACGATAGGTCGGGTTACCTTAAACACAGATTTTATTTTTTTTTTAGCCTGACACTTTGACATTTTACAACGTTACGGGCATAGATATGTTATAATTATTTATTCAACTGATACAATCAACAGAAGATGCATTGTCAATTGCTAGAAGATGTTGCAATAAAGGGTCGAACCGACAGGTATATTGTCAAGAAGATGGTGGTTGGTATTGTGAGTTATCCGTCTGGGTTAAATTGGAACGGGATGAAAGGGTCTGTATTGCACTGTACATACTGCAGCCCCTGCTCCAAGTCAACTTTCGACTCGGTAACTAACCATCAAAAGACAAGTTTTTTAATAACGGGTCGGTGTCCCAAGGTATACTTGATTTCGGCGTGTCCCAACAGGAGAGATAACAATTTGGACAATATCTAAAATGTAGTTTATTTATTAGGTGACAATATATATATATATATACATATGTAACCCCATGCAACAAATAAAAGAATATACCGCATGTCCATGAATATACCAGGCGTTTTAGCCTCAATAACACTGTCTATGTTGATTGTTATCCCGCTGCTCCTTTCAGATACGTAGCCATCACAAATTCCCAAATGCGAATCTGTTTAACCTTTCACCCCGCGCAACGGCCAAACCGACCAGCGCTATTCTCAAAAATCGCCAATTAATTTTCATGATTTTTTCATTTTTTGTCTCAAAAACATAGGTTATGACCCCTCAATGCAACGAGCTCGTCGAGCTCGTTCCAATGAGGGGTCATAACTGACAAGGTGGTAGCTAAAAGTGGCGATTTTCTTGTTTAAAAGTGCAAATATTTTCGATAATATTTCTGCCTGGGTGAAATGTAAAGCCTAAAGATAGGTATGTGACGGACCCCGAAAACAGATTTGTCAAACTAACAATAATTCAAACTCTGCTAATTAGGCATGAAATTTAATGTCCATTATGGCACACGTGTTCAACGCCATATGGACTTCTGATAACAGATCAGTAGTGAGAGAGACAATATTCTCTTCTGTAATAATTATCTGGGTAATTAAAGCCAGTTAAAATCTAATTGTAGAATACAGTGCATCACATATGTTCTGGACATTCACCTATATTACGCATCTATCCTGTCTCCGAAATGTCAAAATATACCAAAATGCGAGTCTTTCAAAGGAACTTTAAAGCGAGTGTTAAATTAAGATAGATCTAAGCGGCCAAGTTCAAGAGAAGCGATTAACTGAGAATAAATATTCTGGCTATCTAAATAAAAATCGAGGTATTTCTCGAAAAATTCATTCCAGCCAATTCCAGTCGGAAGGTGTGTAAGGCTATGGGTCGTTGCGAGTAGATGGGGAGGTCCCATGCTATAGGTCAGAGAAGGTGCCGCATTGGTGCGAAAGTAAAGGCACGTTGTGATGTAGGGGGTGCCACAGAGCTCATATTTAGAATAGGAGTAGTCGCGGGCCAAGACGGTGGCCATATGTGAGAATAGGAACAGGAACAGGAAATACGAGTTCAAGGAGCTACATGCATTTAGGTAAACGGCATTACCTGTTTTAGAAGAAAAGACATATAGAGGCAGTTTGCCTGAGGGCACTCAGAGAAGGTCCGAATTTAGCCTTGGCCGTCGAGGGTCATAGGCACCGAGATTGAAAGTCCGCGTATTGTCGTAACCCTGTGAGGGTTGTAAGGAACCGATTGTAGTTTGTTAACGGTTGCGAACCGTAGTGGTATAGTAGCCAAAGAAGTAAAAGCTGTAACGTTGAGGTCTATAAACCGTATTAAGAGCTTGAGTAAGCGCTGGAATAGCTTGCGAGATAAGATAGTTTTGGGCGGTGCGAGAATTGGTGATGTTGAGAACACTTTGCATAATATTATGATGTAAGCTTTGTTAAGTATATATCTCGAAATATCGAGTCTGATTCGCGTCATCTGCGTTGAGTCCTTTTGATTGTAGCAATATCGTACTTGTCCGGTGGTTTTGTTGTAGCACCTGCTAAGTTCTGGGATATCTATACTTGTATAGCCTTTGTCACCTTACCTGCTGGCGTGCACTGCTAGAATTTTTCTTTTTTCAACTCGTACCAACAGTGCAGCATGTAAAGACAAGATAGCTTGGAATAACCCTTCTGCAAAAAATGCATGTTCTTCAACTTGCATTGTTTTCTTCCTTGTCATTTAACGCAATGTTTCTCCGAGCTAGCATCTCACCCCATACACATATAAAACACTTCTATTTGTTTGCAAAACCCACATAAAAAAAACCCATGAGACTATAACCAACTTGATTGAGTTTCTCAATCTTACCATGTGTATACTACTTATTGAACTTTTTTTTAATAATTACTGAATATTTCTTCGCAATATCGCAAACCAATCCCACACGAAAGCCCATCCCTTCTTGATATTGCGAAACATGCCACCACCTTGTATATAGCACTCTTTATATTTCCAAAACAAATATCTGGATATTCCTTTAACAAAATTGAAACACCTACACTATCCCTGGAAAACTCTCCGTGTGAATCACAGTTACTTGTGTGCAGTCCACTCGGGTAGGCCATTGGCGTCATCTTCGATGTGCTACGCGGCCTAGTCCACTCTCATCCGAACAGATTATACCCTACTCACACATCATGGATCACATAAATACATACCAGATGAGAGTGGGCCTCTTTGTCACGAAAGCATGCTCTGGGGTATATCATAAAAAGAAGCTTGACTATCTTAGTTCCATCCTGGTAATGCTCACCTCATCGTACGGTCTAGTTGGACTTACCGTAATGGTTGCGCTATTGCTTGTACTAAATAGAAAAGATAACGTAAATAAAAGAAATGATAAATTAATCTCCCTCATGCCAAAACAAACAACTCCTACAAGTAGATGTCATATTTCTTTCCTGTCCATGCCTGTCAAAAAGATAGTCTTAGTTTGTTTCCTCACTAGCATATCCTGGATCATACTACTCCTATACATGGCGGGGGATGTTGAAGAAAATCCTGACCCGAGCACCTCTTCCTCGAATTCGTCACATAGCTCCTTGTCATGTTCCCCATCTGTGGCTACGGATGGGTTCTCGGTTCTTCACCTGAACGTACAAAATATACGGACTAAACTTGATACGCTCAGCTGCGCAATGCTCCCCACGACGTGTGTACGTTCACGGAATCGTGGCTCGATCCAGATGTAAATAACGAAGACATCCTGCTCCCCAATTTCCAAGCCCCATTACGAAAAGATCGTGGCTCCAGAGGCGGTGGAGTGATAATGTATATTAAGAATGGTGTCCCATTTTAGCCCCGCCCAGACTTGGACATTCCGTATCTTGAGTGTTTGTGGGCCCAAATATATACAACCAATGGATCGATTCTCATATCGACCGCCTAATTCTAGCACAGATTTATGGGACTTGATAGAAACATCCATAGATAGAGCACTCGACACAGGAATCACTAACCTTCTTTTAACTGGAGACTTTAATGACAACCAGGAGAACGGCCCGTCTGGCCCGATGCGCCGACTTACTGCCCAGTTCAATTTGAAACAGCTGATCGTTGAGCCAACCTATTATACTGAGAACTCGTCATCACTCATTGATCTGTTCCTCGTAAATAGTGACCTTCCAATTCTATCCACTGTTGTAGGTGACCCCTTCCTTGGAAATTTTGTCAGGTACGACTGCTCTGTTATTGCCACCATAGACTTCAGAAAGAAACATACAAAATCACATAAGTGCCGAGTCTGGTATAACGATAAAGCTAACTTCTCTGAACTGAACAGAGACTACGACAATATAATTTGGCAAGACCTGCTCGCGGGCCTCAGCATTACGTCGTTGCACAGGAACTCTCTAGCATAATAATAAGTAAAGCCTCAAAATTTATACCCAACAAAATGATTACTGAAAGACCCCTAGAAACAAAATGGTTCCATAATAACCTCAGGCGTCTAATCCGCCAAAGAAAACGTCTCCACCGCAAAGCTAAAATAAAAAATTCTCCACAATCATGGGAAAAATATAGGAAAAAACTAAATGAGTTTATTAACGAAATACGGAAATCGAAACAACACTATAACAACAAAATTGACCATGTTTTAAACTGTCCCTCAATGAGTCCATCTGAGTGGTGGAAACATTGAAACTTATCCTTTTTAAAAATCGGTCGTCCATTCCCGACTTCATTATAAATGATCAAGTAATTTCACCCGATAAAGAAAAAGCAGAGATTCTAAACGATTATTTTTGCAATATTTCAACAGTTGACGATAAAGATCACCCTGTTCCCACAGCTTTGTTGAGTCCTGACCGACCAACAATAAGTCAGATCACCCTTACCTCTGATGAGGTGAAAGTACACTTGACTCTCTTAACGTTTAGAAAGCATGTGGTCCAGATAATATTAGCCCAAGAGTATTAAAGATGTGCTCTACTAGTTTAACACCTCCTTTAACAATTGCCTTCAATATGATGCTCAATCGGTCGTTTTTTCCCCAGTGAGTGGAAGAGAGGTAATGTTGCACCAGTCTACAAGGCCGGGAATCCTCAGTCAGTAACTAACTATCGTCCAATAACCCTGCTCAGTTGCATAAGCAAAGTATTTGAACGGTGTATTTTCAAAAGGATTATTTCCTTTTTACCAAGTAACTCCCTATTAACTCCTCTCCAATCAGGATTTCTCCCTTCTGACTCAACCGTTCTGCAGTTAACCGAAATTTATCACGCATTTAGTTCCGCTATTGACGAAGGTAAAGAAATCCGCGTAGTCTTCTGTGATGTCAGCAAAACATCTGACAAAGTCTGGCACAAAGGTCTTTTGTTTAAACTTGAACGCATAGGTATTACTGGTCCTCTACTAGATTGGTTCAAATGCTACTTGGAAAACAGACAGCAGCGGGTGTGTTTAAATTCAGCTGCGTCATCTTGGAAGGGCGTCACTGACGGCGTTCCTCAAGGCTCTGTTTTGGGCCCCTTTCTATTTTTAATCTACTTCAATGGCATAGTTGACGATATTTATAGTAACATAAGACTTTTTGCCGATGATACAACCCTGTATCTCATTGTTGAAGACCCCTGCTTGGCAGCTGAAATTATCAACAAGGATATCAGAGTAAGTGAAGACGGGTCTCGTCAATGGCTTGTCAATTTTAACCCCAACAAAACTGAATCAATGGTGATATCGCGTAAGATTTTACAGCATACCCACCCCCCTCTGACCACGTTCTCTCAAAATATAAACAATGTCGCTAGACATAAACATCTGGGCCTGACTATTAACGAACGTGGTAGTTGGGCATCTCATATAAATGAAATAACTACCCAAGGATGGAAACGAATAGGTCTGATTAGGAATTTAAAGTTCAGACTCGACGGGAGTGTCTTACAAAAAATATATTTCTCTTTCGTCCGACCAGCATTAGAATATGCGGATGTGGTCTGGGACAACTGTTCTGCTGAAGAAACAAGCAGGCTTGAAAAAATCCAAATCGAGGCGGCGCGAATTGTGACTAGGAGGTACCAAAAGTGCGAGTAAACTGTCCTTGTATTTTGAAACTGGCTGGGAAACTTTGGAGTTGAGAAGAAAAAAACATAAACTGATGCAATACTTTAAAATGTATCACAGACTTACACCTCACCACATATCACTGATGGTTCCCCCAACTGTCGGTGAAACCCAAAACTACAACCTTCGAAATAGCTCAAACCTGAACAATGTTAGATGCCGCATACACAGCCACCAAACCTCTTTCCTCCCCGCAACAACTAGCCTTTGGAACGAGACCCCAAGCGAAGTCAGAAACAACCCAAATCCTACAAATTTTAAATCATACCTCAACAAGCACAAACGTATTATACCAACCTTTTACGCTTGCCACAAATCACGCTTAGCCCAGATCTTACACTGTCAGTGTTTCCAAATTCAGATGTAATTCATCCTGTAGAGGGCACTCCATTAAGTCGCTATATAAATACGACCAGTTTTTAAAAATGTCAACCGTCTTTCCTCCCTTCCCCCACCAAGGAGTTAGCGAAGTTATGTGAGCTCCCTGATGCCCCAGAACTTTCTCCTGTCCAGTCATCTTTATTTATCATGGAATATGAAAGCCATCTGGCCATCCCTGACTGGCCTGCCCATTTCTGCACATTTCACTGATCCGCATGTAGGTGTCCTTATTAGGTTTACTGTCACTACCAACAATACAGTCTACCTATTCATACCCCCATGTTTCTCCCACCATTCAAATAGTGTTTTCATCCATAGTATCATACTTAATACTGTTCAGTTATAAAATAGGGACCCATGTGCTGGCGCAGGTTGTTCGCATGCAGACGTGAATATGCGTGTGTATGTGAGGGCGCGTGTATGTACTTGTTTTGTTCTGCGCCTGCCTTGGGCCCCTTGTGTCTAAACGCCAAAGCTGCCTAAATGTAAACTTAATGAATTGTTATCATGGAAACAGCCCTGCATAAGCTCGAAGCTTGTTGCTGAATCCATTTCCTCCCGTGTCTATTGTTATGTAAGCTTTACAAGTTTGTATTTTATTGTCTTTTTGTATCTAGATACTACGGAAATAAATAACTTTTAAACTAAGTATATATCTGAAGGCGAAGAATAACTTAACCCCTGTAATACTGCGACACTGGCGAGGCTAACACTTTGGACCAGTTAATTTCGGCGGGGGAACGCCTGGGTTTTTCTGGGACTGCAAAAGTTTGTCAGGGACTAACAAAAACGAGTAGCGAAAGAGTCAGCTGCTGAAAGAGAGCGAGAGAATGAGAGCGCGGAACGCGAGAGGGCAAGGGCCCGTGAAGAAGCCGCGGCCGAATTGGAACGACAGGTGACTTTGAAACGCGAGGAGGCCGCAATAAGGGCGGCCGAACGTAAAAAGGAAAGTGAAAGGGCTGAACGACAGGCTGAGATTGAGCGTAAAAGGGCTGAACGACAGGCGGAGATTGAGCGTGAAAGGGGTGAAAGGGAACACGAGAGAGAGAGCTCGAATTGATAAGAGCTAGGGCCCAAGTTCAGGAAACCAACGGGAGGCAAGGGGAAACGAACGGGGGTGGTCATGGTAGTACCCCTTTCCCAAAACTCCCTAAATTCTCAGAGGGTTCTGATAATATCGATGCATACCTTCAAAGGTTTGAGAGGTTTGCATCGTATCATCAGTGGCCTGAGGATTCATAGGGAGTAAACTTAAGCCCGCTGTTAACGGGGAAATCCTTGCAAGTATATGCAAGTATGCCTCCTGATTTGGTAAATGATTATGGGGAACTAAAAGAAAGCTATCTTAAAGAGGTATCAGCTCACCGAAGATGGTTTCTGGGCTAAGTTCAGGGAATGTATGCCCGAGAGAGGGGAAAGTGTATTCCAATTTGTGGCGCGGTCTACTAGATATTTTGACCGCTGGGTTGAGATGTCGGAAATCGACGAAGATTTTCCGTCCATCAAAGATCTGCTCATCCGAGAGCAGTTTATTTCAACTTGCGCCCCAAAGTTGGCCCTCTTTGCTAAGGAGAGGAGTCCAAACAGTGTTGATAAAAACAGTACTTGGAAGCCCACGGAGGTAGTATAACCCAGTCCCGGCCGGGAGGATTTGGGGGGAACCAGGTTGCAAAGGCACCGGTTAGGATTAACCCTTCAGAGCCGGCTGGTAACAGGGGTAATACTTTGCCACAGAGCCCTAAAGATGTGTCTTGTTTTATTTGTGGGCGGAAGGTGCACCTAGCGAGGGACTGTTGGACGAAAACTTTTCCCTCAAAGCCAAATGGCGGACCCCATAGGAATTGAAGGAGGGACAATTCACCAAAGAATTGGAGAAACGGAGGTAGCGGCGGTCCGGCCTGGGACAAAAGGCAGACAGCCGCGTTCTGCCAGACAGTTGGGCCAGAAAGTAGTCCACTCCGGGATGCTATTGAAAAGGGGGAGCTCGTGTTAGAGGGTGGAAAGGTCCTCCCTATAATTAGTGGAATGTGCGAGGAGGTCACAGCCTCAGAAGATGGAGGACAATGCCCGTGTACCCGGGGTATGTGGGTAAACATGAAGCGCGGATGCTTCGCGACACGGGATGCAGTAGCGTAGCAGTGCGTAGGCAACTAGTCAAGGACGACCAGCTACTGGGCCGCGACCACATGTGCATGCTCATAGATGGGACGATTAGGAGGTCCGGCCCTTGCGAGGGTGAGGGTGGATATCCCCTTTCTATAGCAGTGAAATATATGCAATGTGTATTGAGGCGCCCATCTATCACCTCGTGCTTGGGAACATACCCGAGGTATGTTCAGAACCCGACATGACATGGTCGGAGAGGAAGGCACCCAAAGGGGCATCGGGGGCGGTCACCCGAGCCCAAACATCAGATACAAAGCGGCCGGTAACAGGGACCAGCCGTGTGGGCGACTAGGGCGATTATGTCGCCCTTCTAGGACCAAAGTCGCCTAGAAAAATAGTCGGGGCGATTACAAGTCGCCCTCTAAAAATTGGCCAAAATGAGAAAAGGCTGAACTGAGTGATGCGAGGTTTAAATGAAAACGAGTATTTTCAAAAATCGAATGTGCTCGAGTGTGATAAATGGGCATTTTAATTCGTCAAATAAACGTCCATTTATTTGAAATCACACGACAATCAATTGTCCATTGTCGCTTTTGGCGGATTTTTTTTATTTCTATTTTGTTGCGTTCCAGTCGGAGCTTCAAGTGTCGAAACGAAAATAGGTGACTTACGCGACTCAACAAAATAACCCAGTTTGAAAGTAGGTTACGTCGCTTAGGATGCCGAAAATGTATGCACAACGGATGTATTTTATAACACATTATTTTCATTTTGATTTGCTGACGACTGTTAACTGTTGGGCTGTCTATTCCCAGAAAAACACGAATGGAATTGAAACACATGAAAAAAAGCATTTGTGATGTCAAGAAAAGCTTTGTACAGGACACAAGTGTGCATGTGGACGATCTTGAAAAAGGGTCCTCCTAAACATCTGAATGACATGAAATGACGCGGAATGACACCGGAATGCCATAAAAATGATGCGGAATGACATTTCTTTTACAAAATACTCGACCCCAGAATGTATTTTGTTTATTAACTAACAAAGTACCTCCCAAGCAACCTTCTTACATCTGGTCCTGTTCACACTTTCAGACTTAGGAAATTATTAGCTTAGTAGACTTTGTTGAACCACAGGAGGGTGATGGGGGATTGGCACGAAGAAGAGGTGAGGGGTCATGAAGGAGAAGGTAGCAGTGGGGGATTTTCAGTCAATAATTACATTGTGATTTTTTAACCTGGCACAGATGCATCATAGACAACTGGACCTGGGGGTGGTACATGAATATTCTTAATTTTCCCCACTTGCCTATGAAGTCTCCCTACATGACTCTGCAGTCTCCCTATTTTTTCTGGAGAGAGACTTGAAGTCTCCCTAAAATTCCCCCCTAGGCTGGTCCCTGGCCGGTAAAATCACTGGAGGGACCAGTGGAGTTGAGTGAGGAGGCACAGGTAGAGTGCACAATGGAGGCCCCAAAGGTTAACCCTTTGACGACGGGAGTCAAGGGAGTGGCTGAACGGAAGCAGCCAATGTATGTGGACGAGAGGGGGCATAATGAGGGTCGGCACGTGAGTAGACCAAAGGTTAGGAACTTTTGGGTTGGTCAAAAGGTGACTGTGCTACGACCGACACGGTTGGGTAGACCGCTGTTACAGTGGGAGGGGGCCATACGCTGTAACAAAACTAATGAGCAACGGTCATTATCGAGTGGACATAGATGGATGTGGTGTGGTTTACCACGCAAGGTTTTTGCGGAGATGCCGAAATATAAAGGAAACTGAACCCACGCGAACAGCGGGGGAAGGTACATTGGACCAGGAGAGGCCACAAGAGGTGGCCGGAGTAGCCACAAAATGGCGGCAGAGATGTAGAGAAAGGAGGTGCCCACGAACTTGGAGTGGGACACCCAAGGAGAGATTGGCAGGAGTTAATCTACAGAGCGTTGCACCTGAGGCAGCGAGCTCTGGTGCGGCAGGCATCGCCTGTTGGCATGTAGGTGTTGGGCGTGAAGATGAGCGGGGTCCTTGCTGGAGGACACGCCCAAGAAATAGGTGCCGGTGGACAGAGGGGTTCTCTAGGGAATAGTAAGGGGCCCACCATAAATGGGAGTATTTAAAGTTGGTGTCTGGTGTCTGGTAGGGCAGGTAACCCGCTGATGGGCATGAGCCGGGCGGGACACCCCATCCAAGGATGGGGGCAAGTTAGTGAGATGACAGGAGTTGGGACAAGGGGTCCATCGGCTGGCTTGGGTCAAGGTGGATACCCCTTGCTAAAATTTGTTTACGCAGGTGGTTCGTAAGTGTATATAGATACAGGTGTGTGTATGATAGAGTAGTGTTATATTTTGCGATGTTGAGAGGGAGAGGGAGTGTATGTGGGACCTGTTGGCTGCATGTGTACCAACGGACCACCTCCAATTGTGCGCAAGTGGAAGTGAGCGCACGAGTTTATATGGGTTGTGGTTAGACTCATAGGTTACAAAGGTGAACCGAGCAAAATTACTGGAGAGTTATTTGTGGTACGCATCAGTGTGTGCATGTGCATGGCTGTGTGTGTGAAATTTCTGAGTATATTGGTGTAATAGTACAGCAAGACTGTGAGATAGCTCTAAGAGAGAAGTATTAAAGTGGAGGCACCTGAATGCTATCCCCTTGGTGTTTTTGGAACAACTGAGAGTATGTTCCTTGGTAGGGGGGGTGTCAAGATGATAGCTAAAAGTGGCGATTTTCTTGTTTAAAAGTGTAAATATTTTCGATAATATTTCTGCCTGGGTGAAATGTAAAGCATAAACATAGGTATGTGACGGACCCCGAAAACAGATTTGTCAAACTAACAATAATTCAAACTCTGCTAATTAAGCATGAAATTTAATGTCCATTATGGCGCACGTGTTCGACACCATATGGGCTTTTGATAACAGATCAATAGTGCGAGAGACAATATTCTCCTCTGTAATAATTATCTGGGTAATTAAAGCCAGTTAAAATCTAATTGTAGAATACAGTGCATCACATATGTTCTGGACACACATCTATATTACGCATCTATCCTGTCTCCGAAATGTCAAAAGATACCAAAATGCGAGTCTTTCAAAGGAACTTTAAAGCGAGTGTTAAATTAAGATAGATCTAAGCGGCCAAGGTCAAGAGAAGCGATTAACTGAGAATAAATGTTCTGGCTATCTAAATAAAATTCGAGGTGCTTCTCGAAACATTCATTCCAGCCAATTCCAGCCGGAAGGAGTGTAAGGCTTTGGGTCGTTGCGAGTAGATGGGGAGGTTCCATGCTATAGGTTAGAGAAGGTGCCGCATCGGTGCGAAGGTAAAGGCACGTTGTGATGTAGGGGGAGACACAGAGCTCATATTTAGAATAGGAGCAGTCGCGGGCCAAGACGGTGGCCATATATGAGAATAGGAACAGGAACAGGAAATACGAGCTCAGGGAGCTACATGCATTTAGGTAAACGACATTACCTGTTTTAGAAGACAAGACATACAGAGGCAGTTGGCCTGAGAGGAGGTCCGAATTTAGCCTCGGCCGTCGAGGGTCATAGGCACCGAGATTGAAAGTCCGCGTATTGTCGTAACCATGTGAGGGCTGTAAGGAACCGATTGTAGTTTGTTTACGGTTGCGAACCGTAGTGGCAAAATAGCCAAAGAAGTAAAAGCTGTAACGTTGAGGTCTAGAGACCGTATTAAGAGCTTGAGTAAGCGCTGGAGTAGCTTGAGAGATAAGATAGTTTTAGGGGGTGCGAGAATTGGTTATGTTGAGAACACTTTGCAGAATATTAATATGTAAGCTTTGTTAAGTATATATCTGAAGGCGAAGAATAACTTAACCCCTGTAATCCTGCAACAATAACCTATGTTTTGGGCGACAAAAAATGAAAAAAATTAGTTATTCAAGAATTTTTTTTGCAAGTGTCGACTGCTTTTCATGTTAGGTAAAGGGTTAGGATATTACATTTCATAGTCCTTTGAACATTTTTCCGTAATCACTATCAGTTGTTACTTGACGTGACTCGCTGGATTCGAATGGTATTTCGTAGATTGAACTTCTATGCAAACACAATGTTGCCATTCGAGTCCGCTTCGAACCGTAAACAAACTTGGCGAATGTTTTTCCGCCTCGTAGGCTAATTGTTGTAATAACTGGCTCCTTTCCATGGAGTTATTTCCTCTCTAGGGTTAAATGGTCAGAATCACTGTCTCGTCTCTTCGTAATAACAATTCAATGACGTATCATTGTCTTTTAACTTTGAAGTGTAAAAGCCACACACAGTGTCCTTCCTCTCTGTCTTTCAATATACTGAGCCTCCTACCCTCTACTCATGCTATAGCTAAATACCACTTCCATAACAGCAACTTTAACGTTTAACGGTAGACTCTCGAACAACTCGCGCGCTGCACGTCTTCCACCAATAATGGTTGATTCCCATTTACTCACGTAGACTTGACAACATGTCACTTTACTGATTCTACACATTAACCTGGATGGACCTGTGTATTCCATACTAACTGATATGCACCATTCTGCGCCACCACCCCAACAGGGTGGTAAAGTACCGTAACCTAGCTGCAACCGCAGCCTCACTCCTTGAGTGAAAACGTACAGACTGGCCTTCCCTCTTTTACAAAACGTGTTAATTTTTATATGAACTACTTAATCGTTTTTTTTTTTTTGTTTCGTCGCAGTTTCTCAGGGTGTGTGGCTCTTATCTAATCTCTCTACACACAAAGTTTCTCGAAGAAAAAAGAAATTATGTGAAAGGCATTTAATTGTAATTAAAGTGGAGACATTCACACCACGATACTTCGATAGTATGCTTCTTGCTTCAGCTCTCACGACCAAGTTAGTCAACCCCCAGCATAAAAAAGTACAACAACAAATACAAATCCTTGACATATATACGGATGGTTTCTTTCTGCTCATGGACAACCGACAACCACAACCGAGGACAAACCTGCCCCACATACTTGCCACACCACAAAATCGGTCATGAACATATCTTTGATTTCTCCATTGTCCCTTGAGTGTAACAAGCCACCATCTGCAGCATTGCAGATGGTGGCTTGTTGCACTCAAGGAACAATATATATCTAGCTAGTTTGGTTCTCCAAAATCAGGTCCTCGAGGCTGAAATTCTTTGTATTGTTCATGGTGTCGTAAGTTCATATGAGCTTTATAATAGTCCTTGAAAATCATGATCAGAATCCTTGAAAAGTGCTTAAAATAGTGCTTGAATTTGATCCTCAGTTATCACTGGGAACCATGAAGTAAAACCAGCACATCCAAAAACTGCTAATCAATTACAGTCGTTTGATAATCAATTTCTCGGGATAGGGAAAAACTGCTAATCAATAAAAAATAAATAAAATAAATTATTAATATTAATTATTTAGTTTGAGTGTCGCCGCCCAGCTCACGGGTTGGCGAAGGGCGACCGGACGAGGCTGGGTTCGGGCAGTGAGTGAAGGGAAGAACATAGGGTGAGTAACGAACAATTCGTAGAGTAAACATCCACACAATGGAGTTTCACCCTGAAAACTCGAATTATGGGGAAACAACAAAAAGAAAACATGAACATTTTTAGAAAATGGACCACCGGATTGAACCCGGATATCCATCAGATGAAACTTTGATTTCATTTTGTACCATTTATCTAATACCACCAGCCAACGGTACTCGCAAAAATAAATTCTTGAATAACTAAACATTTTCAATTTTCATTTTTGCCTCAAAAACATAGCTTATGACCACCCCCACCCCCCATTGGAACAAGCTCGTCTGGATCGTTCCAAATAGGGGTCATAAGGTTTATTTTGGAGACGATAATTAAAAACTTAAATAACACTTACATGGCGATTTTGAGTTGGAAGTGCTCGCGTGATAAGGTTGTTAGGTTAGGTATAAAGGAATTTTTGAGTCAATATCTGGGTGAAGATTTCATTTCGTGTATGGTGTCATAGCAAATGACTATCTCCATTTTTGTAAGAATATCAGCCTGCACTAAAGAGTATCAGTATTTATCCTAACTAGTAAAGTGTAGAATTACATTGGTGCTCAAAATTTGTTCACATTTCTTTACCTTGTCACAATTTGTGAGAGAGTACAGGCTTTAACAACGCAAATTCATGCAGACTAACTAACTAATTTCATTTCAAAGATAATAAGAAAACACATCCACAGAACATATTCTGTGGCTGTGCTTTTGTATTATCTTTTTACCTTACCAACACTTCGGAATAAAGCCCTACTATAGGATTTCAGAACCCCACAGACTGATTATCAGTGGTATACACATGCCTTAGTGGCATGGTAGGAATGCAATATACAATGATATGTTTAAGAGTAACGCATCCTTACACTGAGGCAATTGCTCATTTTGGTCGCCATATTTAACAGGAAAATTGATTCGGCGCGGTGGGGAAATTTGTTAAATATGGAGCCAAAACTGTGAACTTAACTCTATTGTAAAAGTCGCAGAGAAGACAAATCATACTTGGAAATATTCGGTCACATCTTACGATTAAAAATTATGTCCCCTCCCCTTTCATCAAGACTGCAATGGCAGAACTGCGAAGAGAAATGCGAGCTTCAGATGACTGCATTTGAGTCGTGAGGGACCTTCACTCACCCTGATTCTCTGGTGTTGTGTTATTATGATGTAAAAATATATTGATATATATGATGTTGGCCTCATCTTCCCCATCTCTGTCTCTCTCTTACCATTCCAACCGCTTTTTGTAAAAGGTTGCGGGGACGTGCTCCCACCCCTGCGCCCGCAAGTTCCTTCCTCCCTATGGTCTTACTTCAAACTTAACCGGTTCGGCACAACACGCAGATTTTTCCATACTTCGTGCTGGCATGCATTCTGCTCAGAGAGCATGGGCGTGTTGTCGCGGACATGCTGAATGGTCCTTGCTAGGACCATTGGCAACGACACAGCATAAAGCTGGAAGCCTTGCAACATATCGAAAAATTATACTACTCACAGGAGTGTTTTCCAAACAAAGCCAGGGGAATAATCTGGAAGTGAGGGAACTGAAACATATCATGAGATGTATCAGTATTTATTACAGATTTAACGACACTTTCGACGCTCAGACCCATGTCGTGTCGGACAGTTTAACGGGTGGAGAAAGGCGGGGCACCGGAGAAAACATCGAACTGGGGTGAATAGTTAACTGTCAGACTCTCCAGCTTACTAATCCCGGGGTTATCGGTTGTAGGCAAGTGTACCATCGATATGCAGTACGCCTTAGTACATACACTCAACCAGTGTGCTGGCATTTGGGATTAAGTGTCTTGCCCAAAAGCATCGGTATCCACAACTGAAGTTATGATAACCCATCATCATAAATAAAAACCGATTATTGAATGTAGAGTGTTTTGGCCAAATGTCAATATCTAAGAATAAAATTTGACAGAGATTGAAAAGTTTAAAAAGTTGATGGCACGGTCAAATTTAAAAACACAACACGCTATCACAGTTGGCAGAACTATTTAAACACGAAAATTGAGAAGAATGTTCCATTCAAAAGGCATTTGGGGACACGTGTGTGGGCTTTATCATGCAGTTGAATTATTTCCGCCTCCAACCCCACTCCCGAAATAAATCTTTCCGAGTTAATCCCGAATCAACCTTTACCAATGGCATACTGAAGAACTGTAAATGGTATCCCGCACAGTAAACGTAAGGCGTGAATAACAACTTAAGATGCTTTATAAGTAAGGAAAACTGGTACAGTGTTAGTTTGTCGGGCCGTCCGTCTGTCTGCCAGTTATACATTCGTCTGTTTGTACCTGACTAGGCGCATCAAAATTAGAGTCCCCCACCCTTTCAGACCAGCACTAGCTATATCCCGAAAGTTACCCTATTAACCCTTTACCTAATGAATCGCCCGCATCCGCCCGCGTAATATGAAAACTGAGCAGTTGAAAAAATTAAATTGTTTCAAAATATTTCAACAAAACCATATCATGTGACCCCTCATTGGAACGAGCTCTTTGAGCTCGTTCCAATGAGGGGTCACATGATATGGCTTTGTTGAAATTTTTTGAAAAAATTAAAAAAAATGATATTTAAAATAATAAATTTTGATATCGTCTGCGTTGGGTAAAGGGTTTTAAGGTGATTTACGGTGGGGATCATAAGCTATGTTTTTAAGGCAAAACTAAAAAAAACAATGAAAGCTGAATGGTTCTTTTGTGAATGGCGCGGGCCAGTCCTTCCCGTTACGTTTGATAAAAGGGTTAAAAAATGCAACTAACACCAAACTAGACTCTAAGCATTTAATTGAAACCGAATGATGTATAAATATGATATTGCTATGCGAATGAATCCCCCTTCACAGAATATGCCCCAGAAGAACAAAACAGATTAGGAGCACGTTACAAGATAAACAACATAACACAGATGGGGCACTGTTTCCTTGGGCTCTTACGCCACAACTGTCTTTGTATATACCAATGCACGCCGAATAAGCCATAATATGTGCCACGTAGTTCTGTTCGTGTGTTCTGCGAATTAAATGTGACATTGGTCCCTGTGCGTAAACTGGGATATCTTCGCCACTATGTGTGCTGTCTTCCAACCAGTATATGGAATCTTGTCGAAAATCATCCGCCACTGAAAATAAAGAAAGACACGGGTATTCATTCTTCTTCGTTGTTTTATATGTGTTTACATGTTAATACGATTTGTCGGCAACTGTGGGTGCGTTCAAAGCTGAACTCAAATAAATCCCGACATAAAATCTTTTTGAGGTTTTGTTTTTGAAGGCAAGAATTGCTGAAATCATACAGCCGTGTTGTCTGGACAAGATACTTATAACATGCCCAAAGTAACCCCTCAAGGAATCAATTTGGGACGATAGAACCAATCGTTTTCAAGATTATCTCATGAAGTTAATTCTTTTTCAGATCGCAGATCATGAGCCCTCACGAGAACAAGCTCTATGAGTTCGTTCTAACGAATGGTCATGAACCATGGTTTGGAAGAAGTAGATGGAGAAAAATGAAACATATGTGGCGATGGTTGGTTCCCTAATAAGTTTCCTCATTCAGATTCACTCTCTTTTCTTGTAATACACATACCTACAATTCCATATGAAAACGTAAGTAAAGATTATCTTTGACCCATTCAGTGAACGGCCGCAAAGGATAGGCTAGATGGAAGCGATTAAATTGACCTCCTCGTCCAGACTCAAGTATACACATGGAACGTAATTAACCCTTTACCCAACGTAACGGCCAAAACCGGCCAGCGCTATTCTCAAAAATCGCCAATTAATTTTCAAAATATTTTCATTTTTTGTCTCAAAAACATAGGTTATGACCCCTCGTTGGAACGAGCTCGTCGAGCTCGTTCCAACGAGGGGTCATAACCTATGTTTTTGAGACAAAAAATGAAAAAAATTAGTTATTCAAGAATTTTTTTTGCAAGTGTCGTCTGCTTTTCATGTTAGGTAAAGGGTTAAGCAATACTGAAATGTTCCATGGCAGTAAAGTTGCTATTACTGATCATTATGTTTTAATGATTGCTATGTCTTGCAGTACATAATGTTTCCTAGGGGGGTTTGATCATCCCCTACTAGGCGGGTCCTCAGGTGGCGGATAGAGGACGGCCTGCTCAATTGGGCAGGTTTGCTAATTTCTAATTGGCAGGTTTGCTCAATTGAGCTGGTTCGCTGCGGAATATACGAATACGCAGCCCCGGACCAAAATGATCAACCCTGCTAAAACCATCTGGCAGGCACCTTGTTCTCCCGTGAGGTGCGTTCTGAAGGCCCCGGAAGAAGGAATCCTGGTAGTTGAGGACTCGGGCCCCGGTTAGGGCAGTCTCCGGGATGGAGCCCTGGTCTCCATTTCGGAGATAATGTCCAACACACTGCTTTGGCCCCAATTTCGGGAGTAGACAGATGGTCGGATGGCCCGATCTGACCAATCGGGAGCCCCCAACCCCAAAAATATCGGGTGTCACGTCGGGGGGCATTGGGTGGTCATTCAGCCAGTCATTTCTTTTATTTAGATTTTATCACTACTACCCTGTATCGATTTTTAATGATCTTAATACTTGTTTAACAGCTTTCGTTTTGTTGCGCTGTCTGCGTTGATCATCAATCAGTAGTAGTTCTTGATGTACTCGTTTTTAATGAAATGGTTGGTTGAATGGCTGCCACGACCTGGCACTTCCCATAAACATTCGACGGGTCAATCCTCCAGCGGTATGCACTAGCATCAACGCTGGGGGAGTATGCTTTCCATGTACTCTTGGTGCTGTTTGCTGGTTATCCGCAACGTAACCCCCTAAGTTGGGCTCAGAGTAAGGGTGGGAGTCATGGAATGAAGAAATTAACATTACTATACTATGGATACTAAACCCATAAAAAAACAAAAACGAGGTTGGGATTATATTTCAGCTGACTCAGACTCAGAAAAAGAAACAGGACTTACACAAATTGATAAAAGATGGCCAAAATTCATTATCATTTATGCGGCAGATGAAGGCAAAAAAGCATCGGATGTTAATCCGTTTGCTGTAGAAAAAACTATCAAAGGAATTGCTGGAACAGTAGAAGGTGTGAAAAAACTAAGATCGGGGGGTTTGTTAGTTGAGTGTAGAACTGAAGTCCAGGCTACAAATTTATTAAAGATCGAGAAAATTTTAGACATGCAGGTTAATGCTTTTCCACATGAGTCACTCAACAGAAGTAAGGGGGTATTAAGAACCAGGGAACTGTCTGGAATAGATGTACTTGAAATTAAGAAAGAACTTGAACCACAGGGAGTCACGGACGTCAGAAGAATTGAAATTAAAAAGGACGGTACAATAATTAAAACCAACACTTATATCCTAACGTTTGACTCTGCACAACCACCTAAGTCAATTAAGGTTGGTTATATGAACATCGGAGTGGATTTGTACATCCCAAATCCACTTCGCTGTTTCCGATGCCAAAAATATGGTCATGGGCAAAATAATTGTAGGGGTCAGGCCATCTGTTATAAATGTGGACAACAACACCAGGACCAATGTAACAACCCCATAAAATGTGTAAACTGTCAGGGCAATCATGTGTCATCTTCCAAAGATTGCCCTGTATGGAAAAAAGAGAAGACAATACAGAAAATCAAATGTGAGCGACAAGTAAGTTTCAAAGAGGCCAGAGAAATTGTTTTAGCTATGCCAGGCATGAATACATCAACGCCAACGTACGCCACAATGTTGAAGCACAAAATACCAACTAAGTCCGTGGAATGCCAGACAGCATATACCTGGATTAATAACAGCACTTTACCATCCTTATTACAAGCCTTTTCAATTGAAAATACCGATCAAACAAAGCCAGGATCAACTCAAACAAACGATCAAGTTTTAACGGAGAAATTGTCAAGCATTAAACAAAAACAAGAACATGCAAATGGTCCATCAAAATCAGAACAGAATAAAGAACAATCTAAACCTGCACAGATAAATGAATCGAGCAAACCGAAACCACATCAGCAGCAAACACCCCAGCATAAAAATCTGAGTCAGAGTCAGAGGAAAAAACTAGAAAGAGAGCAGAAGAAAAAAGAGAAAGAGCAACAAAAATTAACGTCAGACAGAATGCCAAAACGACTTCAGAATGTTGTTACAAACAACATGTTTGACGGAATTGAAGATATGTCAGTCGATGAATGCATCGATGACACCTTTTCAACTAAACTGCAACTGAAGTCCTCTCAGGGAAAGTCCCCACGTAAAACATCACCGAGAAAAAACACTGGGGCAATTTCGCCCATACGTCCACCATCCAAATCACCACTTAAACATGGATAATATACCAAAACAAAATATTGTACAGTGGAATTGTCGAGGTTTTAGGGCGAATTTTAATGAACTGGGCCTTCTTAGCCAAAAATATGAACCTTCTGCTTTTTGCCTGCAGGAAACTCTTTTAAAGAAGCCCGAGGCTCAAGATCATTCAGCTTTTAAGCATTATACTTCGTATAATGCCTGGGCAGATGATAATGATCTTCATATTCGTGGAACATCTGTTTTAGTTAGAGACGATATCATTCACAGATCTGTACCTTTGAATACAAACTTACAGGCTGTGGCGGTACGCCTAACTTTAGACAAAACGGTTACACTTTGTTCTATTTACGTTTCACCAAGTAAAGCTCTACAACTGAATGATCTTGAGCTACTGGTCCAACAGCTCCCAACTCCATACATTTTGTTGGGTGATTTTAACGCTCATGGCCCCCTTTGGGGTAATTCCTGCAGTCAAGAGGATGCAAAAGGGAAAACTGTGGAAGAGTTTATTACAAAATATGACTTGTGCTTGTTCAATGATGGGTCAGACACTTATCTGCACCCCGCATCTGGTTCTTATACTTCAATTGATCTTTCAATTACAAGCCCTTCCCTCTTTCTCGATTATTCTTGGAAGGTGGAAGGCGACTTGTGCGGGAGTGACCACTTTCCGGTTGTGTTGGAGAGTGTGGTTCCGGCAGACGATGGGAGGGTGCCCCAGTGGAGCTTTAAAAAGGCTGACTGGGGGGCCTTCATCTTGCTTTGTTTGGAACGCCTCACACTGGAGAAATTTAGTGAAAGTGCTGACCAGATTGAACATTTTACAACAGAGTTACTTGATATTGCAAGCCAAGTCATTCCTAAAACCTCGACAAATCCAAAACGTTTCACCAAACCATGGTTTGATAATGAATGTAAACAGGCTATAAAGGATCGCAAGAAAATTGAACGGGAATTCAACAAATCACCGTCCACTTTTAATTTAGATAAATTACGTATAAATCGGGCAAAAACAAGACGACTAATTAAACAAAAAAAGAAAAGTTCTTGGGAAACTTATGTTTCAAAGCTTAACCAAAACACTCCCATCAACAAAATTTGGAAAATGATTAAAAAAATTAAAGGCAAAGAAACCAACTCAACTGTACAACATCTGAAAGACAACAACACGCTTATCACGTCAAAAAAAGAAATTTCAAACAAATTGGCCTCCACATTTTCGAAACATTCGTCGTCTGAAAACTGTAATCCAGAATTTCTCAAAATTAAAAAACAGCAAGAAAAACAAAAGCTCAAATTTACCTCCAACAATTTAGAAGATTATAACGAACCTTTCTCTATGGAAGAGTTAACAAACTCTTTGCATAGAGCAAAGGATACTGCCACCGGACCCGATGAGATACATTACAAAATTTTAAAGCATCTGCCTCAATCATCACTTGATCTTTTACTATCAGTTTTCAATGACATATGGATGACTGGCCAATTTCCACCTTCTTGGCATAAAGCTACAGTAATTCCCATTCCAAAGCCTGATAAAGATCACAGCAACCCAAGTAATTATAGGCCTATCGCTTTAACAAGTTGTCTGTGTAAAACCATGGAAAGGATGATCAATGATCGACTTGTCTGGTTTCTGGAATCGAACAATCTACTTGCGAATGTTCAGTGTGGTTTCAGAAACCAGAGAAGTACTGTGGATCATTTGGTTAGACTTGAAACGTTTATAAGAAATGCCTTTGCCAGAAAAGAACATGTGGTCGCCATCTTCTTTGACCTGGAAAAGGCATATGACACAACGTGGACGTATGGGATTTTAAAAGATCTTTTCAACATGGGGTTGAGAGGGCGTATGCCCCTCTTTATTGACAATTTTTTAAAGGACCGCCAATTTCAGGTTCGTGTTGGGTCAACGTTATCTGATCCTCACGGGCAGGAATTGGGGGTTCCTCAGGGTAGTATTTTATCCGTTACCCTCTTTTCAATTAAGATTAATAGCATCATCGACACAATTGAGAATATGGTTGATTCGTCATTGTATGTCGATGACTTTTTGATCTGCTATAGCAGCAAAAAGATGAATGCTATAGAGCGCAAACTTCAGCTGTGTTTAAATAGGATTCAAAAATGGGCTATCAAAAATGGTTTTAAATTTTCAAAGACAAAAACGAATTGTGTTCATTTTTGCAAACTTCGGAAACATCACCTCGATCCGGAGTTGAAAATCGATGGTAGTCCTATTAGAGTTGTTAAGGAAGTGAAATTCTTAGGTTTGTTGTTTGACAGCAAACTGAATTTCGCTTCCCACATAAAACAACTAAAGGTAAAATGTAAAAGGGCACTGAACCTCTTGAAGGTAGTTGGTAGCACTGATTGGGGTGCTGATCAAAAAACTTTACTTCATCTGTATAGATCACTTGTTCGATCTAAATTAGATTATGGTTCTGTAGTGTACGGATCTGCAAGGAAGTCGTATCTCAGGCCACTTGATGCGATTCATAATAGTGGCATTAGAATTAGTCTAGGTGCATTTCGAACATCACCAATAGATTCAATGCTTGTTGAAGCTGAGGAGCCTTCTCTTGAAAAGCGTCGAATTAAACTGTCGCTTCAATATGCATCTAAACTTTTGGCTAATAAATCAAATCCTGCTTATAATTGTGTTTCAGAACCTCAAAATGTTGAGTTTTTTAACCGCCACCAGAAACATATTCCTCCATTGGGAATTAGAATTAAACCCCACATGGAGTCTGCCAAAATTGATTCTAATTGTATAAAAGAAAACTGTAAATCACATATTCCTCCTTGGCATCTTAGAAAACCTACAGTTATTTTGGACCTTGCTTCCTCCAAAAAATCTGATACCAATTCCTTGCAGTTTAAACAAAAATATGCCGAAATAAAGTCACGGTATAGTGCATATACAAGGATCTATACGGATGGATCTAAAGATGATGACAAGGTATCATCAGCTGCTGTTACTGGTGATCATATCACTTCAATCAGAATACCGAATCAAAGTTCTATTTTCACAGTTGAAGTCAAAGCTATTCAACTCGCACTTGAGCACATCGAGAATGTACAGGAAAGAAAGTCGATCATCTTCTCCGACTCTCTTTCCTCTTTACTTGCTTTACTCAACCCCAGGTTGAAGAACCCTCTCATTTTGGAACTTCGTGAGAAGTTAACAACTCTCATGTCTGACCAATATGATATCGTGTTCTGCTGGTTACCCGGACATGTAGGTATCGCTGGTAACACCAAAGCAGACAGTGCAGCAAAACAGGCTTTAACTAAGCCTCTCACTGATTTTAAGATCCCTTTCAGTGATTTTAAGCCTCATATTAGTAGTTACATCAAATCTATGTGGCAGGCGGAATGGGATGGAGCGACAAATAACAAGCTCCATCGCTTCCGACCAACTATATCAGATCACTACCCGTCTAGTAACCTTTGTAGAAAGGATCTTGCAGTTTTGACGCGGTGTCATATTGGTCATACACGACTTACACATTCCTTTTTGTTAGAGGGTAATTTGCGACCAGAATGTGTTCCCTGCCAGCAGGCGCTGTCAGTGGAACACATTCTTTTGAATTGTACTGATTTTAATCATGTAAGAGGGCAGTATTTTACAGTCAGATCTTTGAGAGATTTATTTTATCTTACAAGCCCGCAAAAAGTCATCTCATTCTTAAAAGTAATCAACCTTTTTAATAAATTATAAACTGTTTTTACCTTTTTAAATTTCATCTATCCATGTTTATTTCACAAGTTGATTTTTTTTTTTTTTTTTTTTTTTTTTTTTTTTTACTACTGGTCTCACTTTCTCATTATGTTTTACACTCAACATTTTTAACCCTCTTATTCCATTTGTTTCATACTTTAATCAATGGTCTTTTTGAAATATACTCTTTCATCGCCACGATATAGCCTAAGCTGCTGATGTGGCGTAAAGCACCAATAAATAAATAAATACATAATGTTTCTGGTTGATAGCGTAACCCAAAACACACCTCCTCGTCCACGTGAAGCACGCTACACACAAATGTCACAAAAACACTATCATCCACAAGCAATATCTGGGCATAAAAAAGAGAATTTGTCACTTTTTTATCAGTTAATGTTGACATGACAAGTAGGAGACTGTCAGAGGCACTAAGATGGCAAATCGTTGTCATTCAAAGCTGTTGGAAAGCAACTTGGCCATAGTCACTCTGTCATCAGCAGACTTGTCCGAAAACATCAATAAACCAACGATGTTAAGGACCGACCAATGCCTGGACAACCCCGAAAGGCATTTTATCGGGAAGACAGAAGTCTGGCATGCCTCGTTAGGTGTGAACCCTTTGCTTCTAGTGGGGTTTTGAAACGCCTTTTGCTCCCCAGCAGGCGGTTTTGCAACAGAACTGTCCGAAACCGTCTCAAAGCACGGGGTATGAGGTCCAGAAGGGTCATCAAGCCCTGCCCAATCGGCATCAAAGACGACGTTTGGAGTGGTGTATGGCACGACAACATTGGAATCTCAGGACATGGAGGAGAGTCCATTGGTCAGACGAGAGTAGGTTCTTGCTTCACGTCATAGATGGTCGCATGAAAGAGTGGAAATACTGCTTGCGTGCCCAGGAACATCAGACCTACTGTTTCTTATGGCGGAGGATCAGTAATGATCTGGGGATGCCTCTCTCGTGATTGTGAACTTGATATGGCGACTGTACGTGGGAATCTCAGTGGTCATCAGTTCATCCGGGACATTCGCAATCCGGTTGTCGTGCCTAATTTTGACAACCACCCGTTGACTACTCGTCCTGTATTCATGGATGACAATGCAAGGCCACAACGGTCCTATCCTGTGAGAGTAATCCTTCAGTACAACACTACCTTGGCCTGCAATGAGCCCCGATTTGAATCCCTTAGAACACATCTGGGACTTTCATGGACGTCGTGTGGAAGCACGGAATCAGTCTGTACAGAATTAAGACGATTTGAAAGCTGCAATGCATGAGTAGTGGCAGCAGTTGCCCTCTGGACCGTATCAGAAGGCTCACTGGTAGCATTAGGCGGAGGGTTCAGTCTGTCATCCGGGCACGTGGTGGATACACTCGCTACTGACGTCAGACACTGCTATTGTGTTCAGGAGATCACAAGTTACATTATTTGTCAGTCCTTACCGGCATTGTTTCATCATGGGCCGTTCCAGCACCATACTTGTCGAGAGAACATTTTTCCATCAAAAACATTAGTGACAGATATGTGTAATTAGCGCCATTAAAATACTGTATATTTTCATCATTGTGGTTTCATTCATTTGTCGATAGACCATTCTTTCCTCAAACAATCACAGTTGGCCATCTTAAAGATATCGTGAATGTAATGACAGTTTCTATTAACACCACTGCGAAAAACACAGGAGGTGCTTAATTAAGTTCTAGGTGTATATTTGGGCCACAACACATAGCAACTACTAACCCGCTTTTGGGGAGTACGGTGGCTCAGCGGTTACGGCATTGCACTTCAAACGGGAAGATCCACGGTTCGATTCCCATCAGGGGTAACTGCGTTGTGTCTTTGGGCTAGGCACTAAATCCCGGCTGCTCACGTGGGATCATGGTGGCCCTGTATACTAAGGCGCACTGCACGTCGATGGTGCACTTGTCTTCAACCAATGCTAACCCTCCTTGTGTGGAGTACGCTGGAGAATCAAACAGTTACTCGCTGCTGCTTGGTGGTTCGGTTACTCCAGCTTCCTCAACCCGTAAAACTTTCCGACACGAGGTGATCCTGGCTGGCGCAGGTGTCGCAAGTGTCGCTAAACACCAATAAATAAATAAATAAATAAATAAATAAATAAATAAATAAATAAAATAAATAAATAAATAAATAAATAAATAAATAAATAAATAGTACTCCTGGGTTGGAAAAGTAGAAAACCGTCTTATGAAAGTTTTCTTACCACAGTATGTACGTTTTAACATCAGAAGAATGCGTGGGAAGTCTGCTATTCCCATTTCTTGGATATACACGTGAGTGCAGTGGCGTAGCGAAGATGACCAATTTGGGGATGGGGTGATGTAAACGCAGTTTTTCTCGACTGTCATGACCCAAGTCCCGACTGGGGAAATACAATTTGGGGATGGGGTGATGTAAACACGGTTTGTCTCGCCTGTCATGACCCAAGTCCCGACTGGGGAAATACAGTTTGGGGATGGGGTGATGTAAACGCGGTTTGTCTCGACTGTCATGACCCAAGTCCCGACTGAGGAAATACAATTTGGGGATGGGATGATGTAAACACAGTTTGTCTCGACTGTCATGACCCAAGTACCAACTGAGGAAATACAATTTGGGGATAGGGTGATGTAAACACGGTTTGTCTCCACTGTCATAGCCCAAGTCCCGACCAGGGAAATACAATTTGGGGATGAGGTTTGTCTCGACTGTCATGACTCAAGTCCCGACTGAGGAAATACAATTTGGGGATGAGATGATGTAAACACAGTTTGTATCGACTGTCATGACTCAAGTCCCGACTGAAGAAATACAATTTGGAAACGAGGTGATGTAAACACAGTTTGTCTCGACTGTCATGACTCAAGTATCCTCTGAGGAAATACAATTATGGAATAGGGGTGATGTAAACGCAATTTGCCATGACTCAAGTCCCGACTGAGGAAATATTCCAACTGCATCATCGAGGAACTTTATTCCGGTTGCCGACATGGGGGCACGATAACGCCGTGTACTAAGGCGTACTGCACGTCGATGGTGCACATGTCAACCGCTGTAACTGGTACCAGTCTAGTCCCGAAGTAGTTCATCGTCTAGGTTTGGAGCGCGGTGGCTCGGTGGTAGAAGGTTGGACTTCTATGCTAGAGGTCATGAGCTCGATCCCCGTCCGGGGTGACCCGCGTTGTGTCCTTGGGCAAGGCACTTTATCCCGGTTGCCTACATGGGAACACGATGACGCCGTATACTGAAGCGTACTGCACGTCGATGGTGCACATGTCTTCAACCGCCTTAACCCTCCTTGAGCGGAGCTTCATCAGAGTTAGAATGTCGAAGAGCTGACAGTTGCTCGTCGATGCTCACTGGTTCTCTCCGGGTACTCCGGCTTCCTCCACCCGTTAAACTGTCACGGTTACGATTAGTCATTGTGTATATATATGTGACCTTAAACGTCAATAAATAAATAAATAAACTAGCACGTACCGGACTCAAAATTGGTCATGCTGGGTCCCAATCCGCCACACATCCCCCAATGGCATGAGACCGAGTGCGTGTGTGACTTAAGCCCAAGAAGCAATTCTTATCCCGTAAGAAAGCACATAATAATCAAAAAGAGCGAATCGATATCCAAGATGACAATCCAAATGAACACGTTTCGATTGGAAAATTATTGGGGTGGTTCGTTCGTGGAGCGGGCAGTTACTGTATTTATCATACGATGTGCACTCTATCGGTATAATTAGAGGAAGAAAATATGCAGACCACTGGAATGGTGGAAAGGCTTTTTTCCATTTCAAATATGTTAATGTGGGCAACAACTGTTATACGGTCAAATTGACAAGCAAGAGATGCAAAATGCAACGATGCTCATAATCCCAAATTATTCATTTCAACTTTTCAAATTTTTTGGTTGAAAAGAAAGTGCCACATCATAAAAATTCAATGGTCGGGCAAATTAAGGGAGACAAATGTTGCCTTTCTTTCTTATGAATTCTCAAGGTGGATCGCGGTGAATATGTCCATTCTTCAACAGTTTGAGCACGAGCCATTGGGACAACTTGAAGAATTAGCTATGAATTGTACTTTCAACTAGGAACACGGGATTTGTCCGAAAGTTTCAAAACTTGCCAGTGTATAAGTAATAGTTACTAATTGATCTGGAGGTATTCGTGGATTTGAACAACCTGCCAACGTGCGGTATGTGACGCCGCACGTTGATGCTTCAATGCTTTAACATGTATGAATCAGGGAAACGTAGATGCCTGAAAATACAGCCGACAATTACAAAAATGACTACGAAGGCTACACTCTAAAATCAGTCGGGTTTATATTTACTCAACCCAGTTGATGTGGGTTGATTTTTAACCCAACTGATTTTACAGTGTTTTCAGCGTTTCGTGTTCGCTATTGGTCAAACGCCAATTTGCATATATTATGGAATAGTCTAAAACATTAACTCTTTTGGCGCGATAGGCGACTAAAGTCGACAGACGGCAGACTGCGGAAAGGTACTGCAGTAGCCATTTTAGCCAACTATGTGTGTCCATTTCCAAGTGCTTTTAACCCTTTACCCAACGCAGACGATATCAACATTTAGTATTTTAAATATCATTGATTCAAATTTTTCAAGAAATTTCAACAAAACCATATCATGTGACCCCTCGTTGGAACGAGCTCGACGAGCTCGTTCCAACGAGGGGTCACATGATATGGTTTTGTTGAAATTTTTTGAAAAACAATATATTTTCAACTGCTGAAGCTGCAAACTACGGCCATACATACGTATTCCTATATTTCATGCACCATTTTTGTCCTATCCATGAACAACGATATCGTCCTTTGAAAGTATAAAGGTGCCATTTAAATATATACAGGAAATCATTTGAAAAACTGTCAATGAGATCATTAGAACATCTTTTAAAATAATAACGCTTCAGTCTAACAACCTATACTTTTTGTAAAGTTCCTGATGAATATTAGGCGCTAAGAATTCTGTTTCTCAGATTATTCCGCGCCAAAAGAGATAAAAACGCCAAAAATAAAAATAATAAAAAAATTTTAATGGCATTTTTTCTTCATGAGAACCTCTGGCCAGTTAGACCGTTCCATTATAAGTGTTAACAGGAAGCGGTAACTTACAGATTTAGGTGCGCAGTTGCTTAGTGGTTACGGCATTTGACTTCTAACCGAAAGGTTCACGGCTCGATCTCCACCAGGAGTAAGTGCTTTGTTTCTTGGGCAAGACACTTAATCCTGATTGCCCACGTGAGGGCAAGGTGGCGCTATGTACTAAGGTGTACTGCACGTCGATGGAGCACTTGACTTCAACCATTGCTAACCATGTTTATGTGGAGTTAGCACATTGACAGTTTCTCGACGCTGCTGGGTGGTTTTCCCCGGGTACTCCGGCTTCCTCCAGTACTAAAACTGCCGAACACGAAGTGACACTGGCTGTCAAAAGTGTCGTTAAAACTACAATAAATAAATAACTTACAGACTTGTTTGGTCGTGAAATTCTTTCGAGGATACCGATGGCCTGGTCCATTTATATACATCAAGGATGTGCCTAATATCTTGTCGGTTGGTATTTCATCTGCATCATACGGTGGTGAAAGGCCTGAAATACGAAAAATGTAAATTTTAAAATATCATATTGGTTACGGGTGACGATGTTTGGTGACGTCAAATCAAAAATAGAATTTATCAAATTATTTTAAACACGGGTAATGAGGATGACGATGATTATGTGCATGGTGGAAGATTTGTGGGTACGTGTGTGGGTCTTCTTTTGTGAGAACGTAGACAATAGTGTTTGGGTTCCCACTAAGATTTCCTTAGTTTTCTCGAAGTCCTCTCAAAGAAAAGATGGGCTAGGGTTTCTCTTACAGATTCTGTGGGAACTTGTTTGTCATCGAGAACAAAAGACAAAATAAATCCCCACGAAAGTAGTAAAGAAGACTGCGCGTGTGCGTGTGTGTGTTTTTTTTTTAAATGACACAATCATGCTTTAGATGAATCTGGAATGTTGGCTTCTGATCTCCCGCAGGGATTCGAACCCTCGGCAACTCCGCCTGGCCCTCAGGAATCCAACACCTAAACCACTAGACCATTACACACCTGTTAAAAACGATGGCTGGAATCTAGCTTTTTAGATGAAGTTCTCATGATTATGCTTGGCTCATCTTCGCTTCGGCAGCAGCGTGAAAGTGTGGAACGCGCTGGCAACAGTACGACGAAGGTGCTGTGGATGGCTTCAGACGAAGACGGGCACGGGCTTGTGTGTGTTTTTCAAATGACACGGTCATGTTTTAGAAAAATTTAGAATGTTGGTTTCTAATCCCCAGCCGTGATTCGAACCCTCGGCAACTCTGCCTGGCAATCGGGAGTCCAGCGCCTAAACCACTAGACCATTACACGCCGTTGAAATACAATGACTGAAATCTAGCTTTCTGGATGAAGTTCTCATGATAACTTGGTTCATCTTCCTTTCAGCAGCAGCCTGAAAGTGTGGAACGCACTGGCTACAGTACGACAATTATGTTTAAGAGGAATTTAGAATGCCCACCTACCTCCTTTATCACATGCATATCTCATGAAATCTGATGCAATCGTATGTACCTGTGTAGATATACATGTACAGCATAGTTGAGTTACCACCCTTTGTTTCCCTGTTGGCAAAATTCGATATAAAACAGATATACATGTAGGAAGAGTAATGTTGTTTCAAAAATACAATGGGAATAATCAATATTATATTATATTATATTATATTATATTATATTATATTATATTATATTATATTATATTATTTATATTATATTATATTATATTATATTATATTATATTATATTATATCATATTATATTATATTTTATCTGATAACCATAGAGTATAACACCCATTGTATATACTTGAAGTATATACAACGGGTATTGTATATAATTATAATTTATGCTAACGACCTTTGACCTCGTTCAATTCCATTTTCATTCATTCATAAACTTCATAATGCAGATTTGAATTCTACGTTGAAGGAGCAAGTGATATTTTATCGAAATAATGTGAAATATTTTCTATAAGGATAAACATGTAAATTTTCTGTTTATTTAGCTGAAATAAAGAAATAATTACAAACTACTTCGTTCAAAATAGAAATTCCTAGCGTGTCAATTATGTTTAGGGCGCTATTTGTAGTTACGGCTACGCCCACGATCAAAGTACTGCCCTAATTACAAGTTCGTCTGCTACCTAAAAAAACAAGGATTCGTACAAATTGTAAACAAAAACAAAAGTGGACCATAAATAATTAATGGAAATTGGAAACTCTTCGACAGAATACTGTTGTAGAATTGGCATATTATTCGCGATGTATCATTCGAAACAGTGTTCCGGTTCGAGGTAGAATAATTCCGCCTTTGTTCTGGAGCGTCCTAAGACGTGTAGGATTCCTGGAAGTCACGTGTCTGTGTGATGCCACGCGATTGGCAGAAAGGGGTGAATATCTCTCTTGCTTCTCGGACTTCATTGGATGTGGACGTGAATCCGTGTAGCTGCACCTCAGAGTTGATATAAGCCTTTATACGACCACAAATCTTAAAAGTATCTTAGTTACTATTTCCATCCCAAATACATATTACTTTATTGTAAGCAGATTAAGCAAATTAGCCTTCCCCATTCTGCTTCAATACACATTATTCCAACATACTGTCTGAACACGGTAGAAAATCAATGTGCCCTTCAGCTTCAAGTTCGATTGCTTCGGCAATAACATTACCCATTCAGCAGACAAAGTATCATAATTACACCACCCCAACAGCAGCAGGTCCTTTAAACATCCTAAATCACGAAGAAATGAGAATGTCAACGAACAATGTTCAACAATTATGCTACGGAGCAACATGAAATGTACAAAATATGAACATATACACTTACAAGTTCACAGAAAATCCTTCAATGACATGACCAAGAAAACGTACATTACAGAGAGTTTTTCCAATATTGTCCGATTCCGAATGAAACAGTTTCTAAACAATCCACTTTTCACTGATTTCATGTTAACTTTTTTGTTTCAGTGTAGTACAAATCCTAGAGGTATCACTGAACTACATATTTGAATTAGAAATACCCGCCGCCTTGAAATGTTGGAAGTGATGTAATCTCTAAAAATAAACAGCCTTGGGAAAATAAATTGTTTCAATAAATGTTTGAAGCATTCTATTGGCATCTTGCATTATTGATGAATATTCCAGACTTTTGGACCTAAAAAATACAATTTACATTTGGTGTGTTTTTGCAGGGAATTCCCTGAAAAATATGTGCACGTGGCCGGTACTTCCCTTGCTGTCAATTTTTCTCTCTCATCTGTTGCATGATCCCCTGTTTTGGGGTCATAAAAAAGTTGTCTGAAGGGCTATACTTGACAAAGATATTTGAATGCCAAAATTAAAGTGATGTGATAATATATTTTTTTTTTTGCCTGAACGTTATAATGGTCGCCTATGGGAACATATTTAGTTCCGTGATACCAAGAAAGTGTGACTCAGTCGCCGTCGTCGATTTTGTGGTATAAGGGGCGCAACTATGTTTGTCTCGTCCATTTGCGGTGTCTCGTTTATAACGGAGGCCCGTGGAAATCAGTACAAAAGTGAATATAAGCCTCAACGAGAGAAACTGCTGTTTTTTATCAGATAAACACAAAATACATATAGTGTTTTTTATATCTGGTTATACAACTCGTTGAAATATAGTTAATATTTTCTCGGCAGTGCCTCAAAAATATTAACTATATTTCAACTCGTTATATAAACCAAATATAAAAACCCTATATGTATATTGTCAAAATAGTATATTGTATTATTATATTATATTATATTATATTATATTATATTATATTATTATATTATATTATATTATCCATCCAATAGTACGTATAACTTTGTCAATACTGCCGTCAGGTTCGGGGGTTCACTCCCTTCAGAGCAGATTTTATACTACTATCAATTCCGTTGGGACATCTTACTACAAAATACGCCGCGCAGTCGGGACGTTAAAATTACGCGTTATGACGATTATTCTTAAAGTCAGAGTCTGACTGTGTTTTTCACAGTAATCCACTGTCCAACAACATGGTGGCATCGGACCGAAACCCAACATAAAAAAACCACTGTCCTACTGTATCTTCCTTGCCTGGCAACAAGTTGTGTTTTGTAATACGATGTCCCAACGGAATTGATAGTCATTTAAAATGAAAACTGCCCCGAAGGGAGTAAACTCCCGAACCTGGCGGCAGCTTTGACAAAGTTATACGTACTTTTTGATGAATTAACCCAAATCAACTGGGTTGAGTGAATATGAACCCAAATGGGTTCATATTCACTCAACCCAGTTGATTTGTGTTAATTTTTAACCCAACTGATTTTAGAGTGTTATAAACGATAGATGTCTCACTTGTTTAGTGTGAAGCGGTTATTGTCTGCCGATATTATGAAAGATGAATAATCACAAGAATTCGGCTGACTGTGTAAACTTTAAACAAAGCATGTATGTAATGTTTAAATTCCATAAACATCTTACATGAGATAAAATATTGAGAGGTTATTACTTGGCTAGTTTCCTTTCGGTCAAGATATCAGCTCGAGGTAATTTCATATCAGCCTGAGACCAAAGGATGAAGGCTGAAAAGAAGTTACGAAGGACTGATATCTCGACTGATATGAAACTACACCAAGTAATAATCTCTTTATTTATAGAACTAACACAAATAATTACAAAATCTTTTCAGACCTGCTGCTGTTTTCTGACAGGGAGCCGGAGTACCCGGAGAGAACACCGAGCAACAGCCAGACTCACCATTGAACTAACTCCGCACAAGCAGGGTTATCATTGGTTGAAGAATCTCCGCTTACGACTCTATGCTTGCGTGGAATGTTCTACACAACTCTCTTATTTTCTTTATCTTAATCTACCCAACCCTTGCTTACTGTTTTTATTCCTCATCATACAAACCCGGCTTCAAACCACCCTATCATGCCCGGTAAATCCAATTTTCCCGATCGCGTTAGGTGAATAAATGTGAACGATTTCATGTAAACAAATTGGTTGCGCCTAGTAGGGGAGTGGGGGTGGGGGGCAACTCGTGCTTGGAACATATCGGCCGAGGTCAGCGTCTTATCAGCCGAGTTTGAAGCCATATCTTCCGAGTTTGATAATGGTCAGTTACAGGAAAGAAAATTTATCTCATACATAATATATTATACGCCGGAGTTTGCGCTCTGTATATCATCCATATAATGAAATCTAAAAAAAACTATCTTTATAGAACTGATCTTGCGCGCCTCATATACGCATCAATTTTCGATTGCTTCGCCAAATGCCGTGAACTGTAATTTTGACGTACATACACGATGTAAAACACAGGATACATAATGAATAGAGTTAACCAAGGACCTTCCCCAATTTCCCTTTAAATTGGTCTAAAGGACTCTTTGCAGGTAAAACCCGCGTGCCAACCGCTGCAGTGTCTTGTTTAGCATTTTTCTTGAGATGAAAGAGGAACTAGAGAATGGTTTTACCTACTCCAATTTGAATCGCTGTTGGCTATTTATATTAATTTATAAGGAAAACAATATCCCAATTAATGCAGTTGTGATGTGTCATTGTTATCGATGGTAGTATTAAAAGCCATAATTACGAAACTGACCTGCAAGACTGGAAGTCTTCTAGAGCTAAAATCGAAAGAAGGTTCAACTCGTGACTTATCCACTCGCCGCCTTACTCGTAATATTTTTGCTACCAACACCACCACCACCCCCCGCCCCCGCCCTAAGAAAAAGAGTGGAACAAACTTAGCCAGTATTTTATTTCACGTATAGATTGCGCACCCTGTTCGATTAACGAAAACCGGCAATTTTTTAACCCTTTGAACACCGGTGGTATCTTCCATGTCAGTTCAGTGGCAGCAATTGGAAGAGTCCATATTCATTATTTGGAGGGCAGACCAAATAATATTTCCAACGTGCAGCCTTGGGGCTGCACGTTTAAAATATTGATTGGTCTACTCCACACATTAACTTAGCAACTTAGCAGCCATACAAGTTAATGCAATTATGTCGTATCATGTTCCTGCGTCGGAAAAGCGGTTTTACGGATTCAAAGGATAAATGTTCTTTCGTTGTAATTGTCAAGGTGACAGTTTGGATTTTCTATTTTGTTGTTTAAAAGTATATATATCTTTGATAATTTTTCTCGTTCGGGCCAAAGATGTAAGAATGTGCGTTTGTATGAGGAATCACGAAACAACCGATTTGTCATTTAAACAGACCAGCAATAATTCACGCGCTGCTAATTAAATACATGAAATTTAATGTCCATCATTGAGCATTTGTTGAACACCACATGGGCGGTCTGGATAAAACGTTAAAGGTAGTGAAAGCCAGTACTCTCCTGTAGTCATTAGCTACGTAATTATGGCCAGTTAATAGGTAATTGTTGGAAAACAGTACATCGCAGGTGGCACCTTGTTAAGGTCCGTTTTCTTTCACTCGTCAAATCGCCGAAACCATACACGCCAGCTAAGAGCCCAAGGCGCAGACTATACTTGCCGATGAAGGCCTATCTTCACCACAAAATCACAAGCGGCAGACTATACTTGCCTGAAGCATAACAACAAGAAACATCAACTCCAATCCTCTTCCACCTTTACACCGCCCAGACATGATGCTGATGACGCTGTCTCAAATTAACGAAATTATAACATACCGTAAACGAGGGTCGAAAGGGGCTTGCCTCAGAACGTCCCAGCGCGCCTTCGGCGCGCTAAAACCATTCTTTTAGACTTTTAGACTTAGCCAGTACTCTTCTGTAGTCATTAGCTACGTAATTATGGCCAGTTGATAGGTAATTGTTGGAAAACAGTACATCGCAGATGTTCTGGATACACACCCATATTACGCATTTAGCCTGTCACAGTAATGTCAAAATATACCGACATGGGAGTCTTTCAAAGAAACATTAAAGCGAGTATTAAATTAAGATAGATCTGAGCGGCCAAGTTCAAGAGAAGCGATTAAACTGAGAATTAATGTACTGGCTATTGAAATAAAAATAGGGGGGTTTCTCGGAAAATTCATTCCAGTCTGAAGGTATGTAAGGCTGTGGGTCGTTGCGAGTAGACGGGGATGCTATAGGTTAGAGGAGGTGCCGCATCGGTGCTAAAGTATAGGCACGTTGTGATGTAGGGGAGCCACAGAGCTCATATTTAGAATAGGAGCAGTCGCGGGCCAAGTCGGTGGCCATATATGAGAATAGGATGAGAAACACGAAGTACGAGCTCAGGGAGCTATTCGCATTTAGGTAAACGGCATTACCTGTTTTAGAAGGCAAGCCATACGTAGGCAGAGTAGGCTTTGCCTGTATCAACGTTATTCTGAGATAAACGTGGGGGAGAGATTAACCCCATTGGTGGCAACTGCTTGAGTGAAAAGTGTTAAGTGAAGTGACAATAAGCCAGTGGCCGTGCGACGGCAGTAGAAGAGTGACATTCCGTCACTTGTTAGAGGGAAGGCGACATAGTAAAGTGACAATACGTTAGCGGCCGTGCGACGGCAGGCGTGGATAGACATTCCGTCACACGTTGAGTAGAAACGTCTGGTAAAGTGACAACAAGTTAGTAGCCGTGCGACGGCAGTAAAAGAGTGGGGTGTATAGGGGACCAAAGAACAAACACCCACGAGAAGGAGGAAAACCAGCGACAATAGAGAATGCGGGCCCGCAAGTGACTCAAAAACTGTGTGGGTAGGAGGTGATTGACGTTTTGTTTATCATATTCATTGGATTCCATGTTATTCAAAAATTACCATATTTATTTATATGTATATGTTTAAAAATTGTTGTTGTCAGTGAATCCCTGTTGATTTATGCTTTTCGAGGAAAAGTTATTAACCTCTTCAGACTAAAAACCACCCCAACAAAAGTGGAACGGGCGGGTTCGTTACGGCGAGACATTCGTTCACGCACGGATTCAGGAAACACTTCTTGAGTTTGGCTGAATACGCGGCGTGAATCTATTTCTCCCCAGTAACGACAAAGCCCCGGTTTCCGACATCTGGCGAGGCTAACACCAGGATCTTCCTGAAAGGTAACAACTGAAAAGCTCAAAATCAACAGGATCACTCAAAGACAATTTTAATATATGCTTCAGTTATAATGTTCATGCAGGTTGCCTCATTGAAATTTTAATAGTTTTCATAAGTTATGTAGGGGTTAACCATTGGTTAGCTTAGCTTTTAAATTCGATCGGTGAATTTAAAATAACGGTGGTGGAAATTCTCGAGTAATAATAGGACGCAGTGCGGGATAGGCAATAATTAACCCTTGAAGTCAAAAAAAAAAAAAAAAAATTTGTGTAAAATTTTTAGTGATAAATTTTAATAATGGACACCCCAAGCTTGGAACAGTTAATTAGTATGGGTGAGCGGTTGGGCTTTGCTGGTTGAGAGTTGCAAAAATTTGTGAAAGATGAACAAAAGCGCGTGGCGAAAGAAATGGTCGCAGAATTAGAGCATCAGGTTACGTTGAAGCGCGAGGAGACTGCAGAACGGGAGAAAGAAGCTGCGTAAGAGCGTGGAAGGGGAGAGAGAGAAGTTGCATTAGAACGTGAAAGGGGGGGGGAGAGAGAGGCAGCACTAAGAGCTGCAGCACTAAGAGCTGCAGAGCAAGATAAGGCAATACAGGCTGAACGCGAAAGAGCTGACAGAGAGGCTGCGTTAGAGCGTGAAAGAGAGAGTGAAAGAGCTGAGAGAGAGAGCGTGGAAGGGGGAGAGAGAGAGGCAGCACTAAGAGCTGCAGAGCGAGATAAAGAAATTCAGGTTGAGCGCGAAAGAGCTGAAAGAGAAGCTGCGTTAGAACGTGATAGGGCTGAAAGGGCGCGTGAGGAGGCTGAAAGAGAACATGAGAGGGAAATTGAAATTTTAAGGGCTAGAGCGCAGTTTCCCGGAGGTAATGGTATAGGCAGGGTTGAGAAAGCCTCATGGGAAACGTGAGGGCACCTTATCCCCAGTTACCCAAGTTCAATGAACAGACTGACAACATTGACGCGTACTTACAGAGGTTCAAAAGGTTTGCTTCACGTCAGGGTTGGCCGGATGACGCCTGGGGTGTCAGTCTTAGTCCGTTGCTGGCGGGCAAGTCGCTACAAGTATATGTGAGCATGCCCCCTGACCAAGCTAATGACCACGGAGAGCTGAAAGGGCTATATTCAAGAGGTACCAGCTCACCGAGGAGGGTTTCAGGACAAAATTCCGAGAATGTAAGGCTGAGAAGGGTGAAGGTGTGTACCAGTTTGTGTCGAGGGCCACAAGATATTTCGACAGATGGGTCGAACTATCCGGAATAGAAGAGTCATTTCCCTCCCTGAGGGACTTACTTATCAGGGAGCAGTGTATGTCATCGTGTGCCCCCGAGATGGCATTGTGTGTTAAGGAGAGAAAGCCGGGTAGCGTGGAGGAAATGACTCGGGTGGTCGAGCAGTATTTAGAGGCTCATGGGGAAGGTTTGATCCAAGGTAGGCCGGGCAGGAATGTGGGTAACGAAGTTGCATAGCAACCCGTAAAAACCCAACACTCAGGCTCGGGCAACGACCAGGTCAACCCCACCGGGTCGGGGGTCAGGGAGCGTACTCGTTACGTTTGTGACAAGAAGGGCACCTGGCCCGGGACTGCTGGCGGATGGCTATGTCGGGGAGACCAAACGGGGGACCAGCAAAGAATGAAAGGAGGGATCCGTCCCCGAAAAACTGGAGGAATGGCAATAATGCCAATCAGTACTCGGGGAGGAGACAGACGGTTGCATTGTGCCAAACAATCGGGCCTGAAGACAGCCCACTGCGGCGGTGCATAGACGGGGGGGGGGGGGGGGGGGGGGAGGCAGCTTAGGTTGAAGGGAGGGGGGGATGATTGCTATAATTAGTGGGATGTGCGAGAAGCGCCCACCCGATAAGGAAAAGGGAGAGATGCCGGTATATCCGGGTTATGTGGGACAAGCAGCAGTCCGTGTGCTACGAGACACAGGGCGTAGCAGCGTGGCTGTCAAACGGGCACTTGTCAGTGACGAACAGTTGACAGGACACGATCATATGTGTGTGCTCATGGATGGGGCGGTGAAGAGATTCCCCCTTGCGAGGATGAGGGTGGACACCCCTTTCTTCATTGGCGAAGCGGGGGCCATGTGTATGGAGGCGCCCATCGATGATCTGGTGGTAAGCAACATACCCGGAGCAAGTACAGAGCCCGACAAGGCATGGCCGGGAAGGGACTCACCTAAAGAGGCTTCAGCGGTAGTCACCCGAGCACAGGCCGCGAGGAAAAAGAGGCCAGTAAAGCCCCTCAAAGTATGTGGGGTGGCGGTTGAAGAGGTCCACGTGGAAAACCTCATGGAAGCCCATAAGGAGGACCCAACATTGAAGAAGGCTTGGGAATTAGCCAAAAGTAGTGATTCAATAGCTACTAATGGCCGATACACCATGAGGGTGGACAAGGGAGTACTTTACCGAGTGTATGCAGAACACAAGGCTGGATCGAATAGCGAGGTGAAGCAAATCATGCTTCCGCAGAAGTATCGGAAGCAGGTGATGGCACAAGCGCATGAATCGCTAGTGGGAGGGCACTTGGGGTCGAGAAAGACGCTCGACCGGATCACGACAGTTTCCATTGGCCTGGCATCATAGGGGACGTCACGAGGTTTTGTCAGTCGTGCGACATATGCCAGAAGACTGTGCCCAAATGTAGCGTCCCCAGGGTTCCGTTAGAGAAATGCCCCTGATGAATGAACCGTTTGGCAGGGTAGGGGTGGACTTGATCGGTCCGATCAAACCGGTGTCGGAAAGAGGGAATAGATATATCCTGACCGTGGTGGATTAGACCACAAGGTAAACCGAGGCAATTGCTCTTCCCAAAATTGAGACGGAGCGCGTGGCTGAAGCCTTGCTAGAGGTGTTCAGTAGATTAGGCTTCCCGAAGGAATTTCTGACAGATCAGGGGTCTCAATTCTCCCCGCGTATGTTGGAAGAGGTGTGCCGGTTGGTTGCGGTGAATCAACTATTCACCACCCCCTATAATCCCAAATGCAATAGACTGTGTGAAAGGATAAATGGACTTCTGAAAGGGATACTTAGAAAGATGTGTTAGAAGAGGCCCAAGGACTGAGACCGGTATCTACCAGCGGTCCTATTCGCTAAAAGAGAGGTGCCACAGGCTAGCACAGGGTTCTCTCCGTTCGAGCTACTATGCGGCCGAACGGTGAGAGTCCCAATGCAAGTTCTCAAGGACCTATGGACGGAGGAGGAAGCATCTCCAGTACGTAACACGTACCAGTATGTGTTGGACCTCCGGAACAAAGCTGGAGGAAACATGCCAGCTGGCACGAGAGAGTATCCGTAAGGCACAGGGGAGGTATAAACACCATTATGACCGTAGGATGAGGCAGCGGAAGTTTGAAGTAGGCCAGAAGGTAACCGTACTATTACCCACCCACCACAATAAATTGCTTTTGCAATGGAAGGGGCCTTACCCTATATTGAAAGTACTGGGAAAAATGGATTACCGAGTGTACGTAAACGGGAAAGCAAAAGCATACCACAACTACCAACTGAGGCTGTACCAGGAAAGGGAGGAAGTCGAACTCGCGCGAACGGCAGAGCAAGGCAACTCCAATACTAGGGGTGCAGAGGAGGTGGCGGCAGGTATTGCCATCATAGAGCCCGATGAGGCAGGCGACACAGGGGTCGTGGATGATAATAACATATTAGAGCTTGGGGAGCTTAGCGGGTCAGAGACGTATCGGGACGTCGTGATCAGTGATGACCTCTCAGCGAAGCAGCGTCATCAAGTCCTGGGTTTCCTGGAGGAATCCAGCGAAGTGTTTTCTGAGAGTCCGGGGACCACGGACCTCGTGGAACCCAAAATCGAGCTCACTGCTGTCGAGTCGGTGCGGGTTAAACCTTACCCCATCCACTCTGCTATGAGAGTGGAAATGAGGGCGGAAGTGGACAAGATGTTGGACGCAGGGGTTATCAATTCCCCCGTTGTTTTAGTTAGGAAGAAGGACAATGGGGTACGATTTTGTAATGTCAGGTCTCGTTACAGTTATTCATGTGTAAATGTCGGCTTTTCAAGAAATGTTCAGCTTCTGATTAACACGGCCGAGGATATTTCGCATTTAAATTACCTCCCCTATTCACAATACTCACAATGTATATAGTTTCTGGAAGGTCTGAATATGGTCCTTTCTGGAGACAACTGTACACACCAAAAATCTTACAATATCACTCAAATACACTCAGCCGAATGACACAGTTGATGGTTAAAAAAATGGCTCAAAATGGTCCAAATTTTCTCATTTTGGGGATAAATCTCCAATTTTCGTACATCGATAGCGATAAAACTGTGTTATAGGAATTCCTCAATTCATCCACTGAGGATTTTACAGCATAACATGATCATTCTGACAAATAAAAAACATATGGGTTTCTTATTCATTTTTTCAGAAGGCTTTCTCAAAGCAAATTTACAGAAAAATTGTCCCATTTGTAAACTGCAAATTGTCAGGTCCCAAACAGGTCTGGGTTAGTCATTTAACACTTCCATGTGACCTTGACCCCCAATTGAAATGCACTTGACAATACACAGTTTGGATCAAGACTATCAACAGATTATTTTGATCATATCACCATTAATGAGAATTATTTACTAAATCCACACCACCATAAACTAAAACTATAGCCCAAAATAGCCATTTGGCTGAGGATATCCAATAACCTCGGAAATGACCTTTTAATAGGACACGAGACCTCAGGTATTCTCGAATACCGAGATGAGGCTAAGAGTCGTAGAAAATTATGCCTCATTGAGGGATTTTTAATGGTCCTCATAACCTCAAAATTCAATGAGGCTATGAGGGATAAAAAAAGGGATTCTCCAAAAGGTATCCTCTATAGGTATCCTCGAATAATACAATACCAGGCCATGGGCATCCTCAAATACCGAGATGAGGCTAAGAGTCGTAGTAAATTATGCCTCATTGAGGGATTTTTAATGGTCCTCATAACCTCCAAATTCAATGAGGCTATGAGGAATAATAAATGAGGACTCTTTGAGGGCTTTTACATAGCCCTCATGGCCTCATACGACAAAAAGGGATTCCACAGTCACAAGCGTTTTCCAAAATGGGATTCCATAGGATATACCTGTTAAATACTGAAATGAGGCTAAGAGTCGTAGTAAATTATACCTCATTGAGGGATTTTTCAAAGTCCTCATAACCTCAAAATTCAATGAGGGTATGAGGGATAATAAATGAGGACTCATTGAGGTCTTTTACATAGCCCCCATGGCCTCATACGACAAAAAGGGATTCCATAGCCACGGGCGTTTCCCAAAAATGAGATTCCATGGGATATGGCCATTGGATATAGGCTTTTGTTATACACAAGGGAGATAACCCTGCATACAGATTATGGGAAATCAAGCAATCTGATTGGTTAGTTATGATCTAGATAAATGAAACAACAAGACTACTACAGAAATTGCTAAATTTAGTAACAATAAGCAAAACTGTTCCAGTTCATAGGCTCTACTACGCTACTGGAGTATACTCCAGAACAAAGGAACATGGTCAAGTAGAGGAAAACTATTGCATATATAGATAGAAGCAGAGAATTCTGAAAGAATTCGAAGTAATACAACTTGTCGGGTTGTTTGTGGTAATTTGATTTACTCCGATTCAATCGAACATACCCACCGAACATACCCCGTCTTATTGCAGAAAAATTGGGTAGCATAGTAATCACGTGCTACCATAGACACCTAGATGGCGGCCTCCAGTATACAAAATGGACGAAGGAAACACGTATCACCCTAACAACACGCGCTGCGCATGCGCACTCACACCACGTATCACTATGGGGATGACGCCACAAGATGGCCGCTCACGCGGGTTACCATGACAACACAACATGGCGCCACTGGGTCACGTGACATGACGTCACTTCCGGGGTCCGGCACCGGGGTCCGGCCAGTGATCCCTCAAAACCACATTACATACTACTTCCGCAACGCGAACCCCTCTCAGACAAAGCGACAAGTTAGGTCCTTCTTGGGGCTGGCCGGACACTACCGGAAATTTGTCCCCAATTTTGCCGAAATAGTGACACCACTGACGGATCTCACGAAGAAGGGGCAGCCCAACAAAGTAACATGGGGACCGCACCAGGACCGAGCATTCACGATATTGAAGGACCTGTTGAGCAGGGCACCCATCCTCCGCCTGCCCGACTTTTCTAAAACATTCCTGCTGCAAACGGACGCACTCGACACGGGTCGTAGGTGCAGTATTGCTACAGGAATACGATGACGGACGTTTCTCTGTGGCATATGCCAGTAAGAAGCTACTCCCCAGGGAGACAAACTACACAGTAATAGAGAGGGAGTGCCTAGCTATCGTTTGCGCCGTTAAAAAGTTCCAGAACTTCTTGTATGGGCGGGAGTTTATTTTACACACGGACCATAGGCCGCTTTCATACACCCTGAAGTGTAAATTAGAAAGCAGTAGGATTATGAGGTGATCCCTCCTGCTGCAGAATTACCGCTTCAGGATAGAGGCAATCAAAGGCAGGGACAATGTGGTTGCTGATTACCTGAGTCGTCAGTAAGAGGGGCTCTCTAGAGAATAGTAAGGGTCCCACCGCACATGGAAGTATTTAAAGGTAGTGCATAACAAGGCAGGTAACCCACTGACGGGCTTGAACCGGGCGGTGCACCCTATCCAAGGATGGAGGCAAGCTAGTGAGATGATAGGAGTTGAGGCATGGGGCCCATCGGCTGGCTTGGGTCAGGGAGGATTCCCCTTGCCATTAATAATATTTTTTTGTTTTACGCAGATGTTGCGTGAGTGTATATAGATACAGGTGTGTGTACAATAGAGTAGTATTATATTTTGTGAAGTTGAGGGGGAGAGGGAGTGTATAGGGGGACCTGTTGGCTGCATGTGTACCAACGGACCACCTCCTACTGTGCGCCAGTGGAAGTGAGCGCGCGAGTTTATATGGGATTTGGACAGACTCATGAGTCCCAAGGGGGAAACGAGTCGAAATACTGGAAAGTTATTTGTAGTGCGCATCAGTGTGCGCATGCGTGTGACTGTGCATGTGGAAATTACGAGTATATTGGTGTAATAGTAGATTGAGAGATAGCTCTAGGAGAGAAGTGTGAAAGTGGATGCACGTGAATGCTATGCCCTTCGTTTGTTTGGAACAACTGAGAGTATGCTCCTTGGTAGGGGGTTGTCAAGGTGATGGTTTGGATTTTCGATTTTGTTGTTTAAAAGTGTGTATATCTTTGATAATTTTTCTCGTTCGGGCCAAGGTATAAGAATGTGCGTTTATATGACGGACCACGAAAACCGATTTGTCATTCAAACAGACCAGCAATAATTCACGCGCTGCTAATTAAACATGAAATTTAATGTCCATCATTGAGCATTTGTTGAACGCCACATGGTCGGTCTGGATAAAACATTAAAGGTAGTAAAAGCCAGTACTCTCCTGTAGTCATTATCTTAGTAATTATGGCCAGTTAATAGGTAATTGTTGGAAAACAGTACATCGCAGATGTTCTGGACACACACCCATATTACGCATTTAGCCCGTCACAGTAATGTCAAAATATACCGAAATGCGAGTCTTTCAAAGAAACATTAACGCGAGCATTAAATTAAGATAGATCTAAGCGGCCAAGTTCAATTGAAGCGATTAAACTGAGAATTAATGTTCTGGCTATCGAATTAAAATTCGGGGGCTTTCTCGGAAAATTCATTCCAGTCTGAAGGTGTGTAAGGCTGTGGGTCATTGCGACTAGATGGGGATGTCCCATGCTGTAGGTTAGATGGTGTGCCGCATTGGTGCGAAAGTACAGGCACGTTGTGCTGAAGGGGTGTCACAGAGCTCATATTCAGAATAGGAGCAGTCGGTGGCCATAACTTAGAATAGGATCAGAAACACGAGTACGAGCTCAGTGAGCTATTCGCATTTAGGTAAACGGCATTACCTGTTACAGAAGGCAAGCCATAGAGTAGGCTTTGTCTGTATCTACATTATTCTGAGATAAACGTAGGGGAGCGTTTAACTCCATTGGTTGCGACTGCTTGAGTGAAAAGCGTCAAGTGAAGTGACAATAAGCTAGTGGCCGTGCGACGGCAGTAGAAGAGAGACATTCCGTCACTTGTTAGAGGGAATGCGACATAGTAAAGTGACAATACATTAGCGGCCGTGCGACGGCAGGCGTAGAGTGGCATTCCGTCACATGTTGAGTAAAAACGTCCGGTAAAGTGACAACAAGTTAGTAGCCGTGCTTCGGCAGTAAAAGAGTGGAGTGAAGAGGGGACCAAAGAACAAACACCAGCGAGAAGGAGGAAAACCAGCGACAAGAGAGAATGCGGGCCCACAAGTGACTCAAAAACTGTGTGGGTAGGGGGTGATTGACGTTTTGTTCATCATATTCATTGGATTTCATGTAAGTCACAAATTACCATATTTATTTATATGTATATGTATTAAATTGTTGTTTTCAGTGAAACCCTGTTGATTTATGCATTTCGAGGAAAAATTATTAACCCCTTCGGGCTAAGAACCACCCCAACAAAAGTGGAACGGGTGGGTTCGTTTCCGACAGTAATTATCTTACCTATATCTCTATACAGGTGGGTTACTGGAACTTCAACTAAATATATTGCAACTTATTCCTCCTCCCCCCCTCCCCCACCCCAATGGCATCATGTCAATATACACGGTAACTCCTCCTATCTGTCTCTGGTTGACGTGAAAGCTATCAAGTTTTGACTATATTCACAGCGTAACAGCTTTCACTTCATCAAACATTATGGTGTTCACCTAGCACGAAAACTTGTTACACGGTAACAATATCCCATCTCAGCACAAGGTTTTTGTCAATCATAACTAAAATATGTTGGAAATATATAGAATATACCCATAGTAGCTTGGTGTACTAAATGTTCACTTCGAGTGGTGAAGTGGTGTTAACCGCGAGCCTTTGGGGCGCGGTTAACACCACTTCACCACGAGTTGTGAGAATTTGGTACACCAAGCTACTTTGGGTATATTTTATTTATACCATGATCGTCAGATTATTAAGAGTTGCTATTATTTTTTCACGATTTTGCTGAACAGCAGACGTACATACGTGGGAATCTGTTTTTGTTTACATGAGCATCTATAGGCGGTACTTCGGTTGTCAGTTTTATCGCCCAAATGAAATGGAAAAAGAAACGGAGCCTTTTTTGTTTTAATAACTTAATAACATCCTATTTCGAGTTATGGATGCTTTATTAAGATGAGACAATGCATGTTTGTTAATTTTTGTCATCTTATGAGGTTTAAAAACGTAATAAATTATTGCCACTTTCATTTCACTCTTCGCGAGGCGACGTGCGAAAATTTAGATAAGTTTGTATTCATCTCGACGTCACCAAAGGTCGACTTGGATGTAATTCCACTGTAGGTGTAAATGTTCACTATTGAAATCCCATTGCTGGCGTGTTCACCGCGGTTGGTGTGTAAAGCTGAAATTTATGTCATAGGCATTTCATATATTGTAGAATAGGTAATCATGGTATAATTGTGTTTTCATGTCATAGGTTTTTCATTTATAGTAGAACAGGTAATCATGGTATAAATGCAATTTGTATTGTCACGAAAAATGTATACATCATCGTTATATTCATTTTTCACAGACATTAAAGGATATTCTCGCGATCGGCGATTGCGTTGGAAAATTAACCCTTTACCCAGTGAATCCGCCTCATCCGTCCGCGTAATATGCAAATTTAGCAGTTGAAAAAATATTATTTTTCAAAAGATATTTCAACAAAACCATATCATGTGACCCCTCGTTGGGACGAGCTCGTCGAGCTCGTTCCAACGAGGGGTCACATGATATGGTTTTGTTGAATTTTTTTTTTTTAAATTTAAAAAAATAATATTTAAAATAATAAATTTTGATATCATCTGCGTTGGCTAAAGGGTTTTAAAAACCTTCGTGAACCTTTTTTGTTGATCATTGTTTATTTATAGTAACAACTTCCCCCACTCAGCAACCCAGCAAGATGATGGCCGGTGAGACAGTATTCCATATGTGGCCATTGAGCGTTTCAAGTTGAACAGGTCATTCAATTATCGACCCAGTACATCATTCAGGAATTGCAAATTCTCGTTTTTCAAGAACGAAATGGGTACTCAATGTAAACCCAAATATGGTGTTCGAACCCATGGATGCCAGTCTGGATCACAGCACTCGTCTGGAGCCAATACTATAAAACGTTTACAGTTGTATTTTCTAGAAATGTATTTTCTGCCTATTAATATAACTGACTAAAATGAATCATTAGCATTTTAAAAGATATAGCAATTTAGCAATTTTCAAATTGCCACATCTTTGAAAATGCTAATGTTTCATTTCAATCAATTTAAAGTCATGACTAGAAAATACAATTCTACAAAATACAATTGTAAATGTTTTTACAGTATTGGCCCCTGGTGGGATATGTGCTTAACACAAACGGTATAAATTAAATATATACTGAAGATATTTTCACTTCCTTCTTCCGCGGGAAAGATGAGACATGTATCTCTTTTTTAACATCCAGGGACCCGACCCCACGGCAGAAAGAACCCCAGATCAAGCATGTCAAGTCAAAAGTGGACGATTAAATCCAGCGTAATAATTATTAGGACCCACCGTGAGCTACCAATATCCCGCAATACGGGGCAAGTACAGGGGCGGACTGGGCCAAGAAAATGTACCGGGAAATGCATCCGGGAAATGGGCGTTCCAGAAGAAAATTTTGATTCTTCGAACTGAAAGAACGATGTTTCCCTGCATCTGTGCGATCATTGCATTCCACAGAGGACATTTCGATGGCATATGTATGTCATCTTCGCCGCTCATTCGACAGAAATATTTGCACCGCGGGGGGGGGGGGGGGGGGGGGGGCACCCATCGTTCAGAACACCGTTTGCTTGCATCTGAGCGATCAAATGCAGACTAGACTGATGGTATATCGAAATGTCTCTATGTGGACTGACATTGGCAGTCCACATAGAGAGCAGTTCGGTGCACCGACAGTCTGTGCAATCAGATCCATTTCGCCTGTTTATCATTTTCACAAAATTTCATGCACCAATACGTGTTGGGCTACATCAATTTTGGGGCCCCAGGGGGACTTCCAATAGCGGCCCACGGGGAGTTTTCCCGGTAGACCATATGGCTAGTCCGCCTCTGGGCAAGTATCAATGATGTGGACACGCTCCCGAAATACTTCGTACAGGCCAACTACTCTCTCTTTCACACAAGTCTGCATTCCAACGTTAGTAGATATCCAATGGTAGAAATAAGCGGCTACATATTTCTATTTTTTCCTTCCTACATGTACGAGTACACACCGATGCCAACAAAAATTACCTAATAAATTACTACTTCTCAGAGGTGACCCAGCGAGAACGAAGCCATGAGAATGATCCGCTGTTACCATTACGAGTGTGTCGTCTTGATTCGTCATTTCTGTGGCAACTTTCACAACATCATCAAGGGCGATGGTTTCATACAAAGCGTGTTTTGCCCAGTTCTCGTGATGGGCAAGGTCAATCTTTGCACCTGTAATGAAATACCAGAGGTTTAACAAACAAGTAACAGTACACAGTGAATTGGTCGAACCGATCGTAATCCATATGTGGGCAGTGATGCGCTCGCATGCGTTTACCAGGTAATAAAAATCATCATCATCACAATTTTAATTAATGAAGCACCGGGTTGTTTCCGGTGCTTTATTAATTAAATGTTTGATGATTATTCCTATAATTAGTGTTTGGAATCTAATATTATTGTGTCCGTGGAAATAATGTCCACCAGTGGAAAGTGACCACGCCGACCGTGCTGTTACCGTGGCATAAACGACTCATTTTATAAATATACAATAGATAGATACTTTATTGCACAACCATAGTGCAGGAAAAGATATGGCAGTAGAAACAGAAATACATTATAAATCACAACATAAATGTGTAAACAACTAATGACCATCCACACACGCTTACATACACGCAGTCACCATTATTACAGCTTTCGCACACGCATTCATATGTACTCACGCCCTCAGGGAATACCCTATGTACACCCACACATAACACTAAAAAGCTTGTTATAATTTATTATTATAACGTATTAAGGTCATTGAAGGTCATGAGACATGTTTTGGCGGCAGAAAATGTAACATTTTAGTTTTTCAAAACAATGTTTTGCAAGTGTCGTCTGCTCGCCATGCTAGGTAGAGATTAACATGACAGAAGATGAAAGTAATGATTTACTTGTTGTTTGATCAGCAGCATTTTCTAATTTTGTCTCGGTTGTTTGAATTACTGGAGGTGCTCCCTTTGTCCCGCATATCAAATGCAGAGATCTTGTGAGAGCCAATATAAAATATTTCAATGGCCGATTCTTCTAAAGCAGTTTTCTCCAGCTGTCAAGTTTTTGCCGATTTGAACAAAAAATGCACGGTTCTCTTTCAATGAAATATTAAAGAACACGCGGGGTGATTTGGTACTCGGCTTCCAGGTACAGATAGTGGCAACCCCTACTGCGCCCAGAATACAAACATTCAAAATAATAATGGGACACCTCTGGTTTTTTGTCTTTGAATTTATTAAAACAGCACAAAAACCGACATGGAGCAGATTTTTTTTTGTTGGGGTTGGGGGTGGTGAAACCTTAACATCAGAATTTGAAGTCCTGATGATATGAATTTCACGTGACGTTTTCTGTTGATAGTGCTGGGTAAAAGCTTGAAGTATTAGGTGCCTAATAGTCAACCGGCCAACTGCTTTTCAAAAGAACAACCTAAAATTGTCGTTACTGGTTAAAATTATAGTTTTGGTATTAATCAGCCATTTACCTAACAAAGTATTTTTAAAAAATAAATTTAACATTTTTCGAAAACAAATTTCACAATTTGTCAATAAAACCATACAAATATGGATATCATTATAACCAGCTCGACGAGCTGGTTCAAATGATATCCATATTTATATGTTTTTATTGAGAATCTTCCGATAAATTTTAGGCTGTAGTAGGCTTATTATGGATAATTTTCTGGTCGTTTGTGGCTGCTATGCCAGGTGAAGGGTTAATAGTTACTCCTTTGTATATACATGTAGTAAATTTTGTCTACTTCTAACGTTTGTTTACAGTTGAAAATGAATTAAAAAAAAAACAATAGGAGATTTTTGCAAATTTGATATTGAAAGTAGCTCTGCATTCCTATAATCACCCATGTATTAGAAAACAGAAAACTGAATGAGTAACAAAGATATGGCCGATAATATATATTTGATGGCAAGAAGTTAAGTAAAACCTTTGCAGACACAGGGTATGTTTTATTCATTTGACCATTTCTCTAACGGTTTTAGAAAACAAAAGTACCTATACTGCCCCTACCCCTACTATGAAATAAAAAGAGTAAACAATAATTTAAATTTTCTTCTTGTAAGTAATACAAATTCTGGTAGTTGGCGAAGAATTTGTAGATAATCCAACCCATTATTACGACGACGTGAGTATACAACTGCCTAAAAACGAAGTGCTTACAGACGATAGGCAAGCAAGTTAATGCACCAATATTAGTTATTTTTCAAATATATACAACGAAATATCTTACTTTCAACAAACAAATAAAATCCTTTATCATTTCTCTGTAAAATTTCAATGGCCTTTCTCGTCATCTCTTTTAGATGTGGATCACCATTTGGCCCAGTGTCCCTCTCCAACTGATATGACATGTGACTGGTTGCAAAAAGCCCTGTAAATGAAAATGAATATTGTTGAACATCTGTGATCGAGTTAGTAATTTAACCCCCAAACCTGAGAAATATAATCTATAATCAAACTCAGAGCACTCTGTAGTATAAGACCAGGGGCGGTGGTAGCTCGATAAAAGTGGAGGGGTATAAATTCAGGGGCATATAAATCAAGGCTACCATGGTTCGTCCCAGTGGGAGAGAAGTATATCGGTAAATGTACCATGGCACACTATAGTATCTCGTTTAAATGAGAATGCCGCGGTCTTGTCACTGTCCTGTCCACTTCTACTTCAAACAACTTCCAAACCGAAGGCTATCCTTCGTGTTGGAAGATGGTTGAAGTAGAAGAAATTGACAGGACACTGACCACATCGCGGCATGCTCGTCTAAACCTTTACCTAACGTACCGGAAAACCGGCCAGCGATATTCTAAAAAAATATTCATTATTTTTCTATTTTTTGTCTCAAAAACATAGGTTATGACCCCTCGTTGGAACGAGCTCGACGAGCTCGTTCCAACGAGGGGTCATAACCTATGTTTTTGAGACAAAAACGAAAAAAATTAGTTATTCAAGAATTTTTTTTGCAAGTGTCGTCTGCTTTTCAGGTTAGGTAAAGGGCTAAACGAGAGATGGCAAAATATTACTTGGATTTACTAATCATATATTACAGGAATGCCTGTATATTGACACGTTTGCATGTGCCCATTTTAAACTCGTTGTGTAACCGCGCAATACGTCTGTGGAAAAAAGTGGAGGGACACGTATCCCCTGTGCTCTCCTGGTCCTGCTGCCTCTGTATATGACACACAACATTCTCTGTAATAGAAGGACGAATCTATCCTGTATTTAAAGGATGATTCAGCTATAATCATACAGCATTTATGGGCTGTTTTAAAACAATTTTCTTTATTTGAAACAGCGGAGGACAACAACGCATGCTCTCCCCTTTTCCAACAATGCTGGCGCGTTTCTAACCATCTCGGCAAGTTTGATGCCATTATAACATAGAGAGTAATCGCTTGACTGGACTGGTTACGTGAAATAATTCATGAGAGGTGAGGGACGTTATACAAACATGAGTGCGCGAATGCGCACGAGTGTTTTACAATATAGTCCCTCGCCTCGAATGAATTATTTCACGTAACCAGTTCATTATTTCATTATTAACGATAATTATATTATTTAACCCTTTACGTAACGTAACGGCACAAAAACGGCTTGCGCTATTCTCAAAACTCGCTAATTAATTTTCATTATTTTTTTCATTTTTGTCTCTAAAACATAGGTTATGACCCCTCATTGGAACGAGCTCGTCGAGCTCGTTCCAATGAGGGGTCATACCCTATGTTTTTGAGACAAAAATGAAAATATTAGTTATTCAAGAAATTTTTTTGCAAGTGTCGTCTGCTTTTCATGTTAGGGAAAAGGGTTAAAAAAAAGCAACAACAAAAAAAAAAAAAACGATGAAGTCCCCATTACACCCACGGCAAAGTGTCTTCGTTTGCGCGCACGGATACATGGCACAATTGTTGATTGCATAATTCACTTGTGAAGTTATCGTTTATAATCAAACCCGGCAATCTCAGTAAATTACACTTTGGAAAGTAATAAAATACTTATATAAAGTATTCAGAACTGAAATACCTCAACAATTTACACAATATATAACAAGAATAAGATAAGAAAACAATTACAAGAAAGGGACGCCAAAGAGGATTGGCCCTTTTACACTGCATAATCTAGGTAGTGGAATTGGGTGTGAAAATCGAAGACCGGTTTTGTTATAAGACTGGCCTGTTAAATTAAACCAAAGCCGATGGTCTGAAATGAGCCAGCGAGAGAAAGTGACGCTAGCAGAAAAATTATATTTAGAATTAATTTGAAAAAAAACTAGTGAAAAGTTTTTGTATAAATATTAGACGGTAATAAAATTGCGAAGGTCTTTTGTTCACTTCTCTCTTATGTCTCATGTTTGCATAAAAAATAAAACATGTTGGGGCTTCCTTTGTCCAAGCGACGAGCTCGTTCCAACGAGGGGTCATAACCTATGTTTTTGAGACAAAAAATGAAAAAAATAATGAAAATTAATTGGCGATTTTTGAGAATAGCGCTGGCCGGTTTTGGCCGTTACGTTGGGTAAAGGGTTAAAACATAGTAGGGGATATCCAAACTGATGTTGATATTTTCGGAAAATGGTATTGGATACGCATGATTGGACACATCAATATGTTACCAAGTTTAGTGTGGATCATGAATGTCACCGGCCCACGAAAACTTCGTGCAGGTTTTTCGCACGAGCGACGCGTTAATGTCTGTGGGGTACGTTTTTAAATTTTTATTTGTACTGGACGGGCTTTTTCGGAGGTCTCATCGTTCTTTTCTTGGTATAAACTCGTTCATCAATAGTTTCTGGTCGAAACGTAACTTTTGAGGTATGCGAAGACTGACACGTGACGAACGTTTACGTGCCGTTGGCATGTTGGAAGCTGGCAACAGACAGATTGTCAAGGCTCAAATTCTCAACGTTACTCAATCGGTGATTAGCAGGTTGTGCTCACTCTACAGTCAGACAGGCAATGTTGATGACAGACGTCGGTCAGGTCGTCCAAGGGCGACAACAGCAAACCAGGATCGTTTCATCCGAACCACAGCATTGCGTAACCACCATCAAAGTGCCTCACATATTGGACAGCAGCTGCACCGAGCGTCAGATGTGCAAGTCAGTGTTCAGACTATTTGAAATCGCCTACACAACAGGAATTTGTAAGCTCGACGGCCTCGAATAATTCCACGTTTGACTGAACGTCACATCGCAGCAAGGTGTAATTGGTGTGGCGCATGACAGCGCGGGGACAATCGTCGGTGGAGCAACGTCATGTTTTTCGATGAATCGAGGTTCACTCTCGACTTCCACGATAGGCGAAACAGAGTGTGGCGGCGAAGGCGGCGGCGGCGGCGGCGGCGGAACGAACGACACCATGACATAACCGTTAAGCAGCACGATCGTGTTGGATCGGTTATGGTGTGGGGAGGCATAACCATGACAAGCAGAACAGCATTACATGTCATCCAGGGGCGTGTCTTGGGGCAGTACTACCATGACAACATGTTAGCAGCTCATGTTGTGCCATTTGCGCGACGTCATGGCCGTCGGTTCATTTTCCAAGATGACAGTGCAAGAGCACACAGGGCCCGTGTCGCTATTGAGTTCCCCCAGGAGCAGAACATCACTACACTGCCTTGGCCAGCACTAAATTCAGACTTCTCGCCAATCGAGCACGTCTGGAATATGCCTGACAGGCGCCTACGACAAAGCAAACAGCCCCCACCAATGTCCAGGAACTCGCCGCTGCACTGCAGGAAGAATGAAATAACATCAGTCAAGCTGATATTGGACGTTTGGTGAGGAGTATGCCACGTCGGATCCGCGCTTGTCTCGTGAACCGAGGTGGATTTACAAGGTATTGAGGTCTTGGACTGAATGTGGTAAATTCTCTGACTGACCGTCCATGTCTTCTACAGCTCAGTGAGTGGAATGTGTGCTTGTCAGACACCAATCTATCGCTGAAATCATTCACCAGATGTCACAGTGCAATGCTTCAACTGTCTTTTTGATGAAAATAGAAATATATTTCTTCATATGTTTCACTTTTAAATATCAAATATCCCCTACTTTTTCAATAGTATATTTACTTTTCTCTTGGCTTTTGTTGCTCACTGCGTTTAAAGTTGAGAAACTTCCTAGAGTAGCCTCCCCTCCTCTGATAAATATGCCCCTGACAAACAACAGGACGTTCCCAAAGTACTTGCTGGTTTCTATTTTTTTTTAACTGCGTCAGTTTTATCTTTTCCATTTCCTTGATACTGAATAATGGGTCCCACAAATAACTGCCTAATTCAAACAAGCACAGCCAATCCGAAGATCTAGGAAAGATCAGTTATATTTTTCTGCGCACTCCATTTTTCACACATCATTCTTCTTCCAAATATGTAATTCAGTGGGTCGCCCGTTTTTTGAATGTCACATTTTATTCGACCACAATCCTAGATATATTAGTAATGGGTTAACGTACAAGCTGTTAATACGCTGTTCCTTGTGCGCATCAAGGCGTATGTGCAATGTTTTAGCATTGCAGATGACACTTTGGTGCACTCAAGGGACGAAATATTGTTCATGAAACGATATACCAATAACCAACAATGAGATACATTTTCTAAAAAGCATATGCATTTTTTCAGTGTTTTGACCACTGCGTACAAACCGCTCAATAAGGAGATGAAAAGTACGCCAGTGGTTGTTCTGCCTTGTTCGTAGCAACACCGAATACCAACGCGTGGAATATGCAAACCCCAAAGTGTCTTGTAGGAACCCGCTGTCCCCTCACTGTGGAGCTATCATTTCTCTATTCACCCCCCCCCCACAAGATGCTTTAAACAATCAGTTTTGAAACATCAACCTCAAAATCGTTTATGAAATGCCTGCCGAAATACATACACAAAACCCGGCGAGCGACACGGATGCAAAGATGCATTCATACACAGCACACGCATTCTCCCTCGCCCTCTTGCGTAAAGTCACGCCTCACACACTCCCACAAACATTCCCAGCCCCACATGTTGCCCAGACTAGAACATACATACCCACACTCACACTAAATTCTCATAAATCTTCACATACACCCCCCCCCCCGACACACACACACACACCAACACACATACACCTGCCTACCTATATATATATATATATATACATCCATCACACACACAGGCAAACCACCGTGCACCTTCAAAGTTTCTAGAACTGTAGTTCTCACCCCGTGATTATATGTTTCCCATTTTGTCCCATTGTACCTGCTTACTCTTGATCTTGGGTAACTAAACACTGGTCTTGTTTAGTGGAGCGCACTGGACGTTCTGACAAGGATGATAACAATGGCGTAAAGGCTCTCAAATTCTTCCACAGAACGGCTCTAGAAACTACGGACTCAAACTACGCGATAAATGCAAACAGATGGTTAATATTAAAAAAAGGCTTACCTAACACGTAATCCGTATTTTTGGTGTCGATTGCCTCAAACCCTTTTGTGTTCCAAACATACTTGTGTGATAGGTTTCTTTTTTGCTTGTCTCTTTTCCAGTACTGGACGTAAATTTAATAATAAAAGAATCATTATATGCGGACACAATTTCAGTCATCAAACCTCTCCCGAAGTATCAGATGCAGTGTGAGTCGGCTAATACTGACAAAACGCTCGCAGTCCATACTGCAAAACGAAAACGAGACTGGGTATGATCAATGCACTTCGAGTTATAAAATGTTTTTTTTTACATTTTCGTCGTTGTAAAATGCCTCGATTCATTTTTAAACGATGTTATCGAACCTACAACAGATTTGTGTCAGATACACCAAAATGACGAGAAAGATCGAATCCATCAACTCCGGGATGGAGATCAAGAACGACTCGTGTTACACTGCTTGGCTAAAGGTCTTCAACTCAATGAGATACAGCACTCCAGAAAAAAATACTGTACTAATCTTTGTATTTTATTGTACGACTATTCTATGAACTTCCCATCTACAGCAAGACTAAACCATGCGGAAAAGGAAAATACGTTCCGCACACATGTCTGAAACGGAAATCGTTAACGAAATATTTTTAAATTGAAGCGAAAGTTCACTGGAATTTTCTACAAATCGTGACCCGCAATTACAGTTTGAATCCCTAACGATAGCTAAAAATCGTCTCCTGAGTTTCAATGTGTTCTATGTGCCAGCAGGCACATAGAACACATTGGAATTCAGGGGACGAAATAGCAACACGGGTTCCCCTAGCCAATTTGGTTGGCGATAAAATGTGTTCTTTGTGTTGATAGTTGTCAAATGAATTGCTGAGTGTCCATCTAATAATTGTTTTTATAGACGTGAAGGCGTGTAATAAACACGCACGTGTGAATTGGATAATCGATATGACACTTGTGCCATCGCGGAAGGATAATATTCGAGGCTCGCGGGCTCTCGTTTTATCCATCGGCGCTGGCTCTCATGTCATACTCTAATGAGCTTATGTATCATAGAAGGTATAAGGTACTCAGATAATGGTAAGAGCAATGATTCTACGTTATTATTTGCTCTGGGGTGCTTATGATTCTTTTATTGAATAAAAAGTAGTTCTTCAAGAAAATTAGGCAGCTTCCTCCCTAGTTTATAACGTTTGTGTACATTAGGCGAACGGTTGCTTCGTTCGCTTATCAAATGCCTGTGAAGAAAGAGGTTGATCGATTTTCGTCCTCACACATTACTTGACCTTAGAGAAAGAAAAACTGAAGTATACTTGATTTGCGTTTGATGTCAGGGACAATTCGAGAAAACTTCGGGTTCTTTCTCCGATGTCCAGTTATGTGTGCGAACGAAAAATCGGTCGATCTTTTCAGTAAATTTACTAGAGCCATGATCTAACTCTGTCTGGTCATAAAACGTATTGGACAGAACAATAAATAATACATCTGTCCCTAAAAGGGGATCTATTTTATAGCAAAAGCTGTGCGTTATACCTTCAGGAAGATCTTAATTTGAAAGTTGCGTTGCGTAATCGTCAGTGCTATTCTTAATTTTCGACGTCAAAAAATCGAGATTCACCCCAAAAGCTATCAAAAGGCGTTATAAGAAAAAATGAATGGTTCTTTCAATTCAATTTTTTTCTTGGAGGAGAGACCCCCTCTTTCCGAAAAAAAAACTCAAACAAACCTCCTATGATTAGTAGTGCCTTTTGAACTTGCACAGATGTCTACGGCACCTGAATGAGATGTAATGATGCTATAATCCTAAACGACACTTACGAACATTTTTCGGCACCGCCACTGTGAGTACGCACCAAATGTTTTTTGTTTTTGTTTTTTTTCCGGCAAGGCCTTTAAAATTACTCGTTAAGAATCCTCCCAAAATACCTCAATGAAATTGATATCTACAAATCAACCGCATGAAAAGCTCCTTTCAAATCTTAATCACGCTATCGTCTCATGTTATAGGTCGCCACACAAACGGGCAGTTGTGTACACACCTTGCAGATATAACTTATACTAATTTTGAAACACGGTTTTGGTCGCCATTCGATTTGCTCGTGCACGTCGATTAGGTCAACTGGCAATTTTTGGTTAAAGCGAGCAATTACACCACCATGATGAACAAGGAAAAATGAAATTGAACTTGGTGCCATGGCTAAATTCGTCGCTTATACCAACGCATATATCAAATATAAAATACATAAGATGAATGTTAGTTTATACGAGATACTGTTCAGTTATTAATGCATGCCAAAAACCATTTATTCAGAACAGTTGCTCAAAATTTATAGAACGGATACGAAACTGTTTTAAAGTTCCAAGTTACCACGAAAAATGTGAAAATCATCAACATAAGTAGTAGGAGAGGGATGAAACGTGCCCGGTTGGGGGGGGGGGGGGAGTGACGTTATGTCACGTGACCCAGTGGCGCCATGTTGTTTTGTCATGGTAACCCGCGTAAGCGGCCATCTTGTGACGTTATCCCCGTAGTGATACGTGGCCCTAGTACGCATACGCAGCGTAAGTTGTTAGGGTGATACGTGTTTTTTGTTTTTTTTCGTCCATTTTGTATACGTGAGGCCGCCATCTTGGTTTCTATGGTAGCACGTGGCCAAAGGATTACAACAAGGCAGGGGTATGTTCGGAGGGTATGTTCGATTGCATCGGAGTATCACAAATTACCTGGGAGCGCGGTGGCTCAGTTGGTAGAGGTGCAGGCTGCAAGCCGAGAGGTCCTCGGTTCGAATCCCACCTGCGGCAACCGCGTTGTGTCCTTGGGAAAGACACTTCACCCCCGCGTCTTCAACCAATGCTAACCCTGCTTGTGTGGAGTTGGTATGTTGGGGAGCTGACAGTTGCTCAGTGATTCTCTCCGGGTACTCCGGCTTCCTCCACCCGTAAAACTGTCACGGTCATGGTTAGCCATTGTGCAGAAATATGTGACCTTAAACGCCAATAAATAATAAATAATAATAATCACAAATTACCACAAACAACCCGACAATCCCTCCAAAATCACCGAAATTGACTTTTTTTTAGTACAGATTTCCCATTTTATCGGCTTAACATGTAGTGCTATAGGACCGAGGGGCACAGTGGGTGAGTTCGATTGAATCTAAGTATACTCCAGTAGAGTAGAAGATCCCATCAACTGGAACAGCTTTGCTTATTGTTACTATATTTGGAAATTTCTGGTCTGTTCTGATCCTATTCCGAGTACTCTTGTTGTTTCATTTATCTAGATCACCCAATCACTTTACTTTCCTGGCGCTAACGAACCAATCAGACTACTTCATCCCCCGTAATCTCTATGCAGAGTTATCTCCCCTTATCACAACAAAGTCCTATACGATTCTCATCCCCTCTACATCCAAGTACCACGTCCCATTGAATCACATTTTGTGAAACGTCTCTGGTTATGGAATCCATTTTTAGTCGTATGAGGCAATGAGGTCTATGAGAAAAGCCCCCAATGAGGTCTAATTTACTATCCCTTTTTACCTCATCTCATTTGAGGCCATGAGGGCCATGAAAAAAGCCCCCAATGAGGCCTAATTTACTACCTCTCTTAGCCTCATTTCAGTATTTGAGGATACCTATGGCCTGGTGTTGTATTATTTGAGGATATCTATCGAGAATACTTTCTGGAAAATCCCTTTTTTGTCGTATGAGGCCATGAGGGCCATGAAAAAATCCCTCAATGAGGTATAATTTACTATCCCTCTTAGCCTCATTTCGGTATTTAACAACCATTTCCCATGGAATCACATTTTTGGGGAAACATCTGTGGCTATGGAATCCCTTTTTTGTCGTATGAGGCCACGAGGGCTTTGAGAAAAGCCCTCAATGAGGCCTCAATTACTACCCCTCTTAGCCCCATTTCGTATGAGGCCATGGGGGCCATGAGAAAGCCCTCAATGAGGCCTCATTCACTATCCCCCCTTAGCCTCATTTATTTTGATGTCATGAGAGCTATGAAAAAAACCCTCAATGAGGTATAATTTACTATCCCTCTTAGCCTCATCTCGGTATTTAACAGCCATGTACCCATGCACCCCAATTTCAGCACCCCTTTTTGGAAAACGTCTGGCCTTCGGCAACACTTTTTAGTCGTATGAGGCCATGAGGGCCATGAGAAAGCCCTCAATGGGGCCTCATTTACTACCCCTCTTAGCCTCATTTCTTTTGAGGTCATGAGGGCCATGAAAAATCCCTCAGTGAGATATAATTTAATATCCCTCTTAGCCTCATCTCGGAATTTAACAGCCATATCCCCAGGCACCCCAATTTTGGCACCCCTTTTTGGAAAACGTCTGGCTTTCGGTGCCCCTTTTTAGTCGTATGTGGCCATGAGGGCAATGAAAAAATCCCCCAATGATGTCTAATTTACCAGCTCTCTTAGCCTCATTCCGCGATTTAATGATGCCTATGATCCAGCTCCTATACAGTTCCTATACAGGTAGACTTACCAATGGCTTTCATCTTATCTCCAAAGCTCCAAGGCCTCTACTTGTCTATGGTCTATCTGTCCTATCATTAGCTTCTACAACAGTCTTATGCCATTGCGGCCTTTTAAAGTACTACTGGCTATACTATCATCCATTAATACTGACTTGTAACACTATTTCCTAGTTATACCTTCGCACAGGCCTTCAAAATGTTCAATCTGATTGCTTCATTTCCCCTGTGTACATATAAACGGGCTATATAAGGCATTCCGTAATTGAGATTCTTATCCGACTCCGTAAAAGTTGGATTCCGCCATTTGACATAAACACTCGAGGGTATTCCCCTTCCCCATTGAAAGAATTAAGTTCAAAGGGTTGTAGTTCAAAAATGTCATTTAGATCACCATCATTATATTTTCATTATGACTGTAGTTCAAAAGTTTGTTTTGGAGCCCAGTCTTTGCTCAGTCATTGGTATGTTCCGTTCACTTCGACCTTTGTTGCGTTGATCTTCGTTTTGTTCGGTTCAAGGGTGTTAATTATATATACCTTCATTAGGGTTATAGTTCAAAACAAATTTGTTGGGTTCAATCACTTAAACTGTCGTTCAGTTCAAGAGGGTTAACACTGGGTTATATTTAGTGGTAATAGTTCAAAACTGTGTTCACTTCATTGGGATCTGTTCAGCCTTAGACGTGTTGGATCTGTTCATTGTTTCCATCAAGTCCATCTTTTTCACTTTGTTATGTTATGTTCACTTCGATCTTGGCTGTGTTGAATCTTCGTTCACTTTTGTACCTTCCTTGTTTTGTTGCGGTTGTTATCATGTTTTATTTGTTCAGTTTCATGTAATAATAATTGGGCGTTATCAATCCCTTTCCATACCCTCGACTGTATATGTCAAATCACGGAATCCAAATTTTACGGTGTCGGATAAGAATCTCAATTACGGAATGCCTTAATATATAGCCAGTTTATATGTATACAGGGGAAATGAAGCGATCTGATTGAACAATTTGAATGCCTGTGCGAAGGTATAGCTAGGAATTAGTGTTACAAGTCAATATTAATGGATGGTACACTGCAAAAAATATAGGTTCTCTCTAGAACTAAAACTGGTTCTAATCTTGTCCCTGATATGGAACCAGCTCTGTTTAAACAGTATTTATTTCAAATCAAATACATTTACCAAGATTAGCATTCAATTTTAACAGAATATTACATGAACTGAAGTTGATTCAGCACTAAACTTGGAGCTTATTCAACGCAGTCGCCAAACATTTTGAAACAAAGGACAAAGGAGATATTAACAGTTGGCATATCGAACCAGTTTTGGTTCTGAAAAGAACCAAAACTGGTTCGACATGCCAACTGTTCATATCTTCTTTGCTTAAGAATGATTTGAGACAACCTCGTATAAGCTCTAAACTTACGACTGAAACCCCCTCAATTTATGTTTAATTCTTTTAATATTTAATGTTAATCTTTATAAATTTATTTGATTTGAAAGAAATACTGTTTAAACAGAGCTGGTTCCATCTCAGGGACAAGATTAGAACCAGTTTTGGTTCTAAAGAGAACATATATTTTTGCAGCAGTGTAGTATAATCAATAGTACTGGTACAAGGCCGCAATGGCATAAGACTGTTGTAGAAGCTAATGATAGGACAGATAGACCATAGACAAGTAGAGGCCTTGGAGCTTTGGAGATAAGATGGAAGCCATTGGTAAGTCTATCTGTATAGGAACTGTATAGGAGCTGGATCATAGGTATCCTTAAAACCGAAATGAGGCTAGGAGGGCTGGTAAATTAGACCTCATTTAGGGATTTTTTCATGGCCCTCATGGCCCTAACAGAAATGAGGCTAAGAGGGATAGTAGAATAGACCACATTGGGGGATTTCTCATGGCCCTCGTGGCATCATACGACTAAAAAGGGGCGCCGAAGGCCAGATGTTTTCCAAAAGGGGTGCCGAAAATTGGGGTGCCTGGGGATATGGCTGTTAAATACCGAGATGAGGCTAAGAGGGATAGTAAATTATACCTCATTGAGGGATTTTTTCATGGCCCTCATGACCTCAAATGAAATGAGGCTAAGAGGGGTAGTAAATGAGGCCTCATTGAAGGATTTCTCATGGCCCTCATCGTCTCATACGACTAAAAAGGGTTGCCAAAGGCCAGACGTTTTTCAAAAAGGGGTGCTGAAATTGGGGTTCCTGGGGATATGGCTGTTAAATACCGATATGAGACTGAGAGGGATAGTAAATTATACGTCACTGAGGGATTTTTTTTCATAGCCCTCATGACCTCAAAAGATATTAGGCTAAGGGGGATAGTAAATGAGGCCTCATTAAGGGCTTTCTCATGGCCCTCATGGCGTCATACGAAATGAGGCTAAGCGGGTAGTAAATGAGGCCTCATTGAGGGCTTTTCTCAAAGCCCTCATGGCCTCATACGGCAAATAAGGGATTCCATAGCCATAGGTGTTTCCCAAACATGGGATTCCATGGGATATGGTTGTTAAATATCGTGATGAGGCTAAGAGGGATAGTAAATTATACCTCATCGAGGGAGTTTTTCACGGCCCTCATGGCCTCAAAAGAAATGAGACTAAGAGGGATAGTAAATGAAGCCTCGTTGAGGGATTTCTCATGGCCCTCATGGCCTCATACAACAAAAAGGGATTCTCCAGAAAGTATCCTCAATAGGTATCCTCAAATAATACAATTCCAGGTCATAGGTATCCTCAAATACCGAAATGAGGCTAAGAGGGATAGTAAATTAGGCCTCATTGATAGCTTTTTTCATGGCCCTCATGGTCTCAAATGAAATGAGGTTAAGAGGGATAGTAAATTAGACCTCAATGAGGGTTTATCTCATAGACCTCATGGCCTCATACGACTAAAAAGGGATTCCATAACCAGAGACGTTTCACAAAAAGGGATTCCGTGGGACGTGGCCCTTGGATATAGAGGTGACGAGAATCATGTAGGACTTCATTGTAATAAGGTGAGATAACTCTGCATCTAGATTACGGGAGATGAAGCAGTCTGATTGGTTAGTTAGCGTCGTGATTGGGTGATCTAGATAAATGAAACAACAAGAGTACTCGGAATAGGATCGGAACTAACAAGAACAGAGCAGAAATTGCTAAATTCAGTAACAATAAGCAAAGCTGTTCCAGTTTATAGGCTCTTCTATTCTACTGGAGTATACTTCGATTCAATAGAACTCACCCCCTGTGCCCCTTGGTCCTATAGCGCTATATGTTAAGCCGATAAAATAGGGAACCTGTAGTAACTAAAGTCAATTTCGGTGATTTGGAGAGATTGTTGGGTTGTTTGTGGTAATTCGTGATACTCCGATTCAATCGAACATACCCTCCGAAAATACCCCTGTCTTGTTGTAAACCTTTGGGTAACATAGCAACCACTTGCTGCCATAGAAACCATGATGGCGGCCTCCAGTATACAAAATGGACGACGGAAACACGTATCACCTTAACAACACGCGCTGCGCATGCGCACTATGGCCACGTATCACTATGGGGATGACGTCACAAGATGGCCGCTCACGCTGGTTACCATGACAACACAACATGGCGCTACTGGATCACGTGACATGATGTCACTGCCGGGGCCCCAACCGGTTACGTTTCATCCCTCTCCTACTACTAACATATTTATTTTTTGCAGGCATCATAGTTTAAAAAGCTATCAAAGATTACAAGGAGTCGGGAAACCGTAAACCTTCGATATTTCTTTCTCGAAGATTGTTTATTCATAGCAACTCCCATCAAAGTATGCGGCGGTGATAGGTACTTTTGGCCGAAAATTCTGAAACGACTCAGAGGTGGTTCAAACTCGTTATTGTCATAGATATTTTTTAGTTTTAATGCATGCAAAGAGAAAGATTACTCAGTCAAAAGTGGGCGGCTTCGCAGACAAATGTCATTGGGGGAGTGGGAAAGGGCATCAAAGTTCTCTAGTTATTATCGTATTTTTTCTCTCTGCAGAACGTTTTCAGTTGCATGTGGTAATGAAAATATTGTATTAAATCCCTCAATGTATGGAAAAAAGTGTTCCTGCGTGCATGTGTGTGTGTGTGGGAAGGGCTCTATTTTTAATCTTTCGTGAGATCGGCAGTTCATTTTACCCTGTTTCATGTCGTGATGTCACCATTCCACAACCTACACGGTCATATCAATCGTACCTCGATCAAATCCATGTCTTTTCTGCGACCCATACTGTCATTACCGTGTTTCACCTCAGGATCTGGCTGATCTGCCTTTCGAAAATATTTTCTTCCACCACCAAAAATAACCTAGAAAAAAATCAAACTGCATTAAAAATATAATTTCGTAATTAGAACAAGAGGCAGCTACGCCTAGACAGCTCCGCCAAGGTTCACGTTTTAGGGGAGGCTGAATACAAGACAAGAATCCAAGTGTTACTGCTTGTGACCTTAACCGTCATATGTCAATGAGTCAAAGTCATGACACAAGGTTAGATTATCGGTAACAATGGTGTGAAGTATGAAAAAGATCTGTCACACAGATTCAATTATACAGACCAGACAAGGGGTGTATAACAATCTCAAAGTCTTGTTGTCTGTGACCTTGACCTTGATGGTATGACCTTTCGTGACACACTATTGTGTAATGAGAAACAATTGTACCAACTATGAATAAGATCTGTCAATCATATAAAGTTATATGAACCAGAAAAGGGCTGTATAACAATATAAGTGTTGCTGACTGTGATCTCGACCTTGATGATATGACCTTGGATCAAAGCCATGACACACCTTTGTGTCATGAGCAATAATTGTACCAACTATGAATAAGATCTGTCAATCACACCAAATTATATGGCCCAGACAAGGGTTGTATAACAATATCCAAGTTTTGCTGTCTGTGACCTTAACCTTGATGATATCACCTTGAATCAATGTCGTGACACACCTTTGAATCACGAGCAACAATTATACCAAGTATGAACAAGATCTGCCAATTAGATCAAATTATATGGACCGGACAAACAAAATGTTGACGATGGACGGACAGGCGATGGACGGATGGACAGACGGACGGATGACGGACAAATTAGCATTAGAAGAACTCCACTAACATTCTGTCAGGTGGAGCTAATATTCCGTGGTAAAGAAATTATGGCCCGGACAACCAAATGTCAAAGTTTTTCATAGGGTCTGTGACCTTGATCTTGAGGATCACATACCATATAATAATTGGCGACACACTGTCTTATCATATTTCATACTGGTATAAACTTTCATTACAAATTATTCAGTGGTCAAGAAATTATGGCCCGGACAAACCAATGTCACTTTTTTTTCTAAGAGTCACTTTATCATCGGGCCTGTGACCTTGACGGTCACATACCATATTATAATACGTGACACACTGTTTTTTGATATTACATATTGGTATAAAGTTTCATAAAAAAATATTCGGCGGATAGAAATTATGACCCGGACAAACAAATGTTAAAGTTTTTCTAAGTGTCACCTCATCATATGGCTTGTGACCTTGACCTTCAGAGGCACATGTCACATTACAATTTGCGACACACCGTCTTTTGATATTACATATTGGTGTAACGTTTCATTGAAAAATATTCAGCGGTTAAGAAATTATGGCCCGGACAAACAAATGACCAAGTTTTTCTAAGTGTCACCTTATCATAGGGTCTGACCGTGACCTTGAGGGGCACATAACCTATTATAATTCGCGACACACAGTCTTTTGATATTACATGTTGGTATAAAGTTTTATTAAAAAATATTCAGCGGTTAAGAAATTATGGCCCGGACAAACAAAATGTTGACGGACGAACGGACGACGGACAACTTAGCATCAGAAAAGCGCCGCTGACTTTGCCAGGTGGAGCTAACAAAGTGGTCGTTTTATATCGATAAACAGCGTGGATGTATACAATTTTTAGCCTCGCTGCAAATGCAACGTGTATTTGGCAATATCTCAGTAAAAAGTACTGTAGGATACCAACCGGGAAGTCAAGGTTGTTCCTGTCATTTTCCTTTAAATGTCAAAACTGTGTGGTCAGCTATGAATCATAACAAAAGCGTATCAGACACAGTTCAGGGGCATTGAAATGCATTTTTTTTGGGGGGGGGGGGGAGGGGGGGGGGGTGGGGGCAGGTATGGGGATGAGTGGGATAAAACGGGAGCTGGACAAACTCATACCCTGGTCGATTCGTACCTTGGACAATTCGTACCTTTGCTGGACGATTCGTACCTCGATGACTGGACAATTCGTACCTTTTCCCTGGACAATTCGTACCTTCTGTCTGGACGATTCGTACCCCTCCTTTGGACAGTATCCGATAGTTCGTATCCCCCTCCCTCCCTCCCGCCGGACAATTTGTACCCCCTCTGGACAATTCATACCCTGCTTAATTAACCTGGGTGTGGAAAAATCGTACCTCTGAAAAAATGTATATGGAGATGGGGCTTGGGAGAGGAATATAAATTTGAAGAAAGAATAAAAAGACGATGTAATTTCTTTTATTTTTGAAAGACACAAAATATCAGAATCCATGACTAAAAGTGAAAAGCAAGTACGGACACATTTTAAAGATACAATTTTAGAACAGAAAAAAGAAACTGCTCTATCGAGGGAGACTTAAATAAAATTAATTAAATTATAAAGAAAACACGCTCTATTACTTAAATTACGCCACAAAATTATTTATTGTTAGACATTCATCAAATTAATTAATTAATTATTGGAGCTTCATTAAAAAAATTAAATAAATGAGCTGAATCTAAATGAGGTAAAGAAAAATATTCACCTCAAATTGCAAGTTTTCTGATTCTTGTGGTTTTAGTTCATTACTATCAACTAATTTTCTTTTACCACGTTCTGACCCGAAATCGATAATACTATAGGTCGCATTTTCACTCATGCTATTAAGCGATGGTCTGTCCATTAAACTTTCATTTTAATGACCCAGAAATGGTCACCAGTCGCTTGAACTCGTGCGGTTTATGAATTGGGAGTTTACACGATACGCTTATCGCCGCCTGAGTGCTAGAATATCCTATGTACCCTGAGAGATATAGGACATTCTAGCACTCAGCCGACGTTATGTTATTACAAATTTACAGGAATTTTTAACCTGAGTTCAGTCTGATAATTAAGTATTGTAACCACTAAAACCAAAAGTGTATGTGTAGTTTCTTATTGACAATTTGACTGCAATTAGCCTTAGCCAAAACCCGAGTAAACAACATTCAAATGGTAAATTCATTTGACAGTTAGTCAATTACACGAGACAGCTTGTTCCTATAAAGTCGACAATTCGTACCTTTTACTAAGACAATTCATACTTTTTATCGAGACAATTCGTACCTTTTGTCGAGACAATTCGTACCTTTTCTCGAGACAATTCGTACCTTTTGCCGAGACAATTCGCATCCCTTAATTGTGGTACGAATTTTCCATGGTGCGAATCGTCCAGTGCACGATTGTCCAAGGGCCGTATAAAACATGTCATCGAGCAGCCATTATCATCATCATTATCACACACCTCTGACTTCAGTGCGTGCACACCTAATTAGCCATGGATTACGTGACGAAGAAAATTAAGGACACTTTAACGGTGCTGGACGCTAGCCCACTTCTTAACTGGGAAGTCCATGTTGAGAGTAGCTGCGTTCAGCTCACCATGATGTATAAGATGAAACCCACTTCGCGGGCCTGTTCGCACTGGTCCATACCGGAGGAAGGGTAAGGGATTGAGTTCACCAACCACCACTGAAACAACAAAAGAAGCAGAGATAAAGAAACAGAGAAAGAAGAAGAAATCGCCGTCAACCAAACGCAGGGACACCAGGCGAATGGAAGCTTGGCTCGAAATGAAGAGGACTGAGACCGGGAATCAGGAGATGGAAAAGGTGATCACTGTCAACTCACCTCCAAGACCCGTATCACCAATCCCATGCCGTACCTCTTCACCAAAGAGGTCGTAGGGAGAAGAGAAGCAGGAAGTGGAGGCAGAGGAGATGGAAGTCGCCCAATCGGTACCTGACTCTCCTATTAACCTCAACCAATCGGGCCTCAAATCCAGTTCAACCTCGGAGTCCGAGCATGAAACTGCAGATGAAGGAGATACTAGCCTATCAGCATATATCGAAATCCTAGATGGACGTGCCATTGAGCGCTTCGGCGAACGTAATCTGTAGTTTGACGGAACTGGGGATGATTATTTGAAATACCTAAAATCAACCCAGAAGGAATGGGCTAAGGAAACCTACGACGTCCTCATCAACAAACCAGGGCACTTGGAAGCAGCAAGGATCCGCAACCCGTTCTTCCACAGATGGCTAAAACGAAAAAACTTTGAAACAACAGCTGCCAAGCCTTCTCCTTCCCAGACACTTCCTTCCAAGAAGAAGAAGCACAAACGGAGCAAACGCCACTAAACCCGAACACTTTCCTCCTTTGACGCGCCCAGACATACTACCAAAACTTATCCTACAGTTAAAGAGGGTCGAAAGGGGCTTGCTCCACACCGTCTCTGCGCGCCTTTGGCGCGCAAAAAAACATTTCATTCCGATGGCCAACGCGAACGCATCGCAGCGGGGAAGCACGAGAGGGTTTGGGAACTTTGGGGGAGGTAAATACCCTCTTCATCCCCTTCCCAAGTTTCAAGGCCATTGGGACAACTTTTCTGTTTTAAAAAATTGGGGAAAAAAACACTTCGAGGAATCGCGGTACTTTTACGAATTGATTACCTGATCAGAATGGTTTTAAGTGTTGTCCTATGTATTTATTTATTTATTGGTGTTTAAGATCACATATTTCTGCACAATGGCTAATCACGACCACGACAGTTTTACGGGTAGGGGAAGCCGGAGTACCCGGAGAGAACCACCGAGCAACGGCGAGCAACTGTCAGCTCCCCAACATACTAACTCCACACAAGCAGGGTTAGCATTGGCTGAAGACAGGTGCACCATCGACGTGCAGTACTCCTTAGTGCACAGCGTCACCGTGCCCCCACATGGGCAATGGGGGTGAAGTGTCTTGCCCAAGGACACAACGCGGTTGCCGCAGGTGGAATTCGAACCGAGGACCTCTCGGCTTGCAGCCTGCACCTCTACCCACTGAGCCACCGCGCACCCTAAGTGTTGTCCTCTAATGAAATGTACAAAAAGTAAATGCGTGACTACCAATAATAAAATATACCTGGATATTTGTGTTCTCAGTTATCAACTGCCTAGCTACATCCCTGCATCCATTAGAAATGGCCTCGTCAGTGAGTTTATGGTCACACTCCCAGTCTCTGTCAGCTGAATGGGCGTAGTTTGCTGCAGGTGATGCGTGTGTAATTCTTGAAGTTGTTACAATACCGACCGATTTACCTACAATAAATGAAGCACCAGATAATGATGAATAAACGATCCTTATAAAGACTTTATCTTACATAAAAAGCAGGCGGTATTTCCAGTGGTCTTGGGTAAAACTAGCAGTAAAAAATTACGAAAATTCATGTAATTATTTCTACATTTACTTGTTGGGGTTTTGACGACACTTTTAAACGCCCAGAGTACAGAGTAATATCGCCTGGGACAGTTTTACGAGCGAAGGCAGTATTCGTACCCCGAGGGAACCACCGAGCGACATCGAGTAACTGCCTGATTCTCCAACTCACTGACCCATACAAGCAGGGTTTAGCATCGGTTGAAGGCACCATCGACATACAGTACGCCTTAGCACCCATCACCAATGTGCTCCTACTCGGGTAGTTGGGATTAGATGTCTTGCCCAAGGACACAATGTAGACGACCGAAACTACGACCTTTCGATCTAAAGTCCAATGTTCTAACTAATGAGCCACCGAGCCCCTGGTTAGGAAAATGGCAGCTACAAAAATGACAGTGACTTAAATGGCAATAAAGCATCAAAGATACGTATTGTCAAAAAGCCAAGAGTGAAATCAAGCTCAGGTGCCACGAGTCAAATTCTAAAAGGAATTATTGACGCGGTTATGGTCTGGTACCAGTCTAGTCCTGAAGTAGCCCATCGTCTAGGTTTGGAGCGCGGTGGCTCAGTGGTAGAATGTTGGACTTCTATGCTAGAGGTCCTGAGTTCGATCCCCGTCCGGGGCGACCCGCGTTGTGTCCTTGGGCAAGGCATTTTATCTCGGTTGCCTACATGGGAACACGATGACGCCGTATACTAAAGCGTACTGCACGTCGATTATGCACATGTCTTCAACCGCTGTAACCCTGCTTGAGCGAAGCCTGAACAGAGTCAGAATGTTGATGAGCCTACAGTTGCTCTCAGATGCTCGGTAGTTCTCTCCGTGGACCCCGGCTTCCTCCACCCGTAAAACTGTCACGGTCACGATTAGCCATTGTGCATAAGTATGTGACCTTAAACACTAATAAATAAGTAAATAAATAAATTGTCTATGTTTATACGCAATCGGCTTGAATATTTCAGTTGGTCGCAAAACGCGGCCCTACGCCTACGGGTCGATTTTCCGACCAACTGAAATATTCCAGCCGATTGAATCTAAATAATAAGCATCCATTTTCTTTGAATCAACGCAACAGATGTTTCTCAATTTAGAATTGATTTGACCGAATCTTTGATGATATTTTTTCCTCAAGTCATTTACCAATACCTCTTGATATTGAGAGTGGTGGCCAAGTGGATCTCATGCCCGATGTGACGGGATCGATCCTCGGTCGGAGAAAGTTTTCGAGGTGTCCGGACACTCACTGTCAGCATCAATTGTGGGGTTGATGCTGTCACAGCGTCCCGTCCTATCGGGTGGGGTTGTAAAATGGCTGTCCTCTGTGCGGAGAGAGACACACTCCATGCAGGCTAAAGATCCCTTCGTAGTATTCGAGAAGAGCGAGGCTACGAAGTTGCCGCTACGAAGGTCATCCCACACACCTGCGCCATTGGGCCATGGAGAGGCGTTAGTATAAGTTGCATAACTTGTTCGCCAATCGTTGCAAAAAAAAGATTAAAACCCAAAGGTAATTGAAGGATTCTTTAGCCTTTTTCCTCTCGAGTTTACTTTTTTCTTAATGACCTATACTCCCCCACCCCAACCCTACCACCATCCCCTATATATTTTCAAACTGAAATAGAGATTTGAAATTAAGAAATTAAAATGATGTGTACAACCTTTTTATAACAGAATGAGATCTATTATCCCCAGGCCACGTCGGGTTGTATATAAATTTGTAAAATCGTGGCTCATCAATATTACAATAAATAATTGGAAAAAAAGAAGAACAAAAATCTTTGATGATATTAACATTATGAATCAAAAGTCACCACAGCTGTAGTTTTATAATTACGCTCCGCTGTTCCACTAATTTTGTTACAAATATCTTAATGTTTTCAATTAAGAATTAAATATCTATTGATTAGAATATCTGTTATTGGAACACGAAACAATATCTATATTTTGTGCATACAGCAACATCACACTGAATTAAAACTCCAAGAAAAGTGGGTAAACAAACAGCCCGTAACAGCGTGGAATTCCGAACAGAATTAAACTGATAGCCTAAGAGCTTAGGGGAAATACCACTTCTATCAAACTTTTATCTGGAGCTCTGATTGTATGTTATAAGTTGCGGGGCATTTAGTTGGCGGACAGGGTGTCACATGAGAGGAAGTGAGAACAATGTTAGCTGAGGTTTTAGCCGAGCCTCATGCGACTCTGTCTCGCAACGTATTTATTATGCCAGTCTGTTTCTTTTCGTAATTTCATCATCAGTAATGTTTGTAAACTGTTTCAGGTTTTTGTTAAATTTCATATCGGTATTCATTTGTTTACAAAAGCAGACGAGTAGTGATGCAACGCAGGGGAAGTAATCCAGCATATTGATCTGCAAAAAAAAATATTGTTTTATAACTTCCGACATTCTGTCAGCAGCAACATTGGAAAAGACTTTGGTAAAGTCCTGTATGGGAGATTAGAGGAGGTGATTGAGGAGAAGGGTTTTTTGGGAGAAATCCAGAATGGCTTCAGGAAGGGAAGGAGAGTCACTGACCATCTTTTCACGCTATCCCAAATGATTGAATCCGCGAAAGCAAAAAAGAAAAAGATGTTCATGGCCTTTTTGGATGTTAAAAAGGCATACGATAGAATATGGAGGGAGGGTATGTGGCGCAAGCTAGAGGCTCTGGGCTTGGGGGCGAGTTTGTTGGGATTATGAAAGCATTATATAAAGATGTACAGAGTGAACTTAGCCTGGGTAACATTACAACAAAACGTGTGCCTATGGAAAAAGGCCTAAAACAGGGGTGTATCCTTTCGCCAATTCTTTTTGCATTGTACATCAAAGGTTTAGGAGATGAACTCCTGCATAGCGACGAGGGGGTTGCAGTTGGTGACTTGAAGATCCCAGGGCTATTTTTTGCAGACGATATGGTGCTAGTGTCAGAAAGCGAAGAGGGGTTAGAGAAGATGCTGGGAATTGTTGGGAAATATGGGAGCAAATGGAGACTCGAACTTAATGAAAGCAAGAGCAAAGTGGACCCCACTCGAAGGTGGAGAGTGGGGGAGTTCTGCATTCCGGAAGGGAGCAGTAGACTTCTTAGTGTAGGAGAAACTAGTGACTATGAATACCTGGGGGTAAATATAAACATCACAGGAAGAGGCATCTACCGAAACCGCACAAATAAATTGATTCTGAAGGGGAAGCGAATCCTTAACCAAATGAAACTTATAGGGAGAAACAGTTTCAATAAGGTTTTCGTGGGGAAAACCATTTGGGAAATGGTGGGTCTGCCAAGTATAACATACGGTACGGAAGTTGTACCCCTAAACCAGACAGCTGTTAAGAGCTTGGAAATCCTGCAGAACGATGCAGGCCGATGGATAACAGGCTCGAGTAATGCCGCTGCACTAGAAGCAATCAGGGGCGAGCTTGGGTGGATGAGGATCAAGGACAGGATAGACCTATTGAAACTCGGTTATCTTAATTATTTGGTAAATCTCCAATTTTTTTTTTATCTGAAACCAAATCCTCGCTTTTGAACCCATAGTTTGTAAAAAAATCACTGTTAACCCTTAACCCAACATCCGCCCGCGTAATATGCAAATTCAGTAGCTGAAGAAATACTTGTTTTTGAACAATTTCAACAAAATCATATCACGTGACCCCTCTTTGGAACGAGCTCGTCGAGCTCGTTCCAATGAGGGGTAACATGATACGGTTTTGTTGAAATTTTTTGAAAAATTAAAAAAAAATGATATTTAAATTCATAAATGTTGATGTCGTCTGCATTGGGTAAAGGGTTAAAACTATGGCGAAAAGTCTTACAGACAGAATATGATACTTCTTCCGCCATTAGGAGTTACGGTAAAACTCGAGTTTTTATTTACATTGACCTTTTAGTTACACCTTAGTTACACCTGGGAGCAGAACTGAGTAACTGAAATTTGATCAATAACTTTATTACATCGGAAAGCCTTTTAACAGTCGTGTATAACAGACCAATTAATATACTGAACCTGCAGTGGCATAAAATAATCTGCTTTAACACCCCCAAACTCACACTGATGTCAAAACAACGACATTTTCCCATAATACAACTATGAATTACGGTAACAATATGGTTAAAGGACCCGGTAACCGTTCGTAAGAAGTCGATTGGTTTTGTTTTAATAATTTCTACAGTACGAATATCTTTAGTGCCATTCAACTGTCGATGATAAAGACATCTTTACACTCAGCCAAGTGTCAAGTTTATAGACAACTAAACAAAGACAGGTCTATTTATTATGAAACGTAATGCTGCTCTTGGACGAGACAAGTAATCGATCTTGTAGCAGCGACATATACGTGATGATGTTGCCTGAGTTTATGGTGAAAACACAATTATACCATGATTACCTATTCTACAATATATGAAATGCCTATGACATAAATTTCAGCTTTACACACCAGCCGTGGTGAACACTCCTGCACTGGGATTTCAGTAGTTAAAATTTACACCTACAGTGGAACTACATCCAAGCTGACCTTTGGTGACTTCGACCTGAAGGCAACTTGTCCAAATTTATCGCACGTCGCCTCACGAAGAGTGAAATGAAAGTGACAATTATTTATTACGTTTTTAAATGAGTTTACCCAATAAGACACCAAAACTTAACTAACATGCATTGCCTCATTTTAATAAAGCATCCATAACTCGAAATGGTATGTTATTATGCTATTAAAATGAAAAAGGCCCCGTTTCATTTTCCATTTCGTTTCGGTGATAAATTTGACAGCGGAAGTACCGCCCAGCGATGCTCGTGTAAACAAAACGGATTCGCACGTATGTATGTCTGGTGCTCAGTAAAATCGTGAAATATAATAGCGACTCTTAATAATCTGACGATCTTGGTATAATTAAAATATACCCAAAGTAGCTTGGCGTACCAAATGTTTACCAACCATCGGTGACTGCAAAGTCCCGCAGTATCTGGTAACATAAAAAAGATTATTTGCATTTCGAATCCAGCATGACACAATAACAAACAATGCAACAGACGCTAGTTACTTATGCCACCGGCTGTAATCATAACCTCAGACCTACGAGCCATTCATTATTGCAAGCGGAGATCGACACTTAAAGGTTCACAGTCCATGTTAGCCATGGACTACAACGACCTGCTCTGCATAGTAGCAACTTTTCTTGACACATACCATATCCATAACTTCATGTGTAAATTACACGTCTTTCCCTCCCAGGGCTTACAGTTACAAGCGAATCCGCGAATCGATTATCGTAATGAATCTAGCAGCCACGACTTGATTTGATGCCGGACTCAGGAGAGTCTGAAGTATATGATAGCCCATGGGAGGAAATGTCAACAACTTATTTCGCAAACTCACACATCTTCTTGAACTTGGTATCTCGGCAGGGTGTGGAACATATGATAAACCATAGGTAGGATGTCAACAACTTATTTCTTGATCTCCCCAGAAACATTCACCTGATGGTTAGAGAATTTCATGTTGTGGCCTAAATGGATTTGCGCGAATATAATTCGCGAGAATCGATGTAGATTTTGGCGATGTCAATCGAATTTTAAGTGCAGCCTACTGTTGTATGTCATTTAATGTAATTAAATACTAGTTCCCCAAATAAGTTTATATATAATATATATATACTGTGCCAGGCCTATCGACATCAGAATAGCGTCACCTCTACAGAGCTCCCTTGCCATCTCGTTAATGCTTTTGACTATCACAGCTTGTGAAGCAAGGCCGCTTCTGGAAAATGGGATGTATCACTATTTACACAGGGCTAGACGACTCTGGGCAGTACCCTGATGAAAAGGTGCAACTTTCCAACATCTTCCTGTCAACTTTCGCACTTTCTCGACAGGAAGATATCTAATAAATATTATCTGACCCACCATCCTCCAACCTACCCCTTTGTCTGATACTCCTCTTACTGTCTATATAACAAATCTTAAATCATCAAACTGATTCATATATTGCAACTTGGTTACCCCCAGTTTATAATGAGCCAAAAAACTAGCAACTAAACCAAGAGCTTCTACACTCTCTCAACTACCAGGATGTTCCAATTTGAACCCATTGAATCCATCAACAGCAAAACTTAACACGCATAATCCCCATTATTTGTTGTATGTCTATCCTCCAAGACAATACGATGAAACTCATTATACCTTCCTCCAAGACAATACAATGAAACTCATTATACCTCTGTTTATCTTAGATACGATATTTTCATTATCCGTCGACACTATTTGCACACTGCACACCGCACTTATGTCTCACCCAGCTCCCTCTCTAGAAACTGGCCTCTACACCTACTGTCTTCTTTCACAAAGCCAAACTGTACTTTCTACCCCACACAAATGCTCTTTGACCCAAACGAAAGTGACCAGGGCCTGGTTGGCCGGGCGATCGGAGGGGCCCACTCGCTTCTGCTGTTCTCCCAAACCGAATCAAAATGGATGATTTAGACACCTACAGAATGCGAGTGGGCCAATTCGCTAGTGTGGCAAAAAGTGGTGTACATCGTAAAAAACAACTTAATCCTCACACAGTTTTGCTTATTTCCTTATATCTGTGGTATAATGTAACCGGTCGCAGACTTATGCTATTCCTAACCTTATCCACTAATTGGGAACACACCAGTAAAGGCTTGCTAACAAATATTGCCTACGAACACAATCAATTCTCGACAAAGCAAAACTTATACGTACAGCCAGTTAACGTTGAAAAACGAACGAGAAACCACTCTACCTATGATCTCAAAAGGCAACCAAGAGTTTATGTATCTTTGAAAATATTTACGGTCCTCTGTGTTGTGATGATCGGCTTGTCTCTGTGGTTATTAATCCTTCATGTTATCGCTGGTGATATTGAGACAAATCCCGGTCCTGAAAATGTAACACCTTCACCCATAACTGATACATCTTTTTCCTCTGCATCGTCCAGCACACCACATGGTATCACATTCTACCATCTCAATATCCAAAGTCTTAAACCACAACTGGACTCTCTAATTTGTGAGATGCAATGCTATGACGTATGTGCATTTACAGAAACTTGGCTTGATACTTCTGATAAAAACTTGGACATAAAATTGCCGATCTTTCAACCTCCACTGAGAAATGACCGTCAATCCTGGGTTGGTGGCGTAGCGATGTACATAACAAATAATATCCAATATAAACAGAATAAGGACCTAATTATAAAAAGGCCTCGAAAGTCTGTGGGTACAACTTTTTACTGACCAAGGGTCAATTCTGTTTGGGGTTATTTATCGCCCTCCCAACTCTCCCAATGAAACTTGGAACTTAATTTCAACGGTATTCGAAAAAGCGCTTGATGCAAACATTCCAAAGGTAATAATAGCAGGTGATTTTAACGACAACCAATTGAGGGTTCAAGACGGAGCACTACAGCAATTACTCACTGAGTACAACCTCACCCAAACTGTAAGGGAACCGACGCACTACACAGAAACATCTAGTTCTCTCATCGACGTTTTCATAGTGAACGATCAAATACTTCCATATATCGCTAAAACGGATGTCATTGACTCATTCCTCCCAGAACATGTACGATATCACTGCCCAATACTCTTGGTTCTGAAAATCCCCAAACACAAGCCCAACATCGTCAAGCGCAACATCTGGTCATATGAAAGAGGGGATTACGCTGGCCTTAACAATGAACTTGACAATATAGACTGGGAAAAAGCAGTATTTGAAACCTCAATCACCACTACCGTCGATAAGCTCACAAACATATTACTTACTATTGCGGCTAAATATATTCCAAATAAGATGACCTCGTGCAGACCTCAACAACCCCCATGGATGCACAACAATATCAGAAAACTAATACGCCAGCGCAAGCTCCTTTACCACAGCGCCAAAAAACACAACACTCCACAGTCACGGGAGAAATACCGCCAGAAACGCAACCAGACAATCGCTGACATCAGGAAAGCAAAAAGTAACTTTTACTCTAAAATGGATACTAATTGAACTACCCGAACATACGCGACTCTAGCTGGTGGAAAACATTTAGCCGTTTGATCTCTACGAAACATAGGCCCATAACGATGCTGGAGGCTGACAATAAAATGATTGCCACTGACTTAGAGAAAGCAGAAGCTTTTAACAACTATTTCTGTAGTATATCCTCGGTCGATGATTCTAATCATGCCCTTCCTAAGCTCCACACAAGTCCAGACCAATTGAAACTCAATGCCAGTATACTGACCACTGATGACGTACTGAAGGCCTTGAACTCAGTCAATGTATCCAAAGCCAGCGGTCCTGATAACTTCAACCCCCACCTACTTAAAAAATGCGCTTCCAGCTTATCTACTCCCTTAACTAAGTTATTTAATATTATGCTACAGAGCTCGAGTTTCCCGAAACAATGGAAATTAGGTAATGTAACTCCCATTCTGAAACAAGGAGACAGCACCGTGTTACAAAACTATAGGCCAATTACCCTACTGAGCTGCTTAGGTAAAATTTTCGAAAAATGTGTCTTCGAAAAAGTTCTATCATTTCTCCAAACTAATATGCTTCTCACCCCACTTCATTCTGGTTTCCTACCTTCCGATTCGACGGTTCTGCAATTAACTGATATTTATAATGCTTTAAGTTCAGCACTTGACGATGGCAAAAAAATTAGGGTTGTATTCTGTGACGTGAATAAAGCCTTTGACAAGGTCTGGCACAAAGGCCTTTTATACAAACTCAAACATATTGGAATATCAGGCCCCCTCCTAAAATGGTTTGAATCCTATTTGAGTGATCGACAGCAACGTGCAGTACTCAACTCCGTATCGTCTTCCTGGGCGCCAGTCAAGGCTGGCGTACCCCAGGGTTCGATCCTCGGCCCCTACTATTTCTTATCTATATTAATGATATCGTTGATGACATCGCTTGTAGCATACAACTGTTTGCAGATGATACTTCCTTATATTTAGTCGTCGACGACCCAGACATAGCCGCTGAGATATTAAGTAATGACATAAAACGAAATGAGACGTGGGCCAACAAGTGGCTTGTTAAATTTAACCCCCAAAAACCGAAACATTGTTAATTACTCGAAAAACACGGGAACAGCACACCCAACTTTAAAAATGTTCTCGACAGATATCAACGAAGTCTCCCAACACAAACATCTTGGAATAACGTTCAACAATATAGGAACATGGTCAGCCCATTTTACCGACACTAGAGCCAAAGCCTGGAAACGTATTGATATTCTGAGACGATTCAAGTATCGACTCGACCGTAAAACCCTTGAAACAATTTATTATGCATTTGTACGCCCAGTGATTGAGTATGATGACACTGTCTGGGATAACTGCACGGTGAACGAAGCCAACGAATTAGAAAAAATCCAAGTGGAAGCTGCACGCCTTGTCACTGGGGGGACCAAAAGCTAAAGTAGAACGCAGTTACATATCGAAACGGGGTGGGTAAAACTCGAGACTCGAAGGATGCACCATAAACTTATACAGTATCTCAAAATGGTCCACAATCTTGTTCCCGCCTATTTATCAAATATGAGTCCGCCTCTCAGCTCTGGATCACAAAGCTACAACCTTCGACATACTAATAATCTAAGAACTCCACTCTGCCGAACACACCTTTATCATACTTCATTCCTACCTGCCACCACTCGTTTATGGAATGACGTGCCTCTTGAAATCAGACAAAATAACTCGCTGACGAATTTTAAGTCATATCTAAATAGAAATAAACGCGTTGTTCCATACTACTTTTATGGACACACGTCGCGTCGAGCTCAAATCCTACATTGTCGCCTGCGACTCAGCTGTAGCGGTCTGAACAGTGGCTTATTTAATAATTTTGTCGCTGAATCATTCTCGTGCAGCTGTGGAGCACGCGAAACCGTGGATCATTACTTCTTTCACTGCAACAGGTACGCGCAGATACGACAGCAAACTCTCGGCAGCATCCAACACCACATTACCACTAATACCTTATTATACGGTAGTGAACATTATGGCCCGGAAATAAATAAATCTACCTTTGAGAAAGTTCACGAATTCATTCTTCTCACCAAACATTTTGACTGAACAACCCACCCTTTTTTCCTCATTGCACAAATAGTTGTGGATCTCGATGTATACCACACGAAAACCTAGGCACTGGCCACTGTTTCCCTTGGGCCTTTCCAATTCTCGACTCTATCACAAAGTCTTTTTTTTGGGGAGGGGGTTTTTGGCCTGTGCAAAAACCAAGAATTCCCTGTACTGCTGATATCATCATATGTATATTTTCCTATGGAGACAGGCCTGCATAAGCTATATAGCTTCCTGCTGAATCCATTTCCAATTTAGCTATGTACACAACAGCAATATATTTTGTATTCTTCTTTTGTTGTTTTTTTTTGGAAATAAATATTGTTTAAACTAAACTAAATGTTTACCACTCATGGTGAAGTGGTGTTAACCGCGAGCCTTTCTTAGTGTACCAAATGTTCACTACTCGTGGTGAAGTGGTGTTAACCGCGCGCCAAAGGCTCGCGGTTAACACCACTTCAGCACTCGTGGTGAACATTTGGTACACCAAGCTACTATGGGTATATTTTATTATATTTATAGAATAAAACCGTAACAACGTAGCACTAATTTAATACCAGATAGAATTATTTGTGTGCAAAGCACACAATGGTGTATCCCCGCATTTCCGCTCGTTTGTATCTGAAGCACAAAATTTGTGCATTAAATCATGTTTTGGGGCATACTCCTTATTATATTGGTAGAAAGATAAGAGAAGAAATGAAGTCCTGGCTTTTCGATGAAAACTGATTTTCTAACATTAAAAGTGGTTCCACTGGAACCACCTGGGGCAAAATCAAAATTCCGAAACCTTCATGCACATCTAGAGATGTTACCTGAACACCTTAGCATAGTTTAAACGTTTCGAATTAAATACCCTAGGAGTCTTTCGATGAAAACTAATTTTTCAATGATAAAAGTGGTTCCACTGGAGCCACCGAGGGCCAAATAAAAATTCCGAAATATTCATGTACATCTAGAGATGCTACCTGAACACATTAGCATAGTTTAAACGTTTCGAATTAAATACCCTAGGAGCCTTTCGATGAAAACTGATTTTTTAACAATAAAAGTGGTTTCATTGGAATCACCTGGGGCCAAATCAAAATTCCGAAACCTTCATGTACATCTAGAGATGTTACCTGAACACATTAGCCTAGTTTAAATGTTTCGAATTAAATACCCTAGGAGCCTTTCGATGAAAACTAATTTTCTAACAATAAAAGTGGTTTCACTGGCACCTGGGGCCATATCAAAATTCCGAAACCTCCATGCACATCTACAGATGTTACCTCAACACCTTAGTATAATTTAAACGTTTCGAATTAAATAGCCTAGGAGCCTTTCGATGAAAACGGATTTTCTAACGATAAAAGTGGTTCCACGGGAACCACTTGGGGCCAAATCAAAATGCCGAAACCTTCACGCACATCTCGAGTTACTACCTGAACACCTTAGCATAGTTTAAACGTTTCGAATTGAATACCCTATGGGGCCTTTCAGGGTGCGACGGACGGACGGACGGACGGACGGACGGACGGACGGACGGACGGACGGACGGACGGACGGAGATCATGACTATATCCCCGCATTTTTGAAAATGCGAGGATAATAATCGCTAATTGTTCCTAGTTATATGCCATATGTAATCTTTTACTATGTGACTATCACAAATAGCTCCTCAATAGCGCCGCAGTTTGGGCATCAAATCTGGCTAGCCGAAAACAAGAGTTTCAGCGTTTTCAAATTCACAGCACATCTATCTTAAATGAGGCACACGTGACGTACGCAGTATATAAAGTCGACACATTTACAAACGCGAAATCAAAACTCGCGTGCCATTACGTTGAACACTCTGGACAAGCATCCAGATCTGTATGCGAACTTTCACGAATCTAATTTGTAAAAACATAAAAAAGTCTGTATTTTTGTGCGCGATTCGCAATAAAGTTGAGAGTGGACTCCTGATAGTGTTAGATATTACTATGTGATGGGTATATTCAATTACATGAGTCCCAATGTCGTCCCCTGAGTGCAACAAGGCGCCATCCGCAATCATAAAGCGCCAATTCAAAATTCATCAATAAACTATGCCCCATGCAAAAGCAAGCTATACGAATTATCAACAACAAAATATTTGATTGGCCTATGGATCCACTTTGTACAAAGCTAAGATGACAGATGTGCAAGAGCTTTGTACTAAGCAGTTTCTGTTATTTGTGCACAATTCGCACACAGACTACCATCTTCCTTCTTCGACTTTTATAGTTCATTCCCAAGAGAAAAAAGGACTCACAAAGCAATAAGGTTTAAATCTTATAGAGTAATCAAAAACTCAAACTCTCAATATGTTCCCAATATTATCATTACCCGATATGTGGAATAACGAGTTCTATGGGAGGCTTTTCGAACAGAAAGTTTTTAAAAGAACTGTTTGCAGACCAAATCATGGAATAGTATTCACGTTCATCTTCATATTCAACCCATACGGCATTGATTGTTGCATTTATGAATAAGGGGATGATTGCGCATTATTATCAGTATAAAATGCTTCTCGTCTCATCCCCATTGCCACCATAATCATCACCGCCACAGCCATCGCCATCTCAATAAACATCACGTTTAGGATGTCAATCTGTTTTAGAAACCTACCTAGCAAACACTGAATAAATCACACACGTTTCGTATTTACAGTCAACAGGAATGCTACCCATTTGGAAGATAATAACCAATCTGGGTATGTTGTCTACTGATAAAGTATGCACTCGACCCACAATAAATACTAAATACATACTATCGCAAACGCTGACATAAACTACATATCTTACCTCCTACAAATATCTGGGAATTTCATTGGTTCAAAGACGTCACATGCAGACTGCATATAAATCCATTTTCTGGCTGTCAACATCAATATACGCTGACAGCTATGGGTAATCTTCCTTTCGTTCATTGCTGATTCAAAATGGCGCCAGCCGATAAACGCTTCAGGTTGAAAGATTGAGTGTTGGAAGCCCATATTTGGTCTGAAGAGCAGGTTAGGCAACTTAAAAGGCTTCATATTCTGTGGATGGCTGTCATGTTACCTTCGAAATGAAACTGTTTGGTATACATGAATTTGCCTTGTTACAATTTATGGGAGAGTGTCTGTAGGCACTCTCCCATAAATTGTAACAAGGCAAAGACACGTGAACACGTTGTGAGAATTCTCTCATTTAATTTTGATCGCTATTAGTTCTGTACATCGATGCAGCAGTCGGTAAGATATATCCGTAACACAGTTTGTTGGTGGCCTAATATGGTATATATGGTGTCAGTTAATTCCATATTGGACTCGAGCTTCGCTCGATGAGCTCGTTCCAATGAGGGGTCATAACCTATATTTTTGAGTCAAAAAATAATGAAAATTAATTGGCTATTTTTGAGAATAGCGCTGGCGGTTTTGGCCGTTACGTTGGGTAAATGGTTAAACCTCAATAAAAAATGAAAAAAAAACCCAAAACATAAAAGGATAATAATTGTAGTGTATCTGCTCTTCACCTGTTTACTTGTTTCGATGTTGAAGCTCCGCGGTCCATGACTAATGCCTTGTTTCGATGTTATTTTTAGAACCGGAATAGAAGAACGGTGGCTGTTGCTATTCTGTTTATTTTAGAAAATAATGAAAAACTGTCATTTTTCGTTATCCAAATTAGTATTGTTTGGCTCTTGATACAGTTTCTGTGAGGTACCCTATATTACAACAAGAAAACGTTTTATGCCAGTACAAGCGCGCGAGAAGATGGCCATGACACACTCTTATTTTGTGCATATTTCATGCAATCTCTTCGTAATAGAACATAATTATGCAAGAAACATTCTGTGAACAAACATAAACCTCTCTCGTTAAAAAGATGAATACCACATCCCAAAACATTTTGACTGGTGGTTCATAGAAAAAAAAAATTGAAGTAATTTCAAGTTTATTGGATAGGGTTCCAAACTATGGTAGGTTAATATCTTCATTCGAAAACACTTGAAAGGGCCTCCCACCCCAACTCAAAAGAGATCAACGTTTTTGGACGAATCGTCCCGGTACGAAACTCGATTTGGGACAAAACGGCCATGCCGAGGTGGTTTTCAGAGGAAATCTCCAGGCACCATATTCAAGTATTGTCAGCAGTGGTTCTTGACAATTCTTTTTAAAGAATTTCAAGCTTATTGGACAATGGGGCGACGTGGCTACACTTTGGGGTTAAGATCTCCATGCGAAAAACAAAATGGAAAAATCACCCCTCCACACAAAACAAAAATAATGCAGACTGCTTAAGTCGTCGCCTGAGTGCTAGAATGTCCTGTGTCCCCAGGGGACATAGGGCATTCTAGCACTCAGGCGACGAAATGTAGGCGAGAGACATGCTATAGACTTTGAAGGGCAGGCCGCTATATTTTCGGTATGCATTTCGTACGATACGATGGCAAAATAGAAGTGGTGAAGGTGTGATATACGTCAGTTATTTAGATATAATTGTCTTTTCCAGAATTGCACACTAGCAAGTCAGATAATAGCTTGACTAATATGACGCCGACCTGGGCCGATATGAACCAAGCTTGAGTTGCCCTCCTTGATTCGTAACTAGGCGCAACCAATTTGTTTACTTCGAAATAGCTCGCGGTTATTCGTCGAATGCATTCAGGAAAATTGGCATTATTAATCATAATTGAGTTGTTTGAAGCTAAGTGGTTGTAATGCGACGGATTAATGATAGTAATAAATTAACCCTTTACCCATAATAACGACCAAAACCGGCCAGCGTTATTCACAAAAATCGTCAATTAATTTTCTTTATTTTTTCATTTTTTGTCTCAAAAACACAGGTTATGACCCCTCTTTGGAACGAGATCGTCGAGTTCGTTTCAATAAGGCGTCATCACCTACGTTTTTGAGACAAAAAATGAAAAAGATTAGTTATTCAGGAATTGTTTTGCAAGTATCGTCTGCTTTTCATGTTAGGTAAAGGGTTAGATTAGGTTGACGAAGAGAAGAAAGAACAATTGTACCGAAAATTCAAACCCAAATTAAGATTCAGGGTCGTTAGCGGAGCTTCGTCGAAGTGAGAGAAGAAAAGTAGTTCAGCTATCTGAACGTCGTGGCTTCCCCAGTGGGAAAGCCTGTCGTTCGGATATATAAACTAGAGAAGAGGAAACTTCGGACTGTGATAACAGATCTGAAAACATTTTGTAATTATTATTTTTGGTTTAATAAATAAAGAGGTTATTAATACGATTAGTTTCATATATTCCGATATATCAGCCCAAGGTAACTGCATATCAGCAGAGACCCGTTTCATATGGATTGAGATATTCATCCTCGGTAACTTCGCATCAACCTTTGACCTTCGGTCTCAGGCTGGTATGATGTAACCTGAGGCTTATATCTCGGCCGATGTGAAACCAACCACGTAATAACCTCTAATTAAAACCAGGATTAATTGCCAGCTATTGCTGCTAGGTTGCCGATCTGGTTTAGCCAAAACAATCACCGCGTGCAGTGACGGACCTAATCGCTGTCATTGTGAAAGTAGCAGGATAGGGACGGGTGTTTGGAGTCACGGTCGTTTTTTTTTCTTTTGTGCAGCACGAGCACTGAAAGTGTCGGATAGCAAACCATTTTCCACGTATTAAAAGTACTCACCGGCCTCCTGTGCCCAGTTCATAATAGATTTAACTTCACGGCCCTTCTGCAAGGCACAATTCGTACGTTCAACTCTGCCGTCCACGCCAACTGTCCCTTTTCTTGCCTTAACACCACAAAGAAATGCTGTGGCAGTACCTGCTGAGTCGGCTACCCGATAATCTACGTTATATGTCTGAAATTAGGAATTGAAATGCAACTAAACAAAGGTGAGGCTGTGTCCTTCCTCTCATAATGTTAAGCACTATAATGTGACAGACCTTTTGCACACTGCACACCATATATACTAGTAAAACGTGTGCATATGGCACACCGTATATTTATCCTTTTATAGTAATAAACTGAAATACAGGGCGTGATCTTCATTTGGAGGCTGTGCACTCCCTGTATTGCTAACTGTATCCCCCCCCCCCCCCTCGGTTGCCGAATATCCAACTTTTGAAAAACTATTTGCATCCTCTCCCCAGTTTGGAATGAGAACTACAAACTGTCAATTTCCAATTGCTGAAGACATCCAAATGCACCTTCTCCCCTTGTGTTTGGAAAAAAATGGCCTTGGGGTTCTAGAGATGAAAATCGTCTCTTGAGTTCCACAAAGTTTTATTACAATGCTTTACCATTGCGGTGGCGCCTTGTTGCACTCACTCGAGATGGGCAGTATTGGAATTTCGAGTTCTGTATCTGTTTCGATATTTTTAAGAGGGTATACCGCGGTATCGGTTCGGTATTCGGTATCTGAGCTGTCTGAGATTTGCTGATAGAACCAGTTCACATCCGGAAATACAGAATAAGTTGTTCTCGTACAATCCCAGCTTTATACATCCCAGCTTTATAAACTAATCGTATTAATATATAATCCCAGCTTTATAATATCCCAGCTTTATACATCTTCAGCTGAAAGAAATAGCAAAATTCCTGTTCAATTGTCCAGATCAACAAATATTGTTAGCTACTGGAAAAATGATACACCGTATGTTTATGAACAGAACCCAATAGTTTTTCTACCCCGTTGTAATTAGGCTTCTCTTCTATAACCTTCTCTTCTAAAAGGCATTACTACAATGGCGTGTAACCGTAAACATACTCCAGTGTCAACCGCTAGAACGCCTTGCGACAGTGCGAGTATATACTAGGCTTGTGACGGCAAAAAAGGGCTTAGCAACAGACCACGTCTCAGGCGAACCACGGTGTATATGTGGGTGTATACTGGAAAGCGATTGTGTGTGTGTGTGGGTGAGCGAAAGGGTGTGTGTGTGAGGGTTTAGGCGTGCGTAAGGGGCGTCTGGTGTATGGGTGTGGCAGGGTATATGTGTGTACGTGTTCTTTCTCTATCTCGTGGGTTCAGTTCACTACTTACAAGCTCAGACGTTTTAATTCTTTTATTCTTTCAATATGTGTTTTACTTAATACTAGTTTTTCAAGCCATACCATTTTGTATCACATTTGGTTGTGCAATAAAGTATTATTACTATTATTATTATAATCCTGCCACAGCTCCACAAATGCCAGTGCCAATGAGCTGAACATTGGCATTCTTTTGCCAACACAAATCTACAGTAAATTTGTGACTTGTTCCAAGCATACCTTAACCTTTCAAGGCCTATTTCAGACTTTTGCGATCTCAGAGCATGTGTTCTTAACACGCCATCATTAGGAGGTCCTGCTGACAATAGAAAAATCATGTGGGAAGCTCCTGGGCAGTGATTTCGAGTCAAGTCTTGGCTGCCTTAAGCAGCCAAGACTTGACTAAAAATCACTTCAAAGCAATTGGACATTCTAGTGGGAATTCGGAACAATCACCCTACCCTTAAGGGTTAACAAATCATTGAAGAAAATCAATCACTTCTTTCATGAAAATGAACATTTCAACTGCTATCAAACCTCAACAAGGCCTTATAAATAGCAAATGTAGGAAAATTTGAAAATACAGATGGTTTCGGCATCCAATGATTGGTTCGGTTCGGTTTTTCGGTTACCCCATACTATCGCTGTCGATTCGGGTTTCGGTATATAGCCCATCTCTAGCACTCACGGGCAAAAATGTTGATGCGGTTTATGAAATCCCATGAATTGGGATTAACAAATCATTAAATGTCACAGTTACAGACAAAATACCTCTCAATCTACTACCATAGGGAATGACATTTCCAACTAGTGGTGGTTAGGGAATCAAAACTTCTAACAAATGAAAACTTTGCCCGGAATTAGGAATGACACACCCCGTACCTCCTTTCAGTGGCCACGTCCCTGGTTAACTTTTTTTTAGTTAGACGGATGGCCTGAAAGCGAAGGCGCAGATGGATGGAAAGAAATAGTAACGAGTGGGGTTAACCTGTGTGCGCTACTGTCGGTAAAGTCGACAGTTTGAAGCACTAGATGCTAGTACTGAAACGGTTAACCGGATAATCGGTTTGAAACCAGTTACCTACGCAACCGATTAGAAAACCCGCCAACCGGTTATCGGAAATATATGTAGTGATCGTCATTCCACGGTTAAAACGTGCGTATATTCAGAAATAATCGACTTTGGTGTTCAAGACTTCGTTAATGATCTTCAATTTCCGTGAGTACTGAGCAATTGCAGAAACTATTCCGTAGTATGTATACAAACGAACGTTGTCGAGTACTCGACAACGTTCGTTTGCATACACACTTCGGAATAGTTTCTGCGAATACTGCTTTCCAATCCCAATAGTTTTGATTCGGTGAAATAATGGCCACGGATAATAAGATATTAACCGGTTATAGTTCTAGGTTAACCGGTTGTGGAAATGAGCCAACCGTTTCTGTCGCAATAGTTGCCTGATAAATGCGAGCGGTAGACGAAAGACAGAACACAACGATGTTGGAGTAAGGGAGACTGGAATCATAGACAATTGTTGGAGTTTTCGCTGTATTTCACGGGCGCCGAGGGGGCACCTGAAACACAAGAAAAACTCGAACAGGTTATAATGGTCGCCTATGGGAAAATATATAGTACCGTCGAACTATAAGTTGGACCCGTCAGTCGTTATCAGTACAAAAGACTTTCTAGCGGTAAGTGTGTGTGTGTGGGGGGGGGGGGGGGGGGGGTGTCTTGGGGTAATCACGGAATAGTTCTTCTCGTTCGACTTAGTGGGACAGAAATTCCACACCAGGCTCCTTCTTTAAATGTGAAGCTCGAAAATTCATTGGAACAATTTGAGAACCAATTAGGACAATGTAACCTTCTGTAATTTTGAATCCATCATTGAAACGAGCACATTCCATTGAGGGTCGTAGACTACGTTTTTGTGAGAAAATATATCAAACGTTTTAGTTGCAGAACATTCACTTTGTGGTGGAAAACTGATTTGTGTCTCTTTGTAACTCTTACTTAACGCACATGAAATCAAAATTTATTATTTTAGTTATTAATTTTCAAATAATTTTTTACTGGACGAGATCGTTCCATTGAGGGGTCACTTGATAATGTTGTTGTTTTTCAAAATCTGTTGATTTTTTTTCAATTGCACAATTTGTAAATTACACGGGCGTAAGCGACAGATATGCAAGGTGAAGGGTTATTAAAAGTGCTAACAAAAATTGTTGTCCCTTTATACCGATAAATTCTGCCTTTTGATTTGTCAGAATCCCTTGAGCAAATAGCCATGGCAAAGGGTGCACCCAACATCCGAGGTATATGAGAGCGTGCAACATCTAAGTTATATGGGCACGCGAAACATCGACGCTATATGGTTTAAATGAAAACCTTTCGCTTCCGGTCGCCTCGAAATAAAAATTGAACTAAAAAACCTGAAAATAGTCACAAATATTATCAGATTTCCGACAATTGTATCATATTTTGCCGTTATAAACTAAATAGTCGAATAATTAAATGAAACAACTTGAGAAAAATAAAGTATGAGCAAATATCGTTCATGAGTACCAATGTGTTCTATGTGCCAGTAGGTACATAGAACACATTGGAACTCAGGGGATGATATGACAACAAAATACTGTTCACCTCGTTTCCTTAACGTCCCAAGGGGTGTAACTCTATCCGTTGTCTTCTGCGTTTATAAAAACAAAACAAGTATTCACGAATTTGGTCCAAGTGATTGCGAAGCGTGAGAAATGCGTCCACAAATTTATTTACACTATGTCTGTATTGTGTTTCAAAAGGGACAAAAACGTTATCTCTGCCAACATGTATGGTATATGGAGATTTAATACCTGGATGTCTCATTTAAACACCTCGCCTACGGCTCGGTGTTTAAAGACCGACACCCAGGTGTTAAATCTTCATATACCATACATGTTGGCGGAAATAACTTATAATGTTTCTTAAAAAATTCTTCAAAATAAGAATATAATCCAAAATATCATTTATCTGGCCGTTGCAGGAACTGACCAGACAGTTCTGTCGGTCCCGTACTGCTGTGCACAATATTTTTTGTAATATCAACCAGGTGTATACCTTTAACAATCCCATGTTATCAAATTTTTCAAAGTTCAACACAGTTCCTTCGCCGTTCTTTCCATTCAGCTGTCCTTTGAGTATTCTCGCAGACGTTACGGTGCTGACACCCATGCCATCGCCCATAATAAAAATAACATTTTTTGCAATGTTAGTATTATCTTGAACTTTTTGGATGTTTTTAATTTCTTTCTCTGCTTGGTCGTTCCAGTATCTCGGTGAGTCTGAAAATTGAAAGAAAGAATGGTATCAACATTCAGCGCCGTGGTCACGGCGGTGGGATTGGGGGAAATTGCTCCCCACACTTTTCAGAGCTTATATTTCGACGAATCCGAGAATTCATTCACGCAAAGATTCCCGCAACAAAACCAGCGAGAATCCATGTAGATTCTCGCTGCACCTCTGCTAGGATTTGCGTGGAAATAGTTCAGTCAATTTAACCCCTTACCTAACATAGCAGAAGCAAATTAAATAATACAAGGCTAACATGACCTGAAATATCCTGACACTTTGTCAATAAAATTGTTCAAATATGGCTGTCATTGGATCTGGCTCAGTGAGCCGGTTCCAATGGCATCCATATTTGTAAGGTTGTATTGATAAATATTGTATATTATTTTTTTAAATTATCAAATTCAGTTTATATTTTAAAAATTAGAAAGCTGTGTTGGGTAAAGTGGTAACATGTTATATCAGTACACAGCAGCGGTTGGACCATGGTGGTCTAATGGGATCCTGGGACACTCATAGCAGGTATGGATTCTCGCAACCATTTTCGTGAGAATCCAAATGGATTCTCCCAAATTTAGATGAAATAGAAGCCCTGCTTTTCTTTACAAATGTCAACCTTATATACATTCATGAACGAAATCCCCAAAGTTGTTCGTGTACTCTCACCCTTATACTTCTTGGGTCATTTTGCTATGGTTATTCCTCACCTCCCTATGTTTTTAAGCTTTCAAAAAATATCCAGGATGTTCCAGTCCATTTGGCGTGAAAAGTTATTTTTTTCACCGTGGAAGACTTTTGACCTTCACCTGAGGAAAATACATGTATATAACATTATCGGAGCACCAGATGAAACGAAGTGTGTCCATATTTAAAAAACATAATTTGTCCACTCCACTTCATTTGGTCTGGCCACGCTTGTCTTGTTGACAAGCTTAACCAACACAAGACTTCAGCGAATCTAACAGGACGCTTGCCCCCCCCCCCCCCACCACCACCACCACCACCACAAAAATCTATAACACGGAAGGAATACACTACTATTTGTTTAATGCAACACAACTGCTTCACTGAGCCACATATGTTAAAATCGTTGTCATAAATTGTAGTATACATGAAGGCTTAAAATGAACATCTTTATCTTACAATCATATACATTTTGGCTTGGAAGTCACAAGAAACGGTGCGTATCACATAATGTGTTCCGATTCCGTATCATATAGACGACTCATTCTGATTCCGTATCTTATAGGCGACTCGTTTCCGGGAACGCAACGACCAATCATAACAGGCGCATGAATACATTCGATGTGCGTTTCAGTGATCGACTCAGCTGATCGCTTACAAAACAAAACAAAATTCCTTACAATTAGCGAGAGAACTATTAATAGCCAATGACCCCCCCCCCCCCCACACACACACACACACAATAAATAGAAACTGCACAATTAAATATTACACACTTGTAAATTCAAGCGTATCATCATAGGAAGTGACATTGAGAGTGAATAATTTTACAACGCCCGCATCTTTGAAAATTTGCGGTGACCGCGTTACTCATTGTTTGTTAAAGTGCACAACAATATTGCTCCATAAAATATTGGGGCTTTTTAAAACTTTTTGTCCCCCAACATTATGTCCCAAAACTGTATTAATAATTTAAGATTTAATCTGTTTATGTGACAGAATTGTTAGATAAATGAATTATCATGATAATGTGCATGTCCTGTGATTTGCATCAGATTCTCGGTGGTGTCCAGAATGGGATCACAACTCGCCGGCAAAGCCGGCTCGTTGAGATCCCATTCTGGACACCACCTCGAATCTGATACAAATCACAGGACATGCACATTATCATGATAATATGTATGTATTTATTGTGAGACACACTGCCCCTGTCAAAAATAATATGTATGTCCTTTGCAATACTGTTCCAGATTTCAAATTTGAAAACAACTCTATAGCTATCTAAGGAATATTGTTGGGTAACCCAAAATTTGTATCAGTTATCCTGTAACTTTTTGAAGCGGACCAGGCATTGATCCATCAAAATCAAGACATAAAAAAAATAATTGATGTCTTGCTACCGTGTCTAACTCTCAAACTACGATTTGTTTTTCACAATGACTATGTAATAAATAAGTGGCAGGAAAAATTTTATTCCGCTTTGCTTGCAAATATTGGTTGACTTGTTCCATTGACTGATTCAGACAATACATCGACTTGTGTTGTTTTCTAATTCATAAGTTAATAAAATTGAGAGCGCGGTGGCTCAGTTGGCAGAGGTGCAGCTGCAAGCCGAGAGGTCCACGGTTCGAATCCCACCTGCGGCAACAGCGTTGTGTCCTTGGGCAAGACACTTAATCCCAATTGCCCTCGTGAGGGACTCGGGGGCATTTGTGTACGAAGGCGTACTGCACATCGATGGTGCACTTGTCTTCAACCAATGCTAACCCTGCTTGTATGGAGTTAGTACGTTGGGGAGTCTGACAGTTGCTCGTCGTTGCTCGATGGTTCTCTCCATGGTACTCCGTCATCCTCCACTCGTAAAACTGTCCGCCACGGGGTGACCCTGGCTGTCGAAAGTGTCGTTAAACCCCAATAAATAAATAAAAAACAAAATTTAACTACTAGAAATTTTTAGTTTTTCGTAACTGATAAAACTACCCTCTGAAATTGATGCTAGCAGTATCCGATTCTGACCCAGGAAATCTCTCTTCAATGCTCGTTTAAAGATAACTTAAGATAGAATTATGAGACCAGTATCACTGGAAATGAATAGATAAGTACGTTCAGAATTATTCTAAATATTCTCAACACCAAATCCGTTAACACGAGCGGCTACACATGCGACAGTTTATGTTTCTCATGTTGAAAAGTGTCGTTTGCGTCAGACCAATAATCTGAGAACACAGGCAATGGATTAATCTTGGTCTCATTGCAGGCCTCGAAATGAGGCCTTTAAATTCCAACCAAATAACGACGATAAACGCTGTGCCTAAATAAGGTAACTGAGTCCAAATTATGCGGCGTTTGAAACTTTTTCCAAAGTAGTGTTTCGGCAATATATAGTTTGAACAGGTTTCTCTGATGCTTGCAGTATAGCTCAGGGCCCACCCGTCGAATCAAACAATGCAATAGATAAATAATTTTAAAAAAAACCCACAGAGTTTGCCAGAGAAAAGAAATCGGCGTCGACAGTGTCGTATACGACTCTGCCGAAGCCGATTCCTCTTTTCTGGCAAACTCTAAATGATCATGCGCTTAAAGCTTGGGATCTATTATATTCATTGTTTATGACATTTCCTTTTAAACATCATGCGTAATTTAATTTCAAATAGGACTTTGGCTCAACACTGGTCACTGGTAAACTAAGACGCCTTCTCCGGGAATCTGTAACTCATGTAGGGGAACCAGTACCAGTGCTAATTGTGAAGACCTATAACAAGGGGATATAAACAATCATTCTAAGGGTTGGGGGGGGGGGCGGGGGATGAAACCTAAAACAGACGTCAATAAGAAGAAAATACCGGTGCTTTTTCTCCAGCCATGCAGACCAAAATACGGTGGATCCGTATTTTCCGTTGTGCCCAAATTAGACTAATCTAGAGATCTGCTGAGTCGACATCATAGCTTGCCTGAACAAGTTATCCATCTGAACTGCTTGTCCCATTGGACTAGCTGTAAGCATTACCCATGCGACATATACTTATCCACTTCACACTTGTGCGACTGGACAAGTTGAAAGCATCGCAAGCGTAATGTTGAAACAATAGGAAAATAAATATTCGTAATGAATAAAATCGAATATGATAAAATCTTGCTGATTATTTCCAGTGGCTTCGTGTTTAAAGTTATCATTACCGACGCAAACGCATACTAACTACATATACAAGCATCTGATGTACCAGGTTAATATCGTTAACTGAGTGCATCAAGGCGCCATCTGCAATGCTTTAGCACTGCAGATGGTGCCTTGCCTCACTCAAGTGACAATATATTGATGGATCCACTTTTAATTCTTTGTCTGATTCGGACCATTGTTTAAGAGATTTTATACCATGATAACCTATTCTACTGTATATGAAAAGCCTATGATATAAATTTTAGCTTTATACACAAACCGTGGTGAACACACCAGCAATGGGATTTCTGTAGTTAAAATTTACACCTGCAGTGGAACTACATCCAGGTTGACCTTCGGTGACGTCGACCTGAATCCGAACGTGTCTAAATTTATCGAACGTCGCCTCGCGAAGAGTGAAATGAAAGAGGCAATTATTTATTACGTTTTTAAGTGAGTTTACCACATAAAACACCAAAAATTAACAAACACGCATTGTCTCATGTTAATAAAGCATCCATAACTCGAAACAGTGTGTTGTTATGAAAACGAAAAAGGTCCCGTTTCTTTTTCTGTTTCGTTTTGGTGATAAAATTGACAGCGGAAGTACCGCCCACCGATGCTCATGTAAACAAAAACAAATTCGCACGTACGTACGGCTGCAGCTCAGTAAAATCGAGAAAAGATAATAGCGACTCTTAATAACCTGACGGTCATGGCATAAATAAAATATATACCCAAAGTAGCTTGGTGTACCAAATGTTCACCACTCGTGGTGAAGCGGTGTTAACCGCGCGCCGAAGGCTCGCGGTTAACACCACTTCAGCACTCGTGGTGAACATTTGGTACACCAAGCTACTATGGGTATATTCTATATTTAACAATACCTTTGCATATTTTCACTTTATTTTACGGCCATTTTTTTTAGAAAACATCAGATCTCACTTATAGTTCTTGTTTGCTACAGTGGCCAGATTAATATGATGAAGGATCATGTTTAAATTGTCTGATTGATTCTGATTTAAACTGTATTTTCGCATAATTTGAATTAATTTACAGCATTTGTCTGATTGATTCTGATTTAAACTGTATTTTCGCATAATTTGAATTAATTTACAGCATTTTTTAAGACCCCCAAAATTGAAACCGCTCGCTCCAGCAAGAAAAAAATAATTAATTACAGCGCATGGACCACCGGTAAATAATACTAATATTACTTTTATGTCCTTAAATCTACACACGGTGTTCTTTGGATGTACAAAATTCAAAATGTCTTATGGAAAAGTACGTTTTCATACTCGACTTGAATGTTTCTACAAAATCCATTTATTTTACAGTGTGTAGAAGGATTAGGTACGTGTGGATCAGAGTTTGTTGTTGTAATTAAAATATCTTATTGTGATTTGGTTGGGGCAGCGCCAAGCCACGAGCAGCAGCCATGCTAGCATCTGTTCTAGGAAGGAAGATGGACGGAGTTTATGTTGCTCGTAGCTATTACCAATCCGTATTCACTCTCGCGTGACTGCATTTGTGCGTTTGCAGCGATTCTGGAGTCGACGTGTCTGAGTGTGCGCGATTGTAGTGTTATTTTGCAGTGTGATTCTTATCAGTCGGTCGGAGAAGGGTCAAGCCACGAGCAGCACCCAGCAGCCATGATGACATCTATTCTGTGGTAGGGGCGGTGAACAGAGTTAAGTAGCTCGTCGCCAGTGCCCATCCGTTTCGACTTGGGTGTGAGTCCAGGTTTGTGTTTGCAGCTGTTCTGGAGTCGATGTTGTCAGGGAGAACGCGAGTGTGGGGGTAACTGTACAATGTGATTCTCAAAACAATGATAAGATTTTTTTAGCATTAATCCACGCATGATGTTCAATGGTTGTACAGAATTGCAAAATAAATTTTTTAAAAGGTACGTTTTAAATACCCGATTTGAATGAATCAAGAGAATCCATTTCTTGAAGACGCTTGGAAGAGAATTTACAGCTTTGGTCCGACAACCGCAAATGTCCTATCGCCATGGGAATTTAATTTAAATTAAAATTAAATTCTATTTTTCTTTCTGTCTTTAAAAGCATCAAAGGATCTGTACCTCCTTACTTGCCTAATTTGCTTGTGGCTTGTGACTGATAAGTAAATTGGACAAACGTGTATTCAAAGATAGAAAAAAAGAAGATTTTAATTCTCTATTGAACTGAAGCAAGTGGAGATAAAGAAGGACAGGTGTAATGTGACAATACTTTCGAGACCGGGTAATGACACATGCCGCACAGTTTTAACCCTTTACCTAACATGAAAAGCAGACGACACTTGCAAACAAAATTCTTGAATAACTCATTTTTTAATTTTTTTTGTCTCAGAAACATAGGTTATGACCTTTCTCTGGAACGAGCTCGTCGAGCTCGTTCCAAAGAGGGGTCATAACTATGTTTTTGAGACAAAAATGAAAAAATAATGAAAATTAGTTGGCGATATTTGTGAATAGCGCTGGCCGGTTTTGACCGTTACGTTGGGTAAAGGGTTACTGAGCGGTACTTAATTTATGTGAGGGCTGAACCAGACTAACTTCATATGATGACCGAAATGACACCTGTGACTTGTGACTAATAAGCAAATTATGCAAGTGGGGAGGTGCAGACCCTTTGATGCTAATAAAGATCGAAAAAAAATAGAATCGGAAGCCAGTGGTGATCAAAAAGGACTGGTGTAATGTGACAGAACTTTCGAGACTGGGTGCCTTAGAGTTTTTGGATGTGCTGTAGGTTTTCAAGAGTGGAGGTTTTAGAATCTATCAAAACAGTTAAAAAAGTCAAGGCGACCAGTAACAACGGCGTAAACAAGCTTCTCGGAAGTTTTATGTCAGCAAAAGGTCGAATTTTACTCATTTTACGAAGACGAAAAAATAAACTCCGGCAAATGTGACTCAGATGTTTATCAGCTGTTAGATTGTCATCCATGAAATAACCAAGATGTAGGACACAACTGCTGGAGGAAATCGTTGAATATTGAGGGACAATTTAGAAATTTTCGTTAGTTGGTGTGGTAGACCTACATGTAGCTCTTCCGTCTTATCGTGGCTCATCTTGAGGAACTTTTCTGTCACTCATGCCTTGATGTCTGAAATACTGCGTTAAATTTTATCCCGTGCATCGTATTCTATATCATGAGTGAAACTAATATACAGTTACGAGTAATCGGCGTAAAAATGAAAATCAAGTCCATGGCTCCGGATAATTTCATCAACAGGGAGAGCTTAAATTATCCCTCAATATTATCCCGTTCATAGTGTTCTATGTCATGAGTGAAACTAATATACAGCTGCATGTCATTTGCGTAAAAATGAAAATCAAGCCTATGGCTCTGGATAATTTCATCAACACACACTAAAAACTAAAGTGTTAAAAACTGACACTTTCTAGGTGTTAAACCCATTCTAACTCTTAGGGTTTGATTTTAACACTCAAAGTGCAATGCTTTAAGCACTTACACATTACAATCGCCAGACGTCTGAAACTTGAATGGATGGCACTTCCCATGTGTCTAGCATTGGTGGTTCTTCCAGAATCGTCCATAATTTGATTTGCGCTTGGTGGGTGCATAATTAAAAGGACACAACGCAGATGACGCGGATCAGGCTCGAGAGTTCGAGCCTGATCCGCGTCATCTGCGTTGTTTCCTTTTAAGTGTCGCGACATTACACTTGGCAAGTGGTATTATTGTAACACCTGTCAAGTTCTGGGATATCTACACTTGAACAAAGTGCTAGTACAACACTTAGTAAGTGTTAAAAACAGCACTTCAAGTGTAGTTTTTAACACTTTAGTTTTTAGCGTGCAGGGAGTTCATAAATAGTGTAGAGTGACGGGCTTAATACAGACCCATTGGGGACACCGAACAGAAGTGTCACTTGTTTTGGTGATTTGTCGTCCATTACTATACATTGTGTATGACCCGAGAGATACGATGCATACCAGTCAAGCGCATGGCCCGATAGCCTCTAAATTCAAAAAAATTACGACACGTAAATTTCGTGATGAATTCCTCGCCACGGAGCTGCAACAAAGAAGCGTGGATGCCTAAATGAAGACATTTTATCAAGTTTGTTAATAGTGGTGGGTTAATGGAGGTTAGTTTTACAAAACATCGCAAGAATACTCCCAGAACAACAATCGTAACAAGGACCCCCACATCCCTGCAATTCTGGCTCAGTTCGGCTTACCATGCGCAGTGGAACCCACCTAATTGTATATCTATTAACTGGTTAACCTCGTTAATTGTATATAAAACACCAAATCATTACCATATTTTAGTACCAATTTGTCCCGTTAAAAGCATACAGGTTATTTTAGAACCTTTACTGACGTTATCCATTGTTATTCATTAGTATGTAGTTTGACTATTCCATGCTTAATGGTTGGATAGTTGTATATGTAACAGCTCACTGTTGGAAAGTTTACATCTTTGGAACTATCCAACAACAAAAATGGTTTTAAGAAGAATAAATAACTCGTTGATATTGGATAGGCGAGATAAAACACCCCCCTCTCAGGCCTCACGGCCCTCGACGGGGAGCTTTCTCTCACATACCCAACATCATTTCGTTACTTATCCGCTACATAGTAAACTCTTGTTAAATGAATAAAGAATCTCGTAATCTGTCGAAGAATTACACCCAAATCTACGGAGGTCCCCGTTGAGGATAACAAACGAGTTGAAGTTGGATGGGCGAGGGAAAGCTCACCAGTCGAGGGCCGTTAGGTCCGAGACGGGGCGCTTGCTAACGCCTGCCCAACAGCAACGAGTTATTTATCCTACTTAACCCTATTCTTAACGTAACGGCCAAAACCGGCCAGCGCTGTTCTCAAAAATCACCAAATAATTTTCATTATTTTTTCATTTTTTGTCTCAATCATAGGTTAAGACCCCTCATTGGAACGAGCTCGAGCTCGTTCCAATGAGAGGTCATAACCTATGTTTTTGAGACAAAAAATGAAAAAAATTAGTTATTCAAGAATTTTTTTGCAAGTGTCGTCCGTCTGCTTTTCATGTTAGGTAAAGGGTTAAAACCTTTTTTGTTGTTGGATAGTTCAACAGGTGTAAAATATCCAAAAGTTAGATGTTCGATATATAACTATCCAACTATTAAGCGAGGGATAGTCAAACTATATACCAATGAATAACAATGGATGACGTCAGTAAAGGTTTTTAAACATTTAAAGACATCGTTGGCACAACGCATCCAGTCTATTGTATCTTGTTTAACAGAGCTCAATTAGCTATATATACTAGAATAAATGCTGAGTTTATGTCTAGAAGAAAATGTTAATTGTATGCTCATGTTAAAGGAATATTTTTTCTTTGTCAAAGGAACTATTCAGTTAACAGGGTTCCACTCTACTGACGAAAATCATGTATATTGCATTAACCCTTTACCAACGTAACGGTTATATGTACATGGTCAAATTCTATTCTAAAAAAACGTCATTCATTTTTTCAATTTTCGCATCCAAAACATAGTTTATGACCTGCCATTGTAACGTGCTCGATAAGCTCATTCTAATTAGGGTTGTACGTCTGTCTCCTGTATGTTTGCTTGTCTGTTGTTTGATAATGGTTTCGGACAAAAATACAATGTGACGTACTTTGTGGGGTCTGATCAGTTGGAAAACCTAACGAAAAGCATTGAAGACATACGCTCAATCAACGAGCTAAAAGCCTTAATGCACCACCTTACTGGTTTCCAACTAGAGCAGCTGGGCGAAAATGTCCCAAAAACAACTTGCGAATCCACGTTGGAATGTGCGCGTGGAGCTCGTTCCAAAAAGGGTAATAAGCTATGTTTTTCAATGCAAAAATTATTTTTTTAGTCGCATGAGAAGTTAATTTTGCCGTCTCTTTTCGTGGTATGTGAAAGGTTAAAAACTACCGACCTAAGTATGTTTTAGCATCACTTTATTATTTAGATTCTTTTGTTATATTGCTTCTTGGGATTCTTTCTCCTTTTACTCCGCGTTCACTGAGCACCACGTGATTTATCCTTGTGAAGTGCAAATAGCATTGCGGCACCATTGGATGGACAGTTATCCAGTTTTGCTACTCTCAAGTTCCACGCTCTAAATCAATCATATCATCAACAGATAAAACAATTGGTAATTAGCCTTCCAGCATCTTCGTTGTAAATTATTGGCGGCATATTGATGCAATTAGTGAAAGCTACCGAGTGCAAAAGTCAGAACTGTAATTATTCTCCCTCCGTTCCACCTCTGTCGTCGTAAAACGGTGTGTATGATTCTATGTTAGTGTGAAAAGTAACAGTCGAACGGCGAACGATACAATGAGCAGTACATTACAAGTGAAATCAGAATCCGAGAAGGATATTCAATCACTGAGGTGTCAGACGCAGCCGACTTGTGTCAGACCAATCTTAAAATATATATTTTTTAATTAACCTTCCCCACACTCGTGTCAAAAGACTGAAATTTCAAACCAGAGATGTTTTTCATTATGCAAGTAGTAATTTAACCAATTCAGTCTTGTTTGACAGAGCTCAACGAGCTCTGTCAAACAAGACTGTATTTATTAAATTCCAAGTTGCCTTTTGGAAAAATACACGGTTTGGAATCTTGATATTTCGTCGTCATTTTACAGAGGGTTAAGTTTCACTTGCTATTGCTTGTCTGGGCTGGGAGACTGTAAATCTGAATGGGTTGAGTCTGACGTATTTTACAAGTAGATTAATTGACACGCATCCGCGTTGTTTCAACCGGATAAATAGAATTCTAAGCAACGACATGAATCACAAACAAAATTTCAACTAATGGACCTGAATCCGGCGGTCCATCACAGAAACGTAGTGCATTCCAAAATAATTTTAAAGAATTTCTGTTTTGCTAGGCTGAGTGTTTGAGATGGTTAAAAATTAACTGTAATCCCTTTAGACGTCGAGGTTAACAACATCCTAATGTCGCCAGGAGACGTTATTTCAAAGATTGTTTTTCTTAACAGGAAGTCCTGTGTAAATTAGATATTGAGGCGATCAGTGGGTGCCCTTTCCATCATCATGTCGCATTTCTCTGACAAACACTAATAGCACAACGTTTTAGCCGCATATACAGACCGTGGGGGAAAAGAGGCACAGAGCGACATTGAAAGTTGGGGAGGGGTGCTGAAGTGTAAGTATGGATTCCTGGACCCTCTACAAATCAGGATTCTTACAGTCAAGGTCCAAAAAAATTCAAGGAGTTTTCAAGGACATCTCAAGGACATATCAGCATTTTCCAAGGATGTTTTTTTTTAAAATGTACATTTGGAATATAACCATTTTTAGAAGCCTTACCTACTTTAACCCTTTACCTTACATGAAAAGCAGACGACACTTGCAAAAAAATTCTTGAATAACTAATTTTTTGTCTCAAAAACATAGGTTATGACCCCTCATTGGAACGAGCTCGATGAGCTCGTTCCAATGAGGGGTCATAACCTATGTTTTTGAGACAAAAATTAAAAGAATAATTGAAATTAATTGGCCATTTTTGAGAATAGCGGTGATCTTGTTTGGCCGTTATACTGAGTAAAGGGTTAAAAATGTCTTCTACCTCATCCTTCTAAATTCCAGGAAAACGGTGCTTCTAAAATACTCTGCAACAAAATTATGGTACTTACAGAATGACACCCAGTTAAATAATGCTTGAACTTTAATTCCTCATTCAGCGATTATCCATTATTTATGTTCGCTTTTTCGTTTTTCAGCTAAAACAAGTGCAAAAGAGATGTTTCAATTGTTCACTATTACACAAGTAAAAATGATATAGGGCAAAATCCAAGGACTTTCAAGGAGTCTGATGGATTTTCAAGTACTTTTCAGGTACATTTTCTGAATTTTCAAAATTCAAGGAGTAAAATTGAAATTCAAGGACTTTTCAAGGATGTGCACACCCTGCAAATTCATGTAAAAAAAATGAGCCAAAGACGCACCACTTGCGTGATTGTTGGGAGACTAGTGGACGACTCACCCCGATCCGGTGCCAGCAGTCCACTAAATCCACAAAATCGCCATGATCGCACAATAGAGGCCCCGCATTTTGTTTGTTTGCCATTTTCAATAATTTTGAGCATTGCTGTCCACAAAGTGAGGGGCCTGAAACCCCCAGCCACCACACCCGACTTCTTAGATTAGATCATAGTTCTGGTAGAATTACAGATGGATACAAGGAGCGATTACAGTAAACATCTTGCCTAAATGTTATACGCGAAAGCCTTTCATACATGGGTTTTTCAAAACTGTTTCAAGACTATAGATATCACAACAAGAATCAGCAATATAAAGCACGACCGCGCGCCACTTTGCTGTGAAACATTCGCTAACCCCCCCCCCCCCCACCTCTCTCTCTCAAAACCAGCAAAAGCCACATATCCCATTGTCTCCTAAAGAAATAAATTCTGTTCTTCACATCCTCTATATGGTTGATGTAGATCAAACATTCTCGTGTTGCGATGGTTTAGTTAGGTATATTACTATTAGAAACATAAAAAATAAAGTTGGCATTGATTGAATATCTGTTAAACCTTCACCTAACGTAACAGCCAAAACCTGCGCTATTCGCAAAAATCGTCATTCAATTTCTATTTTTTTTATTTTCTGTCTCAAAAACACAGATTATGACCCTCATTGGAACGATCTCGTTGAGCTCGTTCCATTCAGAGGACATAAGCTATGTTTTTGACGCAAAAATGAAAAAGTTAGTTGTACAAGAATTTTGCTTACAAGACTTAGTGCCGTCTGCCTTTCGTGTCAGGTACAGAGTTAACAGCAATCGCTGCTATCTGAACACATTACCAGCAAACCAAATAGTTTACCACCATAATCAGAAAGTTGTGTAAATATTTAGGGTGGGGTATTTATCGTGTCCATCTGCATGATGAATGGTTCTGTTCTCTTATCTATCACGTTGTGCGAAGCTTATCAACGTAGTTCCAAAACGAACACCAAAGGTACATGCCCCCTGGTGTACTGTACACTCGTCTAGAAGAATGGCGCAACAGATGTTATCACATTTGATACTGGTAATATTTATCATCTACGCATATTTCAAGTTGGGAATGCATTATTTCACACTTATTTTTTCGATCCCAGTTGGTACAGATAACCTCCAGCAACATCAGTTGTAATCAGTATGTTTCAGTAACCAATCCCACGTTACAAAACTACGCGTACATTTGTGTGCCTTGGAACACACGTAGTGACACACGCAACACCACCGACTTTTGTTTTTTATAGAACTCTTCCGTTTGTTTATAACTGTTTATTCTCAATTAAGGGGACGTCAACCTAACTTTGGTCAAATTTCATGCAATTTTTTTTCAAGTCTAAAAAAGGTCCAAAATGAATAACCCCCAAAAATTATATACCACAATGCTTGGAATGAAACATAGAACATGTGGAAACTGAAATGTGCCATGGAACTGCTGCCATGTGTAAATAGCATCACCTGGAAGTCTGCTATGGCATAAGTAAGAGAACAAAATTTTTACAATAAAATACCTCAAAATAAAATAACAGCTGTATTCTATAAACATTGAAGTACATACTCGAAGAAATCTTTTCCTAATTCATGAAAGTAATAAAGATTGAGACCAAATGTTATAAGTGGAGTGCTCAGTGATTGAAGACAGACATTTTCTTTTGTTTATGTTTTGATTTGGGGAGTTCAACAAAGGTCAACTTGAAGGAGTCCACCAGAAGAGGTATGGAAGGTCAAAAGAGTGTCTCCCGATATAAAGATGTATGTGTCACTGTGGTGGTTTGGAAAGAAACTATGATATTCTCCTATGTTGAATGCACTGCAAAGTCATACATTGCAGTTGAATAAATATATTTACAAACCCCTTGCACTGTAACCCATTTATCCCATGCATCAATTTGATAGTGATTAAATGTTAAATTTGTCTGGTTTATCAATAAGTATAATAGCTTTGTTTACTCTTGGACACCAATACACTCATAATATCTGTTGGAGAAGAAATAAGGGTAACTGTAACCTGTCACTGCAATAAACCATCTAATGTACTTAAAAGTACATTGTTATTCAAAACACATCAAATCAACCTTACATAACCATTATTGCATGTACTTTCCCCAAGGAGGCTTATTGGCATATTGAGATCAGAAGGGCACATCCAGAGGGTCTCACATATTTTTTTCAAGAATGCAGTACACAAAGCAATCCCCAAAAGGTGACAAGTGAGCTCCATTTGACACAAAAAAAATCCTGGGGGGGGGGGGGGGCTCTCTTCCTTGTATGACTCTACCTTCGGCACTCAAGGCATATGCCTTTTTTCTCAAAGTTTAACTCTTTTTTCTTTTTGACCACACATGTTCCAAACACTATCAGACAGGTAACCCTCCAAATAAGTGTATCTGCAAAAATCATGTTACATTGCAAAACATTCTTTTTAGACTTTAAGTTCTGGACCTTTCTTGCTTCTTACTTCCAACTATAACACTTAATTTATCGATTAATGGGTGAATAGAAAAGTCCTGCCATACTCAACATTTTGAGTTCCATAAGCCTTCATAACAGCTCCGATGAAAGTGTCAAACATCAGATTGGTTGCTTTATACAGAATATTCATTAGGTTATTGCTTGATAAGTAATAGGAACGAAATCTTCACCAGAAATATTTTGTAGCAATACATTTGAGGGTATCAGCAGGCACTTTCCAACAAATTGTAACAAATCAACTAGTTATAAACAAAATTTTCTAACTCAAAAGAGTGAAAAAGTACCACAACTCTGAAAAAATGTGGGAAGAAACACATGATACAGCAGCTACACAGGCATTGTTTTCCCATGATGCTCGATCACAACACCAAATATTCTTCAAATTGGAGTAGCAGTGGTTGAGATACAAGGGAGAATGTTGGTACATGTAATAATGAATGCGTAAGACTAAGAGGACAGAAGTCAACACTGCACGGCCCAAGATGCACCTTTGATTTTACAACTTCCAGGTCTGGGGCATAATAATCGCAACACACCCACCTTATCAATTCCTAATTTCAGTAAAATAAAAGGAATTATCAATTTTAATTAATTTATAGATGATGGGAAATATTTGGCTTCTTTCGCCTTCTCGTACTATTAAATACCACAAACAATGTCAGTCTGATGCCGACAAACGAAACTGAACGCATGTGGTCTGGTTAAAAAGTAACTCGGCATGGATAATGAAGAAATTGCGAATATTTCGTGTATTTCATTTGTTTACAAGCCAATTGCAGCTAATTCTGACCGTGGATTCAGCTGGTGGATTCAATAATTCGATAATTCGTTTCGGTTTTGACCACACGGTCACACTGACAGCGGTTTAGATGACATTATGCCGCCAATTCATCTAGCAATAAAATAACCGATTGGATAGATCCACTGCAATGGCTTGAATGGGCTGAATAGCTTGAAAGGACCGATTGAAATTGCCCGAAATATTTGCGTATATTTTGTGGAAAAACCTAAAAACATTTCATCGTTAGCGCCGGGTTGCGCAGAATTGTGATATGCAAATTGAGAGATAGTTTCCGGTGAAGGAGATTTGTCACATTTGTCAGTGTAAAACGTTGACAAAAGACACTGATCGACGCTTGTGTTAGTATGGTTGGTTGCAAGAAAAAACTAAATTCTCAGCATCGTCCAAACGCACCTTATTTAAAAGCGCGAATGCATCATTTTCACCCCATCTTGAATCGATCCTTTGCAGACTTCAAACACAGCCGCGACAATGTCCATGGTTACTAGGAAGTAAATAACTTCACAACATCGGGGGAAATCAACACGCTCAATATAGTTCCAGGTCACTTGGAATATATTTCGTGAAAAAGTGATTTCTGAAGCATTCTGCTTACTTTGTTTTGAATATTGCCTTATATTATGTGTATCGTCCCGATTTTATACACTCGGTTATTTTTTTACACGTGGTTCATGTTGTCTTTCTAGTGCGCAATAATTCAGACTTTTTGTCAACAAAAAAGTTCAGACGGCCTATAAACACGAGAGGGAACTTCGAACCATATTTTCCAGTTATGACATTAACAGCTCAAGTATTTGCTGTCACCTGTTTGCAAATCCGCTCATACACTGTCTCGAACAAATAAAGGGCGTGATCACGTCCTTGCATTCTTACGTTTGCCCAAATTGAGTATTTCTGCAAGAACCACATCGTAATCACATGAGTGGACTAAACATCATTGAAACATGGCCACATCCGGAACATCCAAAATTTGTGTTCGTGTTATTACATTCCAACATCAAAACCCACAAGAGGGTGTGTCAAAAAATGCTTTCTCCGAGTCTGTAGTATGTTATCATTATATTGAGGACAAGGCTTTCGAATTACCGATTATTTTGTGGTTTTACCGGTTCGTTACTTATGTCATTGGCAAATTAATCTTCTTCAAAATCATAAAATTCACTTTTTTTCCTGAAAAAAATTATATGTACCTTTTCTATGCACTTTACTCATTATTTTGATATATAATTTGCCTTTCCTTACTTCTCTTATCTGTTTCTGAGGCATTGGGAAAAATGTCAACAAATTGACCAAAGTTAGGTTGGACGACCCCTTAAGCCTTTACCAAACACAAAGACAGATGACACTTACATAGAGAGCGATTTTTTAAATATTTTTGTGTCTTAAAAAGCTTGTAAGCCCTCATTGAAACGAGCAGTATCGGAACCACAATTTCATATGGGATATGGGCCCGCCTTGTCTAATAATTATTCTGAGAATGCTCCTGACGAGAGAAACCACGAATCAATGTCAGGTACTAGATTTATTAGTGAGAAAGGAAACCACTTTTTACTGTTTCCTGCATCTTATTTCGTCAGTTGCTGCGTGTAACATAAACAATATAACACATGGCTTTAAACTTATTTTGATAACGGGATGCTGCGTCAGGCCGACCACATGTTTAACACAGCTTTTAACTGGCTTCGGAAGCAAATTGCGGTTGGGTTGGTATGAGGTCAAGGACATGGTCCTATGCGAAAACCGAATGGAGGCCTATATCGAGACTTGGGGTCGCACAAAGGTGTTATGGTTAATCTCTTCTTCTAAAGTAATATTGTTGATTTCTGAACACGTTAACCCTTTACCCAACACAGACGCTATCAAAATTTATCATTTTAAATACCATTTTTTAAATTTTTTCCAAACATTTCAACAAAACCATATGATGTGACCACTCTTTGGAATGAGCTCGTTCCAAAGAGGGGTCACATGATATGGTTTTGTTGAAATTTTTCGAAAAATAATATTTTTTCAGCTGCTGAATTTGCACATTACGCGGACGGATGCGGGCGATTCGTTGGGTAAAGGGTTAAACACTGTGTCCAATAAAAGAGCATCTCTATAACATTATTTAAAAAATAAACACTCGCAATCTATCATCTGATGGACCTGGAGGTCCACTAGCTGAAATTTTTCTTGTGCTTCTTGATCATTTACCGTACACAACTCAGACCAAGTTTTCAAGCAAACAGTTAAAGTCGACGAGGAATTCGATGCTGTTATGACCCGGTGTGACAGGAATGGAAGTCCGTAGGAAAATTAGTCCCTCTGGACTATTATTCCGCGGAATTATAGTCCTAGGTCTAACATTTCTAGGAATAGTAGTCCGCCGGACAACTATTCCTAGAAATGGTAGACCTAGGACTATAATTCCGCGGAATAATAGTCCAGAGAGACTAACGTTCCTACGGACTTCCATTCCTTTTACACCGGCACCAATACAGCCTTTAAATACTCCATCGCCTATGTTTGGTTTCACCCATTTGGAATATGTCGGTTGGTCGGTAAAGCTGATCTACCACAAACATTTATTATCTTTCAATTAACGCAAGAAGTGCTTCCAATCGAGACTTCATACGATAGAATTTTTAATGTCTTGATCAATACCATCCGAGATGTTTGTTTAATAAACAAATATGAACGGAGACTATTAACAGCAGTATTTTTTATGATTTTAGAGTATCTATACTGACGGTCGAAAAAATATCGCTACATCTTTGTGTGTAAAGGAACATCACATTGTATCAACCAGTTGTCAGCACGCAAACTCATCGAACAGTAGGTAAACGAATAGCCTATAACAGAAGGGGGGGGGGGGGGGTCGCAAAAAAATGCCAGGATACAAGGTCCGGGTGGGTGGGTCCGAGCCCCAAAGGGCAGTTTTTGCCGGTGTCATGCAATTTTTTTTGCCAAATATCATTTTACAGACAAGTAATTACAACCAAAGTGAATTCAAGTGCTTAGATTCATAACTTAAAACAGAATAGAGCATTGATAATGTGTTGGGGGCTCCATGTTAGAATTTTTTCCCCATGTTTTACACTTCATTAGGGAGTGGGTCCTGTTCTGTGTCTGGCAAACGTTTTCAAAACAAAAAAGTGATTCCCAGCTATTTGGTCATGATTTTCACTCCTTTATATTTCTGCTAAGGCAGTCTGCCTCTTATTAGTGCTTTGTAGCTCCTATTATTTGATTCTTCTGAAAACCTCAGGGTGCCTCATGCCATTGGTCTAGTGTGCTTCCATGTATGGAATAATTGGAAAGACTGATAGAATAAAAATCTTGATTGTGGAAAACGTGTATAATTTCAAGGTAAATATGATTGTAGTGACACTAACATAAAAAATAAATAAGAGGCAATTCATCTCAGACAAGCCACCCTGACATGGGTCAAAGAACATCAGTATTAGGTCTCTCTCAGACCAGCTGTACAAACTAAACATTTAACCGAAAAGTAATGAAATGAAACACAACTATTTCTTGTGGACAATTGAAGATATCCAGGTGGGAACAGTATATTTTGGGCAGGGCTTCTTGGTGGTGGGATTCGACTGGTGTCTGAATGCATCATAGACATGTTGTACATCGGGGTAAGGGTTGTGTTGCTTGGAACATGAATGGGTGTATATCTGCAATTCAGTTGGTGGAGGCGGGTTCCAGTGGTTACCGGGGGGCCTGATGCTGCATTTCCGCTGTGGCTTTACATGCAGAGAGATTGTTTTGGGGCCATCTGTGGCTAGGGGTGCCTTGGATGCCCAAGAGTAGGGCTGGGATATCGGACAAGTTGTTTGCGGGCACCTTTCATGTTTGGGAAAAGTATTTATTTATTCTTTTTTTTTTGATTTAGGTAATTTGAATACTTCGTTAAACAGATTTTATAAATTGGGGGTGGGTCCCCAATTGTCTTTGAGGAAAACCTGTGCGGGAGGGGTGGGTGTCCAAGACAGAACTGGCAAAAATTTGCATTCCGGGGGTGGTGGGTCCCAAAAATTGAAAATGTAAAAATTTCCACCTTGTATCCGTATTTTTTTTTGCCTGACCCCCCTCCGCCCCCCCCCCCCCCCCCTGATAACAGCGTAGAATTCCTAATAGAATTAGACCATTGGCCAGGAACATAATTGAAAAGTAATTTATCGGGCAAGTGCAAAGTTGCAATTGTTGCCTGGAAATCATAGCTTATGGACAACACCTCAGAACGTGACAAAACATTAAAACAAAGTCACCAGATTGGAATAGCGATTTTTATGGATAAAAAAAGTCAGATATTAACATTATGTTAGGTAATGTATTAATAATCCGCAATGCTGCTTTTAAACCTTGTCCCAAAATAATTGAGGTTATTTCTCAGTGTAAGTTGTAAACCATAATCCTATGGTTTCCTAAATGGGAAACTATCCGGTGGAATTAAACACTAATAACTGCTTATCGGAAAACTGAATTACAAAATGAATGTCCACATGAAAGCGTTGGTCACTACAAATGTATGATTCGCAACGAAAAAGCAATGTAATATTAGCTTGATTTAGGTATCGGTGACATCCAGTTGTTTGCTCCTTTTCCGTCTCGATGCAATATCTGCAAACAGTTCCAGAAACCTATTTTAACCCTTTACCCAAAGGAAACGCCAAACCCAGCCACATTTCACAAAAATCGTCATTAAATTTTCATTATTTTTTTCATTTTTGTCTCAAAACCAGAGCTTATTATCCCTCTTTGGAACGAGCTCGTTGAGCTCGTTCCAATAAGGGGTGATGAGCTATGTTTTGGACGCAAAAGGTGAAAAAAATTAGTTATTCAAGAATTTTGTTTGCAAGTGTCGTCTGCCTTTCGTGTTAGATAAAGGGTTAATGCTTACTGATAACATAAACAGTATTAACATTTTCAGCATTGTTTTATTTAACCCTTTAGCCAACGTAACGTCCAAAACCGTTCAGCAGTATTCTCAAAAATCGCCAATTAATTTTCATTATATTTTAATTTTTTGTCTCAAAAACATAGGTTATGACCCCTCTTTGGAACGAGCTCGTCGAGCTCGTTCCAATGAGGGTCCATAACCTATGTTTTTGAGACAAAAAATTAAAAATTTAGTTATTCAAGAATTGTGTTTGCAAGTGTCGTCTGCTTTCATGTTAGGTAAAGGGTTAACCCTCTGCACGCCGATGTCAAAAAACAAAATTTCAAACAGCATATTTTCCCATAAGGCAGCTTCGACGTTCACCAATTCAATCTCGTTTGACAGAGCTCGGCAGTGCACGCGGTCAAGCAAGAAATTGATTAAATTCCGAATTGCCTTGTTGGTAAAATTTGCAGGCGGAAATTGCGATATTTTGACATCAACGTACAGGGTCATAACATCATTTGCAGCTTAATGGGAAATCTTTTTTTGTTTTTATAGCGAGTTCGTTAAATATTCAAATCCAGTGGACCGGTAGGACTAAAGTATTACGAGTGTCTTTCTCAATTTGTTTCTTAAATAACGTTTTCACTTTCAACAAAAAAAGATGCATAGCATTTGGAGGGGTTAATTCTTTGTACTGTGGGAGCATAATGATGAGCTCTGCAACTACACTGATCCGTTCACACAGAACGGAGGATAATCAATAACTAATTATATCTTTTTTAACCACAGCACTCTTATGTCAAAATACTTAAATTTCATGACGCATTTTACCCCAAATGCAGCTGGGAATTTAGCCATCCAGTCTTATTTCACAACTTATTGAGATCTTTCAAAGAAGATTGGATTGGTTAAATTTCAAATTGAATTATGGGAAACAATTTCAGTTGGAAAATGCATGCAATGTCTCTGTGCACTGTAGGTATTTAACACATGGACGTCAACTTTTTCTTTTCTTTGTGGAAACACTGAAGCTGTCACATATATTAAGGATACGGTGGATTATCACTGAAACAGTTCTAGCCCCTAACCTAACACGAAAGGCAAACGACACATGCAAACAAAATTCTTGAATAACTATTTGTTTCATTTTTTATGCCAAAAACATAGCTTATTCCTCTTCATTGGAACGAGCTCAACGAGCTCATTCATATGCCGTGCCATAAGCTATGTTTGTAAGACAAAAAAATGAAAAAAATAATGAAAAGTGAATTGTGATTTTTGCGAGTAACGCTGGCCGGTTTTGGCCGTTACGTTGGGTAATAGGCTAGGTGGGGTTTAAACCTCTGTACACTTATGACAAAATATAGCAATTTCAAGCAGAAAATTTTACCCACAGTACAACTCAGAATTTACCCAAATCTGTCAGGTACGACAGAGCTCATTGAGTTCTGTGAAACAAGATAAAATTGATTAAATTCAATCTTGTTTGACAGAGCTCGGAAAGCTCTGTCAAACAAAATTGAATTGGTTAAATTACTTGTATTATGAGAAGCATGCTACTCTGAATTGTTTTTTTTTACCTCATGTGCATAGAGTTAAAATGCATGCTGGTAGCTTCGTATTAGAAAACATGCATTATATCTTTTAGTTTATATAGAGCCCATTCAGGGAAACCCCGTGTTGCCATGAGACAAAAATTTGAAATCCTCGTTAAAAACAGGAACATAACTGGCGAGGTCAACTGAACAAATGGTTACCATATGGAATCCACGTAACCTCGTAGGTTAGCGTTTCTTATAAAATATTTTGCCCTGATTGGTTGAAGCAACTTGAAGACATTAGGTGCCACTCTGCTACCATTTGAGCACGCGAGTGCTGTGATTTGTTCAAGGACACGTCGCCATTGACGCAAGTCAGGACTGAGCTCGAAACCTCTCTGCCACATACAAATCCAGTGTGAGAATCAATGAGTCACTACAGCCTTTACGTTATTATTAACCCTTTACCTAACATGAAAAGCAGACGACACTTGCCAACAAAATTCTTGAATAACTATTTTTTTTTCATTTTTTGTCTCATAAACATAGGTTATGACCCCTCGTTGGAACGAGCTCGACGAGCTCGTTCCAATGAGGGGTCATAACCTATGTTTTTGAGACAAAAAATGAACAAATAATTAAAATTAATAGGCGATTTTCGAGAATAGCGCTGGCCGGTTTTGGCCGTTACGTTGGGTAAAGGGTTAACCGTTTGAGTTCTAAAACCTAATATTATATCTCACGTGACTTCCTTGCATTCTGATTGGCTGAAAGATGATACCTATTTCGTGTAGTTTGCATCCACAGAACTGACCAGGCACTACACCCATACACTACACGTTTTCTATTTTTAGCACACTACTATATCAGTTTTCTTTTCATACTGGACGAATGAAACTGATCAGGCTAAATTTAAAAATCGATTCACAGAGGCACAGCATCCACAAAACGACCCGGAAAGAAATCTTTGCAGAAAAATGTATCGCTTTTCTATAGTTGAAGTCACATTTTTCGAGGCGTTCATTTTATTCCTTGAGAAGATGATCCATATCTCGTTTCGAAGAGAATGATCCATACCTGGGTCCAACTTTCATCAGAACGCGTCCGCATATGAAAAATCGTTTGTTTCGCTACTCATATTATTTCGCTATTTAATTGTATGTTTTGGGCAGTAAACGAATAAATAATGGAATTCAATTGAATCTTCGGAGTTTGTATCCCGTGCTGACCCATTCGGTAATGTATATGTGTGACAAATGTGTGGAAATTATCAAACTGCGTTGTCAAATTTCGAAAATTATAGCTTTCATTCGCGAGTTGCGCGATTCTAGAATACACAGTTCCGTTTGGGGGAAATGTTTTGTTTACCCTTGCCGACCGATTCAAAATTTGTCTTCTGCTCATATCAATAAGCCGTGTTTTGGAAAAAGAAAATGTTTTTTGAAAACTAAATGGTATTTTTTTCTATATAACGCTGGTTGGTAGGGCTGCTACCTTGGTAATAGATTAACAAATTGGACAGATGTTTTTCTTGATGGGTGTTCGATATAATATAAGGATTAGTGCATGTCTTGTCGTTGACTACGCCCATATAGTGCCCAGTGAGGTGGTGTAATTCCCTCCGCTTCGCGGCGGGAACTACACCACCTCACTGGGCACTATATGGACGTAGTCAACTCCAAGCCATGCACTATTCCTTAAATATTAGGCTCCCATTCTGAAGTGACGAAACCACATTGAAAGACTTAATGTTCTGTGGGTGTGTTTCTCGTTGAATCAAACAAGACATTATTTAATTTGCTTTGTTACAGTTTATGGAAGAGAGACTACAGGCATTGCCCCATAATGTGTAACAAGACAAAAAGATGTGAATAAATTTTAAGGACAAAAAAACCCCCATGCACTCAACTAGTTAATACCGTATCTACCTAACATGACTAGGAAGAACTAGTGGGAAGAAGAAAACAAGAATATTTGTGTGGTGGCGTTTTCTGATGAAGCTAATCCTTGGCCAAACAGCTCGACCAGATCTCGCCGATACTGTACGCGACAGAACATTCAAAGTTTGCTACGTTTTCAAACTTTAGGTCCAACACATAACGTATGACCCTTTATTGGAACAACCTCCTACATCAAATTCCAAAAAGGGGCAATAAACAATGTTTTGAAAGCCCCCCAAAAAAATAAATTAATGAATAATTTTCAAGTATGTAAAAAATTCATGCAACATGTCTTCAAGTTTTGTTAGGTAATTTTGCAATAAAAGAACGTTTTTGACACGATGTTTTAGTACTGTAGTCCACCAAATCCATACATTTCACGGGTCACTCCCCGCTCCGAAAGTAAGCTTCCCAAGCTCGCAAACATGCAATCAAAACACGCCGTCGGAAAATGCGACTAGGTTGAATATAGGCTCAAGAAGCAGTGGCGGCTTCTATGAGACTGCCGCCTACCAAGCTCTCAGGAAGAGTGGATTGCTGGCCCTCTTTACAACAATCTGACCCACCTCACAACATGGTCATAGTTTTTGCAACACACTGTTCACGCACGGGCGGATTTAAAAAATAGTTCTTAAAACTTCGATCTCACAATCACAAATCCCAAAAATGCTGTTTCTATACTTTTGGAAAAAGTACACAATGATGAAACCTCGTAAAAAACGAACGAATGAATAAGAAAAGCGTCGGCGAATGAATAAACAAACGATCGAGAAACCTCGTAAAAGAACGAACGAACGAATAAGAAAAGAATCGGCGATGAATAAACAAACGATCGAGCGAAAAGTGAACAAACGAAAGCGTTCGCACACTTACGAAATACAAACTAGGTCGCAAGGGAGTTATGGATATTGGAGTAGATCACAAGAGCGTCCAAGAGGGGATAAGGTTTACTCTACTATTAGCTGCATGTAATTTGACAATTTGAATAAACGAATAATGGAACAGAAATGAACGAAATAAATTACTGATGGAAAAACTGAAGAAACAAATGAATGAAAGCATAAATGCAGGAATCAATGAATTGAGCTGGCGGGGGAGGCGTGGTAATAAATCCGGGAATCTGGGGTCCGGGCATAGGATAAACAGCACATGTTGCCTGTTGAATTGGAAAAAGGCCGACCGTCATTTACGGACCAAATTGGAAGTTAACACAGGTGTGACGGGTCCCGGGACAACTTGGACGAAGGTGCTCACATGATGCGAAACGCATCATCACAGCTGCGAAGTTGGGGGCGAGCGCGAAAGGGCTGTCAAACGACGAGGTTTCCTTAATTTGCCACCGCGAATTACTCGATTGGACAATAACAAATTTGTGCGTTTTCATATGTAGACAACATGTATACTACACACACGTGCATTGAAGCTGTTTAGCGACTGACCCTTGGTTAAGAGGTACGGGGCCCCCGGGCGAACCCCCAATAACGCCGGACACGGGGTTACTCCACCGCTCTTCGGTGACCCTGCGATCCCATGGAGACGCATAATCTATTCTTTCTGTAATTTCATTAATTCGCGCAGGGATTCGAGGAAAAATCGCTTCATGTTCTCAGTTACCCATCTCATACCCCCCCCCCCCCCCCCTCTCTGCCTTGAGACTTCGACCTTACGTTCAACATCATGATCTAGAGACTTCAAAGGGCACTGGCTCCGTAAGATAATTCCCACAAGGCCACCGCTAAGGGGGGCTGAGTGTGTGACACTCTTCTCCCCAATATTTTTATACTGGAGACATTTTAATCAGGAGTGGGGTCAAAGATATCAATTCTATCTTGCTCGTAATCATGTACTTTCCTTTACCTAACATGAAAAGCAGACGACACTTGCAAACAAAATTACGGAATAAGTATTTTTTTTCATTTTTGCTTCAAAAACATAGCTTATGACCTCTCATTGGAACGAGCTCAACGAGCTCGTTCCAATGAAGGGTCATAAGCTATGTTTTTGACGCAAAATATGAAAAAAATAATGAAAATTGAATAGCAATTTTTGTGAATAGCGCTGGCCTCTTTTGGCCGTTACGTTGGGTAAAGGGCATGATTTGATACTCGAACCTGTGTCACACACACAGCCGGTCATACAAATGGAGGTACCCGGTTCTGACTGTTGGAGCCCAGGCATGACCACTTTGGAGTACCGATACGTCACGTGTTAACAAAATAAGAAGTTGCGTCACGACTACTGCACGTATATTTTATTTATTCACTAATAAATTTTCAAGAAGTCCCGAATTGTTTTTAAATACAATCCCGATTAACTAATATTTCAACTACATCATCGACGAAGGCATGTCTTGATGATGTAGCTGGCATATTAGTCGAGACTTGAGTCATCACAGTCGGGGCAAATCAGGTTTTCATCCCTCTCCCACCCCAAATTGGTTATCTTCACGACGTTCCTGAATTCATCCTTGGGCTCGAAATTCCTTTTACTATATCTGTTATGAATGAATCCCGATTACCCACGTAGGGACACGGTGGCGCTGTGTACTAAACGTACTGAACGTCGATAGTGCACTTGTCTTCAACCAAAGTCAACCCTGCTTGTGTGAAGTTAGTACGTTGGGAGGTCTGACAGTTGCTCGCCGCTGCTCGGTGGTTCTCTCTGTGTACTCCGAATAAATAAATAAATAAATAAATAAATAAATAAATAAATACCTTGGCACAGAAAGAAATCCAACATGTGGCCTGTTATAGCCAGACTGAACCACAGATGTATATCCATTGTACTGACAGTTTGTAATCAGAACTCCAACTGCAGCACTTTCAGTCGTTTTTCATGATCAGTTCCAGGCAAACACTGCGACTGCGTAGACCTAACAAAGTAGCTGCTAAAATAACCATTATTATCACAGTAAGACATTTCTTAACTGTCATTAATAAACATCTTCACATTATCAAACAGTGTATACAACTCTTAAGCAGATGTTCACCTCTCAACCACTGAAGAGGTGCAACAAAGATTCTACTTGCAAGAGCTCTGTAGTTTTAAATTTTGTTCGGGTTTTGTTGAAAAGTAGACGAATAAATAACATATATAAGAAAATGAAAATAAAAAAGATATGTTCCGATTTGTGTTAGTTTCAGGGACGTTTCCAGGTAGCAACAATAACGCTCTGGAAGACAAAAGTCTTTTTGTATTGATCTACTGGTATTTTTAGGTCACTTTCAGCATCTATTGTTATATCATGGCAGCAATCTCATTGGGGGAACACTTGATTTAAATTGAAAGTTTGACGGTAACTGCGCTGGGTGCTTGGGCAAGACACTTAATCCGATTGCCTACGTGGGGACACAGTGACGTTTTGCCCTAAGGCCAACTGTACGTTGATGATGTACCTGCTAGCTCTGCTTATGCGGAGTTCGAAAGTTGGAGAGTCTGACAGTTACAAACCCCTGTTCGGTGATTCCCTCCAGGTACTCTGCCTCCCTCCACCTGTAAAACTGCCCGACACGACGTGACCCTGACTGTTGAAAGTGTCCTTAAACCTCAATAACACAGGCAAACAAACAAGATTGGCTAATATTTTATGCCCATGTTTCCCAAATCAGAGAACTTCTACCCAGGCATTGGTTACTGGGGTCTTATTTCACAAGTTAAACAAAACCTAATGTACCATAGTAAACAAGCACTGCTCCACTTATGGGTTTCTCATGAGAAAATAACATCCTAGTAGCCATTTGTCAAATTTCAGTTTTACAATGCTCTTATGTGTGTGTGTGTGGGGGGGGGGGGGGGGATTGGTTTCTTTTGTTTGAGGGGAAAGATCAAAGGATTACTGCCCACAGAATCAACAACTACCCCCCCCCCCCCCCCCGCACTACTGAAAAAAAACTTTAACCCATCGAATGCGCTCAGCGCTAAACATAAATCGTCATTCATATTATTATTTTTTTAAACTGTTGCTTACAAAATATAGCTTATGATTTTCTTAGAGCGTGTTCCAATGAGGTAGTTATAAGCTGCAATCGGTGACAAAAATGCATTTTCAGTTAATTTAGAGAAAATGTTGCAAGTGAAGTCGTCTGGTCGTGTTAGGTAAAAACGAAGTAAAACGACTGCACAAACGTTAAGGCTATAGTGGATTACCCCTAAAACATCGTTAAGTGCGCTTTCACCCTCTATGCACTTATGACAAAATATCGTAATTTCAAGCGGCAGATTTCAAGCAAAATGCAAAATAGGAATTTAACCCTTTACCCAACGAATCGCCCGCATCCACACGCGTAATATGCAAATTCAGTTGATGAAAAAATATTATTTTTCAAAAACTTGCAGCAAAATCATATCATGTGACCCCTCGTTGGAACGAGCTCGTCGAGCTCGTTCCAACGAGGAGTCACATGGTATGGTTTTGTTGAAGTTTTTTGAAAAAATTGAAAAAATGATATTTAAAATAATAAATTTTGATATCGTCTGCGTTGGGTAAAGGGTTAACCAATTGTGACGAAGTGAGTTTGGATCAGCTCTTTTATTTGTAGCTCTTGTTAATGCTGGGAGACAGAATTTAACAGGAAAGTATAATTTGTAGTTTGCCTTCAAGTATAATGAGACATTTCATCATACTCAGTCACACCCCGTTTTACAACGTGGGGTTCTAAACTCACCTCTTGAATTGTTTATCAAAACTGGGTTAAATTGTCAATCAACTGTCATTCACTCCAGTTCATTATTAGAGATAGGTATGTTAAGAGGACCATTGATTCTCTTTAACAGTGCAAGTGCTGGAGTTTTTACTTGGGAATTTTACTATTTAAATTATCTTTGGTCTCCGCAGTAGGTATAAAAGGCGGATTCTGGAGCATTTGTACACGATTTCGTACATGTACACGTACATCGATGTTCACCTCCATAGGATTTAGTGTTAAAATCGTGTACAAGTACACGATTTGTCGTTTTTTATGGTGCTACAGAGTCCGCAAACCCACTGCCACGTTTTCTCAGATCACACATTTAACGTTGAAATACCCGTTGGCGAACGTGTATATTCTACACGTCGCTCAAGAGTGAAAAAAATGTATGAAATTTTAAGAAAAATGAGGTGGATTGTCTGCTACAGAATCCGCAAATGGGTTTCCCCCATAGGATTCAGTGTTAAATCGCGAGCAAAAAAACGTGTTGCGGATTATGTAGCAGCGTCGAAAAGGTGGTTGCGGATTCTGTAGCATCCGTATCTGTACACGATTTTAACACCAAATCCCTATGGAGGCGTACACGGAAACCCATTTGCGAATTCTACATCAGAAAATCGACTTATGTACGGTACATGGAAAAGAGGTGCTACCGAACCCGCAAACCACTTTTTGATGCCCAAAAGCTTGAAGAGCTTGAAATAAGTAATCACCCAATCATTTCACGTTCCTAACGCTAATTAACCAATCAGATTGCTTGATTCTCATAAACTTAATCATACAAAGTTATCTCCCCTCGTCGTGGGGGTGGGGGTCACGCCCGTCATAAAAAGGTGAATCGCTTTATAACGTGGATATAATGGCTAGAGCAATGTATACCAAAAACCAAAAGCTCGAAGAGCTTGAAACAAGTAATCACCCAAACACTTCACGTTCCTAACGCCAATTAACCAATCAGATTGCTTGATTCTCATAAACTTAATCATACAAAGTTATCTCCCCTCGTCGTGGGGGTGGGGGTCACGCCCATCAAAAAAATTGAAGTTTCGAGAAGGTGGTCACGTGACCTATCAAATTGAAGGTCTCGACGAGTGGATTAAGAAGATCGTAATTTTAACCATCGTCGTGGAGGTGGGTCACGACCAGAGCCGAAAAACGACTTCCTTTTTACATGTCTAGGCATGTGAGGTATTAATATGAAGGGCTCGATGAATACATTACAAAAATGACGTTTTTCATTTTATGTGGGGGTGGGGGCCACGCCCATCATAAAAATCGAAGTTTCGAGAAGGTGGTCACGTGACCTATCAAATTGAAGGTCTCGACGAGTGGATTAAGAAGATCGTAATTTTAACCCTCGTCGTGGGGGTGGGGTCACGACCAGAGCCGAAAAACGTGTTCCTTTTTACAAAAACAGGCATGTGAGGTATTAATATGAAGGGCTCGATGAATACATTACAGAAATGACGTTTTTTTCATTTTATGTGGGGGTGGGGGTCACGCCCATCAGAAAAATCGAAGTTTCGAGAAGGTGGTCACGTGACCTATCAAATTGAAGGTCTCGACGAGTGGATTAAGAAGATCGTAATTTTAACCCTCGGCGTGGGGTGGGGTCACGACCAGAGCCGAAAAACTTCGTTCTTTATACAAAGCCAGGCATGTGAGGTACTAATATGAAGGCTCGATGAATACATTACGAAAATGACATTTTTCATTTTATGTGGGGGTGGGGTCACGACCAGAGACGAAAAACGTCTTCCTTTTAACAAATCCAAGCATGTGAGGTACTGATATCAAGGGCTTGATGAATACATTACAAAAATGACATTTTTCACCATCGCCGTGGGCATGTGGTTAACACCGATCAGAAAATCAAAAGTTTCGAGAAGATAGTCGTGTGACCTATCAAATTAAAGCTATCGACAAGGATATTTTGAAAATCATAATCTTTCCCTTCTTATAACGGTGGAGTTGGGACCATCTTGAAATCGAAAGTATTAAGAAAAGGTAGTTATGGAACATATTAAATTGAAAAAAATAACACGTTGAATCTGATGCATCATTCATTTTTGATATCTGTGTTAAAAACGTGAAGTATGTTTTCAATATATGATTGTTATGCAAATTAGAGATGCACTCGCTTATTAACAAGTCACACCTTAAGATGTTTCCTTCAATAATAACTCTGTTTACTGAACCATAGATTTGTCAATAAAAAAATTATAAGTTGATCTTCTAACGTTTCTACATATTGAGGATAGCCTATTTCACCATTTCCGAAAAAAAGTGTCAATCCAAACTATTTTTTTTTTTAGGAAACAATGCCCACGTCGAGAAGACATTACAAAGTAAACCAGTATAATCTTGACTAAATTCAAATAAAAAACATTTGTCACGTGTTAGAAAAGATTTGTAAACAGTCTAAACGCATGTGTGGAAAAGTTGTTTTGTTTTGTTTTTTACAACAGGAGTTAAAATATTTTAAGATAGGTGGCGTTATATAAATACAGCAACAACAAAAAAAAAAACAGTGTTTACAAAGTGTCAGCGTATGACTGAATGAAAATGAGAAAAAACTCTTTTTCTAATCACCTGATAGCGGAGCATTACATCAGTTGTCGCGATATTTGATGTCATCCAACAGCAGCCAAGACATTAAGCTTTTTACGTCGACATACCACTTGTCCAAAACAATTCACTTTTAATCCTAAACGGGTGAAATACATCTTGGTAACGACTCCCTTTTTTTCTTGATCAGACACAGTTGTTGGTGGAAAGTTGACTGGATGGTCGTTCAAAACAATTGATCAAATATATCGAACGAAAACGACTCATTTTCTAACTACAATTGTCGCCGTATTCTAAACGTCATCGATTTACCGAAATGAGCACAATATCTCATGTTTTTTTTTTTAAAGATTTTTTGATGACATAAAAAGGTTGCATGTGCAGCAAAAATAAACATGGGCGCGGGCCTGAAAAATATAGAGGTTCTTTTTTCTCGTCTAATGTAATTGATAATACATCAATATTTTTTTAAAAAAAAAATCAGTTTTTAACTGATAGTAGTGTTGTTGTTATGACTGATAGGTTAGGGTTTTATTACGAGTACATTAAGGTGGACAGCTCTATTCCATTCCCTCACCCGAGTCCTTTTGCGTGAAGACTTCTTTTTTAATTCAATTCAAGGAAAATGTGGTAATAAATGTACTAAACGAACATAAATGTGATAGAAAAGGTACCATAAGTGTAAAAACGACATCTCATGCAATAACCTGTTCTAAGCTGTTAAAAAACGCCCTTAACATCATTCCATTCATCTCCGTACTATGTAAATTTATTTTCGGAGACTTCACTTCAACTGGAGCAAATGTAAGGAAAACTGTTTTAATAAATGTACTAAACGACCATAAATATGGTAGAAAGGGTACAATATATGTGAACAACGATGTTTAATGCAATAAACTGTTCTAAGCTGTTAAAAATACTCTCTAAACATGATTCCATCCGTCTCCGTAGGTTAAACTAATTAAACGTAAGGAAAATGTGGCCAAAAATGCAATAAACTGTTCTAAGCTGTTAAAAAATGTCCTAAATATGATTCCATCCTTCCCAATAGATTAAACTAAGTAAATGTAAGGAACATGTTGTAATGAATGCAATAAACTGTTCTAAGGAATCAAAACACCCGCCCTAAACTTGTTTTAATGTATTTTGTTGGAGACTTAGCTTCACCTGCCTGGTGAAAATGTTAGGAAAGTGTGGTAATAAATCTGTTAAAAGACAATAAATGAGGTAGAAAAAGTACAATATGTGTAAACAACGACATTTAATGCAATGAACTGTTCTTAGCTGTTAAAAACGCTCTAAACATGATTCCATCCTTCTCCGTAGATTAAACTGAGTAAATGTAACGAAACTGTGGTCAAAAATGCAATAAACTATTCTAAGGAAAAAGAAAACCCGCTTCAATGCATTTTTCGGAGACTTAACTTCACCTGGTAAAAATGTAAGGAAAGTGTGGTAATAAATGTTTTAACCGACCATACATGTGGTAGAAAAGATACCATATGTGTAAACAACCACATTTAATGCAATACACTGTTCTAAGCTGAAAGAAACGCCCTAAACATGATTCCATCCTTCTCCGTAGATGAAACTAAGTAATTGTAGGTAAAATGTGCACAAAAATGTCTTAAACGGACATAAAAGTATTGAAATTTGAACATAAATGTAAACTACGACCTTAAAAATGCAATTACATCAGGTATCAAAGAACGCTTCCTAAACTTGCTTACGTATATGTTCGTAAACGAAACTTTACCTGTATTGAAAAAAACAAGAAAATATCGTAATAAATGTATGAAACGACCAAAGATGTGATAGAAAAGATACCATATGTGTAAACAACGACATTTAATGCAATACACTGTTCTGAGCTGTAAGAAACGCCCTAAACATGATTCCATCCACTTCGAAGATAAAACTAAGTAAATGTAAGGAAAATGTGGTAAAAAAAATTCAATAAACTGTTCTAAGGAATCAGAAATCCCGCCCTAAACATGTTTCAATGCATTTTCGGAAACATAACTTCACCTGATGTAAATGTAAGGAAAATGCGGTAATAAATCTATTAAAAGACAATAAATGAGGTAGAAAAAGTACAATATGCGACATTTAATGCAATAAACTGTTCTAAGCTGTTAAAAACGCTCTAAACATGATTCCATCCTTCTCCGTAGATTAAACTGAGTAAATGTAACGAAACTGTAGCCAAATATGCAGAAAAGTGTTCTAAGGAATCAGAAAACCCGCCAGAAATTTGTTTCAATGCACTTTCGGAAACATAACTTCACCTGCTGTAAATGTAAGGAAAATGTGGTAATAAATGTACTAAACGAACATAAATGTGATAGAAAAGGTACCATAAGTGTAAAAACGACATCTCATGCAATAACCTGTTCTAAGCTGTTAAAAAAACGCCCTCAACATCATTCCATTCATCTCCGTACTATATAAATTTATTTTCGGAGACTTCACTTCAACTGGAGCAAATGTAAGGAAACTTGTTTTTAATAAATGTACTAAACGACCATAAATATGGTAGAAAGGGTACAATATGTGTAAACAACGACGTTTAATGCAATAAACTGTTCTAAGCTGTTAAAAAAAATCCCTAAACATGATTCCATCCGTCTCCGTAGGTTAAACTAATTAAACGTAAGGAAAATGTGGTCAAAAATGCAATAAACTGTTCTAAGGAATCAGAAAACCCACCAAAAACATGTTTCAATGCATTTTCGGAGACATAACTTCAGCTGCTGTAAATGTAAAGAAAATGTGGTAATTAATGTACTAAACGACCATGAATATGGTAGAAAAGTACAATATGTGTAAACAACGATGTTTAATGCAATAAACTGTTCTAAGCTGTTAAAACACTCCCTAGACATGATTCCATCTGTCTTCGTAGATTAAACTAATTAAATGTAAGGAAAATTTGTTCCAAATTATCTTAAAGGGTCATTAAAGTAATGAAAAGTGAACATAAATATAAACGACGACCTTAAATTCAATTAACTAATGTATCAAAAAACGTGTCCTACACTTCTTTCCATACATCTTCGTAAACGAAACTTTACCTGTATTAAAAAAAAAAAGAAGAAAATATCGTTATAAATGTATTAAACGACCATAAATGTGATAGAAAAGGTAGCATAAGTTTAGAAAACGACATTTAATGCAATGAACTGTTCTAAGCTGTTAAAATGTCCTAAACATGATTTCATTCTTCCCAATAGATTAAACTAAGTAAATGTAAGGAAAATGTTGTAATGAATGCAATAAACTGTTCTAAGGAATCAAAACACCCGCCCTAAACTTGTTTTAATGCATTTTTCGGAGACTTAGCTTCATCTGCTGAAAATGTTAGGAAAGTGTGGTAATAACTGTTTTAAACGACCAAAAATGTGGTAGAAAAGATACCATATGTGTAAACAACGACATTCAATGCAACACACTGTTCTGAGCTGTAAGAAACGCCCTAAACATTATTCCATCCTTCTTCGAAGATAAAACTAAGTAAATGCAAGGAAAATGTGCTAAGAAATGCAATAAACTGTTCCCAGGAAACAGAAATCCCACCCTAAACATGAGCGGATCGAACGATTTTTTTCATCTTTTTTTTTGTTACCCTCCAGAGGAACTTCGAATTCTCCTCTTTCGCTCACGAAAACCCATTGATCATTTCCAGGTCCGATCCAGGCAAGCAATATGCTGTAACACATCGCGCTATCGTAAGGAGAATGCTGCTTTTTGTAAGGATTTTATAACCTACATTAGGTAGGGGTTGGGGCCTCCTAGAATTTCAAATTCTCGACATTATCCCTATCTTTTTACACAGTAGAGTAATAAGACCTAATCTCTGAGACTCTGACAGATTTTACCAGAGATAAAAACGCTCAAGTTGAGATACTGCCACTTCATGTTCTAATGATACTGAAACGGGAGTTCTCTCTCTGAATACTACTATGGAAAACTATGATTATAACCCTCAACTAAATTGTCCAACACAAAAAAAATATATATTTTCCTATTCCTCTGGAGGGTAAAAAAAAGGATGAAAAAAATCGTTCGATCCGTTCATGTTTAGGGTGGGATTTCTGTTTCCTGGGAACAGTTTATTGCATTTCTTAGCACATTTTCCTTGCATTTACTTAGTTTTATCTTCGAAGAAGGATGGAATAATGTTTAGGGCGTTTCTTACAGCTCAGAACAGTGTCTTGCATTAAATGTCGTTGTTTACACATATGGTATCTTTTCTACCACATTTATGGTCGTTTAAAACAGTTATTATCACACTTTCCTAACATTTTCAGCAGATGATGCTAAGTCTCCGAAAAATGCATTAAAACAAGTTTAGGGCGGGTGTTTTGATTCCTTAGAACAGTTTATTGCATTCATTACAACATTCTCCTTACATTTACTTAGTTTAATCTATTGGGAAGGATGGAATCATGTTTAGGACATTTTAACAGCTTAGAACAGTTCATTGCATTAAATGTCGTTTTCTAAACTTATGCTACCTTTTCCATCACATTTATGGTCGTTAAATACATTTATAACGATATTTTCTTCTTTTTTTAATACAGGTAAAGTTTCGTTTACGAAGATGTATGGAAAGAAGTGTAGGACACGTTTTTTGATACATTAGTTAATTGAATTTAAGGTCGTCGTTTATATTTATGTTCACTTTTCATTACTTTAATGACCCTTTAAGATAATTTGGAACAAATTGTCCTTACATTTAATTAGTTTAATCTACGAAGACGGATGGGATCATGTTTAGGGAGTGTTTTAACAGCTTAGAACAGTTTATTGCATTAAACGTCGTTGTTTACACATATTGTACTTTTCTACCATATTTATGGTCGTTTAGTACATTAATTACCACATTTTCTTTACATTTACAGCAGCTGAAGTTATGTCTCCGAAAATGCATTGAAACATGTTTTTGGTGGGTTTTCTGATTCCTTAGAACAGTTTATTGCATTTTTGACTACATTTTCCTTACGTTTAATTAGTTTAACCTACGGAGACGGATGGAATCATGTTTAGGGAGTTTTTTTAACAGCTTAGAATAGTTTATTGCATTAAACGTCGTTGTTTACACATATTGTACCCTTTCTACCATATTTATGGTCGTTTAGTACATTTATTAAAAACAAGTTTCCTTACATTTGCTCCAGTTGAAGTGAAGTCTCCGAAAATAAATTTATATAGTACGGAGATGAATGGAATGATGTTAAGGGCGTTTTTTAACAGCTTAGAACAGGTTATTGCATGATATGTCGTTTTTACACTTATGGTACTTTTTCTATCACATTTATGTTTTTTTAGTACATTTATTACCACATTTTCCTTACATTTACAGCAGGTGAAGTTATGTTTCCGAAAGTGCATTGAAACAAATTTCTGGCGGGTTTTCTGATTCCTTAGAACACTTTTCTGCATTTTTGGCTACAGTTTCCTTACATTTACTTACGTTAATCTTCGTAGAAGGATGGAATCATGTTTAGGGCGTTTTTAACAGCTTAGAACAGTTTATTGCATTAAATGTCTTTTCTACCACATTTATGGTCGTTTAAAACATTTCTTACCACACTTTCCTTACATTTTCACCAGGTGAAGTTGAGTCTGCGAAAATGCATTGAAGCGGGTTTTCTGATTCCTTAGAATAGTTTATTGCATTTTTGACCACAGTTTCGTTATATTTACTCAGTTTAATCTACTGAGAAGGATGGAATCATGTTTAGGGCGTTTTTAACAGCTTAGAACAGTTTATTGCATTAAATGTCGTTATTAACACATATTGTACTTATTCTACCTCATTTATTGTCTTTTAATAGATTTATTACCGTATTTTCCTTACATTTACACCAGGTGAAGTTATGTTTCCGAAAATGCATTGAAACATGTTTAGGGTGGGATTTCTGATTCCTTAGAACAGTTTATTGAATTTTTTTACCACATTTTCCTTACATTTACTTAGTTTTATCTTCGAAGAGGATGGAATCATGTTTAGGGCGTTTCTTACAGCTCAGAACAGTGTATTGCATTAAATGTCGTTGTTTACACATATGGTATCTTTTCTATCACATCTTTGGTCGTTTCATACATTTATTACGATATTTTCTTGCTTTTTTCAATACAGGTAAAGTTTCGTTTACAAAGATATACGTAAGCAAGTTTAGGAAGCGTTCTTTAATACCTGATGTAATTGCATTTTTTAAGGTCGTAGTTTACATTTATGTTCAAATTTCAATACTTTTATGTCCGTTTAAGACATTTTTGAGCACATTTTACTTACAATTACTTAGTTTCATCTACGGAGAAGGATGGAATCATGTTTAGGGCGTTTCTTTCAGCTTAGAACAGTGTATTGCATTAAATGTGGTTGTTTACACATATGGTATCTTTTCTACCACATGTATGGTCGGTTAAAACATTTATTACCACACTTTCTTTACATTTTCACCAGGTGAAGTTAAGTCTCCGAAAAATGCATTGAAGCGGGTTTTCCTTTTCCTTAGAATAGTTTATTGCATTTTTTACCACAGTTTCGTTACATTTACTCAGTTTAATCTACGGAGAGGGATGGAATCATGTTTAGAGCGTTTTTAACTGCTTAGAACAGTTCATTGCATTAAATGTCGTTGTTTACACATATTGTACTTTTTCTACCTCATTTATTGTCTTTTAACAGATTTATTACCACACTTTCCTAACATTTTCACCAGGTGAAGCTAAGCCCCCAACAAAATACATTAAAACAAGTTTAGGGCGGGTGTTTTGATTCCTTAGAACAGTTTATTGCATTCATTACAAGATTTTCCTTACATTTACTTAGTTTAATCTATTGGGAAGGATGGAATCACGTTTAGGACATTTTTTAACAGCTTAGAACAGTTTATTGCATTTTTGGCCACATTTTCCTTACGTTTAATCAGTTTAACCTACGGAGACGGATGGAATCATGTTTAGAGAGTTTTTTTTAACAGCTTAGAACAGTTTATTGCATTGAACGTCGTTGTTTACACATATTGTACCCTTTCTACCATATTTATGGTCGTTTATTACATTTATTAAAACAATTTTCCTTACATTTGCTCATTTATTAAAACAAGTTTCCTTACGTTTGCTCCAGTTGAAGTGAAGTCTCCGAAAATGAATTCACATAGTACGGAGATGAATGGAATGATGTTAAGGGCGTTTTTTAACAGCTCAGAACAGGTTATTGCATGAGATGTCGTTTTTACACTTATGGTACCTTTTCTATCACATTTATGTTCGTTTAGTACATTTATTACCACATTTTCCTTGAATTGAATTAAAAAAGAAGTCTTCACGCAAAAGGACTCGGGTGAGGGAATGGAATAGAGCTGTCCACCTTAATGTACTCGTAATAAAACCCTAACCTATCAGTCATAACAACAACACTACTATCAGTTAAAAACTGATTTTTTAAAAAAAAATATTGATGTATTATCAATTACATTAGACGAGAAAAAAGAACCTCTATATTTTTCAGGCCCGCGCATGGTTATTTTTGCTGCGCATGCAACCTTTTTATGTCATCAAAAAATCTTTAAAAAAAAACATGAGATATTGTGCTCATTTCGGTAAATCGATGACGTTTAGAATACGGCGACAGTTGTAGTTAGAAAATGAGTCGTTTTCGTTCGATATATTTGATCAATTGTTTTGAATGACCTTCCAGTCAACTTTCCACCAACGACCGTGTCTGATCAAGAAAAAAAGGGAGTCGTTACCGAGATGTATTTCACCCGTTTAGGGTTAAAAGAGAATTGTTTTGGACAAGAGGTATGTCGACGTAAAAAGCTTAATGTCTTGGCTGCTGTTGGATGACATCAAATATCGCGACAACTGATGTAATGCTTCGCTATCAGGTGGTTAGAAAAAGAGTTTTTTCTCATTTTCATTCATTCATACGCTGACACATTGTAAACACTGTTTTTTTTTGTTGTTGCTGTATTTATATAACGCCACCTATCTTAAAATATTTTAACTCCTGTTGTAAAAAACAAAACAAAACAACTTTTCCACACGTGCATTTAGACTGTTTACAAATCTTTTCTAACACCTGACAAATGGTTTTTATTTGAATTTAGTCAAGATTATACTGGTTTAGTTTGTAATGTCTTCTCGACGTGGGCATTGTTTCCTAAAAAAAAATAGTTTGGATTGACACTTTTTTCGGAAATGGTGAAATAGGCTATCCTCAATACGTAGAAACGTTAGAAGATCAACTTATAATTTTTTTATTGACAAATCTATGGTTCAGTAAACAGAGTTATTATTGAAGGAAACATCTGAAGGCGTGACTTGTTAATAAGCGAGTGCATCTCTAATTTGCATAACAAACATATATTGAAAACATACTTCACGTTTTTAAAACAGATATCAAAAATGAATGATGCATCAGATTCAACTTGTTATTTTTTTCAATTTAATATGTTCCATAGCTACCTTTTCTTAATACTTTCGATTTCAAGATGGTCCCAACTCCACCGTTATAAGAAGGGAAAGATTATGATTTTCATAATATCCTTGTCGATAGCTTTAATTTGATAGGTCACACGACTATCTTCTCGAAACTTTTGATTTTCTGATCGGTGTTAACCCCATCCCCACGGCGATGGTGGAAAATGTCATTTTTGTAATGTATTCATCAAGCCCTTGATATCAGTACCTCACATGCTTGGATTTGTAAAAAGGAAGACGTTTTTCGTCTCTGGTCGTGACCCCCCCCCCCCCCCCACATAAAATGAAAAATGTCATTTTCGTAATGTATTCATCGAGCCTTCATATCAGTACCTCACATGCCTGGCTTTGTATAAAGAACGACGTTTTTCGGCTCTGGTCGTGACCCCACCCCACGACGAGGGTTAAAATTACGATCTTCTTAATCCACTCGTCGAGACCTTCAATTTGATAGGTCACGTGACCACCTTCTCGAAACTTCGATTTTTATGATGGGCGTGACCCCCACCCCCACATAAAATGAAAAACCTCATTTTTGTAATGTATTCATCGAGCCCTTCATATTAATACCTCACATGCCTGGACATGTAAAAAGGAAGTCGTTTTTCGGCTCTGGTCGTGACCCCACTCCACGACGAGGGTTAAAATTACGATCTTCTTAATCCACTCGTCGAGACCTTCAATTTGATAGGTCACGTGACCACCTTCTCGAAACTTCGATTTTTCTGATGGCCGTGACCCCCACCCCCACGACGAGGAGAGATAACTTTGTATGATTAAGTTTATGAGAATCAAGCAATCTGATTGGTTAATTAGCGTTAGGAACGTGAAGTGATTGGGTGATTACTTATTTCAAGTTCTTCGAGCTTTTGGTTTTTGGTATACATTGCTCTAGCCATTATATCCACATTATTAAACGCGATTCACCTTTTTATGACGGGTGTGACCCCCACCCCCACGACGAGGTGATTACTTATTTCAAGCTCTTCAAGGTTTTGGGCATCAAAAAGTGGTTTGCGGGTTCGGTAGCACCTCTTTTCCATGTACCGTACATAAGTCGATTTTCTGATGTAGAATCCGCAAATGGGTTTCCGTGTACGCCTCCAGAGGGATTCGGTGTTAAAATCGTGTACAGATACGGATGCTACAGAATCCGCAACCACCTTTTCGACGCTGCTACAGAATCCGCAACACGTTTTTTTGTTCGCGATTTAACACTGATTCCTATGGAGGAAACCCATTTGCGGATTCTGTAGCAGACAATCCACCTCATTTTTCTTAAAATTTCATACATTTTTTTCACTCTTGAGCGACGTGTAGAATATGCACGTTCGCCAACGGGTATTTCAACGTTAAATGTGTGATCTGAGAAAACGTGGCAGTGGGTTTGCGGATTCTGTAGCACCATAAAAAACGACAAATCGTGTACTTGTACACGATTTTAACACTAAATCCTATGGAGGTGTACATCGATGTACGTGTACATGTACGAAATCGTGTACAAATGCTCCAGAATCCGCCTTTTATACCTACTCTCCGCATTTAATTATTAAATCCGAGGTGTTAAAGCAGGTGGCTGATGCAATACTAGTTTAGGCAGCAAAACCATCAATGAAAGACTCTCTCATTGGTGCTTTGCTGCCTTTGATTTGTATTTAAGCAGCCTGCTTTCACTGTAAAATTCAGCCATTTTTTCCTTTTCTGATTCACACTTTGGACTCCAAGGTGTGAGCACGGATTAATTAACACGCTGGATTCTACAATGAAAATACCACAGGGAATTATTCAGAAAGCCCTGTCAGCGGTGGACGCCTTTCACCCACTTACTTGGATTCTCCAAGTAAATGCTGAGATCATCCAACTGACTGTGGACTTTGACAAAAGACCACCAACCACCTCCTTCGGGGAAAGGTAGTTCCTTTCGTGAGAGGATCGCCTCTCGCACTGGTCCTTACCCGAAGGAGTCAGGACAGACAGCCACCGAAAAGAAGAAGAAGAAAAAGAAAAAGAGGTCGTCCACCAGGCGCCGAGATTTCCGACGTCTTAGTCCAGGCACATTAGACATAAAAATGAGAAAGTAAGGAAAAAAATCGGAGAAAGCTGATTTTTTTATATGTTTCCGGGACACACATTGTGGATAAAGTGTGAAAAGTCCCCGCGAATCCGAGTTGAGCTTTTTTAGTTATAGCGTTTTTTTGATGAAAAAAAAATTGTTAAAAAAAATTCGATCCAGCTCCATATTTCTCATTCTTATTCGCCTTAGTAGGGTGAGAATCATAAATATCGTGCTGAATTATATTGAGAATACATATCCCCAACAGAAAATGCCAACTTTGTACCAATCCTCACACTCAATGGTGAAATATTCACGAAAATGTACAAAATTACGAAAAAAAATTTATTGTTTTCATACACACAACGGTACACAACGTCCATTAAATCAAATCTACGACTACTTTGGGAGTTAAATTATATATCAAAAATTGCAGAAAAGCAGTGGCTTTATAATGATATATAACAATAGTCATTTATTCCATAATGAACTGGTGAAACGTGTGAAATATTACCCATACCCCCTAAACTCAAATTCAAACGGCATCGACTTTTCTCATTCAAATACCGTATTATAGCATCATTGTTTCAATTTCCATGTTCGATTAAATCACATAATGTGGTGTTCGCCTACACTCAAGATGCATTGGAATGTAATGTGTGCACGCCCTTGATGTGTACTCATAAACAAATTTGTATTTTGGGGGACTGTTTATGCTGGTGGGTCAATCCATCATTTGATCAGTGGTCATGCATATTCAAGAGCAGTTCGTGCCCATTTGCTAACACAAATTGCCATTACAAAACTTGTGTTTGAAGAAAGCCGAACACTAGATAACATAGACTGCACAGAAGTCAATGAAATATTCTGTGGACTTGCCAGAGGTGAATGTATAACAGCTGACGCTGTCAATCAAGAAAGTGTCAACCATCTACTGTCAAAATTACACGAACTGCTCCAGAATGCGTCCGTAGGACGCACAGGAAAGCTTTGGGTACAATACTACGAGCAAATAGGTCTTCTCCAGTTGTTCTTGAGAGCAGAGCGCACAGGCGACTGGGAACTCCACACATATTGTGTTCGCAATATGATTCCAGTATTTCACGCAGGTGGTCATTTTGCATACGCAAAAAGTTCTCATCTCTATTTGCAGCAGATGAATCAGCTAACAGAAATAATGCAACAGGATGATTTGAAGTTGTTCACTGAGAAAGGTTACTTTACCATAAGGCGCTCAGATAAATTCTGGGACGGGATATATTCTGATCAGACCATAGAGCAGTGTTTAATGAGAATGTTCAAGCTCCTTGGTGGTCTCACACATGGCAGGGGAATAACCGATAGCACTGTTGCGAAATGGGTACATGGACTACCTCTTTGCCTTCCGATATGTAATGCTCTCGAAAATTTTGTTCATGTTCACACTGGTCATGGCGAACAACATCGGGATCTCCGTCAAAGTTCACAATTGACTGATGCCAATGATATCACCAAATTATTGAACTGGCTCAGAGTGCATTCCCCCTTTCAGAATAGAGATCCACTACAATTAGTCTCTATAGCGACCGGGCTTGTGGCCGACGAAACTGTGAACTGTGACCAAGTTCGCAAAATTGGTGAATGTTGCGTATCGAATGTTGTAAGCAAAATGTTCAACAGCATCAAACTACGACGTGTTGACACTGTGAAGTCTTTCGCATCGATGGCAAATAGCATCAAAGTCCGTGGAAGTAAGGTAGTGATTGACCCCACAATTCTGTTCAACCGCATCACGTGTGTTATTCAGTCACAAGCAGAGATGGAACAGTATCTCAAATATGAACTCGCCCCGAAACCACCAGCATTGTTTGATTCTGCTGGAATGAGGAAGACACAGAAAAGCACGCTCGGTAAGATCCTCAAAACATACGGTTCCGAGCAAACTAAAATCCCAGAACATTCTCTGTTTGTTGTAGATGGTGGATTTTTGTTGAGGGCAGTTGTATGGCCTAAACAGTCGTCATATAAGGACATATGTACATCATATTCCAATTATCTAGTGAGACATTTTGGGGCGAACGTCGTGGTTGTTTTTGATGGTTATGCTTGTACAATGTCGACAAAGGGCATGGAACAAGCCCGTAGATCTAAAGACAGGTATTCCATTGATATCAATATCTCACCCGAGTTACCAGCCACCACACCCCAATCCGATTTCCTTGCAAATGCCAAGAACAAAACCCAACTGATCGATCTTCTAATGCAGGAGCTATCTGCTATCAATATTCAGTCCAAGTAGGCCGAGGCTGATGCTGATGTATTGATAGCCGAAACTGCACTTGACATCGCTCAAGATGACAACAATGTTGTCGTTGTGGGAACAGACACAGACTTGTTAGTCATTCTTACCTCTCGAGTTCAACCGGGATGTAATATTCACATGATGTATTCCATTACCCCAAACTTACTAGTTTCAGTTAGTGAAATAGCAACCAAAATGGGTGACCATAGAAGCAACCTCCTTGTAGCACATTCTATAAGTGGTTGTGACACTACTTCTGCACTCTTTCGAGTTGGTAAGAAGAAAGTATTCAGTACAATTGTCTCCGATGTTACTAGCGACTCACAACAGTATGTCAACACAATTTTGGCGGATGACAGTACACCAAGTGCAGTAGCCGCTGCCGGGGAACAACTTCTCCTGATCTTATACGGGAGTAAAACTGTTTCCTCTCTCGACCAATATAGATATGTCACTTACAAGCGTTATGTAGCAAAATCTAAACTGAATAAACCCATCGACCTAGCCTCACTCCCACCAAGCAGCGATGCTGCACAACAACATGTCTACAGATGTTATCTCCAGGTCCAACAACGGCTGGGCACTTCGCTTCCTCCGACGGATTGGGGGTGGTCGCTAGACAATGGACTTCTTGTACCGACTGCAGCCACAAAGCCATGTGCCCCCGATAACCTACTGAATCTGATCAGTTGTGGTTGCAAGAGTGCTTGTACAAAAAGGTGTGGGTGTAAGAAGGCTGGACTCTCTTGCTCAGGTTTGTGTAATTGCAGTTCGGATTCTTGTAACAACCACAGAAACACTGTCCTGTCGGAAATTTCTGAGTTCGATGAATAATATGTATATAGGTCATGTCATTTCTGTATATAGCGTTGATAATAGTCAATGTAACTTAATCCATGTTGATTGATTTGTACATTCTGTAAATATTATTTATTGATTTTTGTACATTCTGTAAATATTATTTATTGATCTAATGCTGCCAGACACAGACGTGTCTGTTCGGTCCCAAGCCCGAAAATAGTTGAGTTCTCATGCTAACGAATTTTATGCCAAAAGGGGAACTCGGCCAGAAGCAGAGGGGGTCTTCCATAATGTCTATTTTGTAAGCAATGATAAAAGTCTTCAAATGGTGGTGGATTTTTTATCGTCTGTCCAACTAACATCCCGTTCTGTACTACGACCCTTTGGGCAAATCCGTTAGGAAAATCGTCATTTTTTGCGTAAATCCGATACTTTTTTGTGAATTTTCAATAATTTTTCGCAGAAATTGTCACAGAATGCACATTTTCCTCTAGGTAAATGTATATTAGACATTATGTAGCTCGAAATACGCGTAAACAAAAAATACAGTTGGATCAATTCGAGGTTACAAAGTTCGTGCGATTTTTTTTTATTTTTTTCAAACGCGTTTTCGAAAAAAGGCTGTAGAAAAAAAAGCTCAACTGGGATTTTAGGGGACTTTTGTCTAATCATTCAGTGACATGTACTCGACATTCCCTGAAAAAATCAGCTTTCTCCGATTTTTTTCCCTAGTGAAACCTAATGTTCTTGGGCTATCTGGAAGAATTATTGAAAAGGAAGAAGGTTCACGACAGCAACTCACTAAAGTTGACATCAATTCAGTGAAGGTAGGAGATTCCGCCATCAGTGCAAGTAACAGTGTACATAATCTTGATGCCTTCTTCGACTCTACCATGAGTATGGACAGACATGTTACAAATATGTGCAATAAGGCTTTCAGGGGTCTATACAAAGTTAAACAGATAAGACAGTTCCCCACGAAAGACTCCACAAAAACCCTAGTTCATGCCTTTGTGCCTTCACATTTGGATTATTGTAATTCCTTACTGTTCAGCCTTCCACAATATCATTACTCTCGCCTGGAGATGGTACTAAACGATCTCAACACATCACTCCTGTTCTGAGTGATATGCACTGTCTGCCAGTCAAGTACAGAATAATTTTCAAAACTTTATTATTAGTTTTTAAGACACAAAACAACAACATGTCACCAGCCTACTAAGAAGAACTCCTTAATACCAGGAATGTGTGTCAATACAACCTGAGGTCCGATGGTAAAATGCTACTACATGTTCCAAAACATAGGTGTAAGACATTTGGAGATAGGTCATTCTCATTTGCTGGCCCTCACTTGTGGAATAATTTACCAGAACACCTAGAAAGACTGTCAAATGTCAACCTTTTCAAGAAAGACCTCAAAACATACCTCTTTCAAAAAGCCTATAAGTGATGTTCTGGACTGTAAGATACTGTATATATTCCGTTTGTATATTTGCACGAGCTCAATAACATGTACAACGCCTTAGAATATGGTTCTGAACTATAATTTTGGCGCTATATAAATGTGTATATTATTATTATTATTATTATTATTATTATTATTATTATTATTATTATTATTATTATTATTATTATTATTATATAAGGAAGAGAAGGCAGAGAAGAAGACCGAGAATGCCACTACCATCTCCCAACTTCCAACTCCTGTAACTCCCATCCACACCCCAGTTGTCTCCCCTCCGGGAGACAACCTGGAGGATGGCGATGTTATAAGTGGGGTGGCGGCGGAGATGGAAACTGGTTTTTCAGAGCCCTCTTCTCCAATCTCTCCCATCTCTCCGGATCTGCAAGCACGGATTGACGCCTTGCTCGGTAAAGCCAAAACAGCCACTGAATCTTCCCAGAGACACTTGGAAGAATCGGCCAGAAAATCGAGAGAACAAGAGATGATGTTTGCTGAAGCCCTTCGTGAAGTCCGGCAGAACCCTATGTCTCCAATATCGCCAACTGCCAGCCCGTCAAAGCCACCGGCCAAGAAAAAACAGCGTAACACAAAAACAACATCCAAACACTGCAAATAAAACACCACCAAGTTCTGTTGTCTTTGCTGTCCTCGTCAGCATGGCTGCGTCAGACACACTTCAAACACACAGAACACCGCCAACAGAGTCGAAAGGGGTTGCATTACCCCAAACCGCCCCTGCGCGCCTTCGGCACGATAAAACCATTCTTTCGTAAAATTCAGCATTCACTTTCAATTTCATTTTCCAATTTTGTTTGACTGCTTTGCTCTCCAAATGATCAGACATACCTGCGAGAGCTACTAATTAACACCTTCACCCAAGTAGAGCAATGGATTTTCCTCAACACGCGGATTAGAGATACTTTGATGGTGCTGAACCCATAAACTGGAATGTCTAAGTTGATGGTGACAGCGTTCAGCTCCACACCAATTATCAACTACAACCTTTCAAGGGTAGTGGTAGTACCTTTCACGGGACCTCGTCCCGCACGTTTCCACACACGAGGAATGACCTAGACTCCACGTCCAGGATACCTGAAAAGGGTCGAAGACAACAACAACAGCAGAAGAGAAAGAAAAAGCCATCATCAGCCAGGTATCGGGATGCCAGGCAATGGAAGCATGGCTTAAGAGGAGAAAGGCTGAAACTGAGAAGCAGAAGAAGAAGAGGGAGGCTCTCGTCGAATCGTCCCCACAATGACCTCCACCCACACCCAGCCTCACTTCCCCTAGGAAGACGGAGGGTGGGGGGAGGCCAGAAAGGGAGACAATGGACAACCAATCTGAATCTGACTCTCCAATCAGCTTGGACCAATCGGGCAATGAATCCATTTTGTCCTCGGCTTCGTCATCCGACAGTCACAACCCAGAGAAAAGCCAACGACACCTCCTACCACTCGGGGACTTTACAGAATGGCTGGACAGTCTCCGCATAGCAGAATACGGCAACCTGAAACTGTATTTCGCGGGCTTCATTGAAGAATGCATAGTATACGTCCAAAACCACGCCGGCTTCGCTCACCATACCATCGATATGATCACAACCATACTCAACAATAGAAAATTGGAGGCCCACAAAATTCACAATCAAGATTTTCATAAATGGATAAAAGAGAAAGCAACAACAATTGCCTCGATCTCACCGTCTCAGCCAACTCCTCCATAAAAAATCAAAGAAAACACAAGCGCCGCTAAGTACCTTGGAACTTTCCTTCTTTACCACGCCCTTAGATAAAAAAAAATAATCTACAGTCATTGAGGGTCGAAAGGAGCTTCGGCGCGCGAAACCAAGCTCATTTCTGTAAAATTCAGAACTCATGTTCTCGCAAAAGGTTCGGCGGAACTAACTCCTAATAGCCTGGTGAGGCCAATGACTGATTGAAAATAAACTCTTAGAGCTCATGATTCGAAACTTTCTTAGGTAGGTCTTAGTTTTAGTAATGGTCTAAATCATACGGTTCAGTGGTACTAACCGATTTTGACTGTTGTATTTATTTATTCTATTTCTTTTTTGTGGACCTTAAGAGCTTTGGTTCTTTTCAGAAGAGTTTAATCTCTTTGTAAGTGTTATTAAAATCTCAAGACTAGGAATTTTAATTGACTTAAAATGGTCAAGTTATTTTAGGATAACAGCTTTAACTCAAGATAAGAGCTTCAGCTCCTTTTAGGAGCTGGTAGGGATATCTCAGTAAAACCTGGCTGAATGGGATTTTCATGGGAAAGCATTTATTTTTTTGGACCTTGAATTAATAAATTATATCTATGAGTAAACCTGATATTTGTGTTGGAGTTGTATTTCAAAGGAAGTGTCCTTTAACCCCCACCTGGCCAAGTCTAAACAACAGAACCTGGTGAATCAAAATTCATCACCTGATAACCACATTGGGAATCCGTCCTTAAATCAAAAAAAATTACACAACGTTAGGACCCGCCGCTCAAACCCCTCCATAGCACCCAAGGTCAACCCCACGGGGCTGAAATCTATAGTTAAACAAGATTGGATTTCTTAAATTCCTCGTTGAGGTATTCATGCTTCATACAGGTGTTATAAAATAAAACTCGGGTAGTTGCATCCTCCCATTAATTGAAATCTCTGTGTTGAAGCTGTGTCCGCAGACCAATATATATGATACACTACCAAACGTGTTAACTAGTAAAGATAAGGGCATTTATCTAACAATCAACTTAATTTGCACCCCAAAACTCGGAAAAAACGTTTGTATCAGACCTCTTGTTCCGATTCCGTATCAGACAGATTCAACTTCCGGGTAACATCGCACTATCGCATATATGCATTGTTATTACGTATTAAAATATGAATTTCAAAATTTTGACCAATTCCAACCCAATTTAAACTGAAAAGCGGGGGAAATGGGCTTTATGTAACGAGATTGTTTGATAAAAGTTTTATCATGACCAACTGCATGTTCTGCAATTTGTATCAGATTCAAGGATTCATGATAATGTATATGTATCCCACTATATGGTATGACTGTATACTAAATATTTGAATTAGTGTTACATCATTTCCGAGAGCAACTTTTCGACATCTTGCATTATTGTTGAATATTCCAGATAAATAAAGAGGGAGATTTGATGACCTTTTGGACCTACAAAATACAATTGACTATTGGTTGTGTTTTTGTTGGGAATTCCCCGAAAAATATGTACACGCAGTACAGTTTTTCTCTCTTATTTGGTGCATGACCCCCTGTTTTAGGGTCAGAAAAAGTTGTCTGAAGGACTATAATCTATAAAGATATTTGAATGCTAAATTAAAGTGATGCTATCATATTTTTTTCGACTCAACGTTACAATGGTCACCTATGGGAAAGTATTTAGTACTGTGATACCCATTTCAAACAATTTACAATCGCCTTTAAAGTCGAAATGGCAAACTATCAAGAAAACCGCGATAATTCGGAAAGGATTATATCCGAATTCAATGGTATTAGGGAATCTAAAATTATAGGGTACATCAAGATGCAGTGCGTAGTGTTAACAAAGCCCATCGCTAGGACGATGGCCGTTAATGACTCGGAAAAGGCTAATGCAACCCATGTGGCGAAGCCCTCCACGTCGTGATTGATTTTTGGCCTCGATCAGTCTAGATCATCTAGGCTCCACCACACTCCACTTTCAACTATAACTGGAATAAGTCTGGAAAATGATCCAAGTTCCTTGGAGTCTGAATTCTGTGGTACATGGGTCAAACACTCAATACAAGACAAGATTGTCTATACAGTGGGATGTATAAGCTAACCTTATACACTTTTATTAACTTACAACTTTCAATATAAGTACAGTGTCCTACACTGGAGTCCCTCTGAAATGTGTTAACAACTCAAGTATGAACAGAATAATTTCTATCTGAGAAAAACATTTCTGAAAGTCCGTCCTGGAAATAATAACCCACTGTAGGTTTTTAGATGTGAACAGCATGAGTTTTCAGAGGAGACTGCTGACAAAATGGCCGTCTGGGGATTATATATTATTAATCACGTGGTTTATTTTCCTGTTAAAATCAGGAAAACTTTCCTTAGGAATTCTGACGCCATCTTTGTTGACGTTCAACTTCAGTATCAGGGAGTTAAACTTTCATGTACTTTCATGCCAAGTATTGGGGGTACAATCTCACTTGGCAGAAAAGTATCAAATGTTGCACTCTCCTGGCCAGAGATGGAGTTCCTTGTTAAGTGCTTAACTCCGATATATTCTAGCTTATAATTGGCTTTTGCTAGGTTTTATATCCTTATTACATTTAATATCACGTACCCATACCTCTGGTAAGTGGAAAGCCATTTATTGTGATTGGTTTTAGATATGTCTTATACCTTTAATTTCAATATTGTCACAAACCTCTCTAAAACAGTCAGATTAGAATTGTTTTATGACATTAATCTCCAATACTTCTCGAGAGTAATGAGATAATTAGTTATACCTTCTCTTAAACAATGGCTTTTGGAAATGTTTTTACCTTTCTAATCTTTCAACTTCGTGGGAAACCACTTTTACCTACACACCTGGACATTGAGATCATGATAGTATTATTTCACTAACCAAATTGTTCGAATAACTTTCCACTGTTCTCTTAAAGGGATTCTTGTGTAATGTAAATACTTGTGGCTGCTAACACTTTGTGACAATAACTTTCTACTGCTCTCTTAAAGGGGCTCTGGTGTAATGCAAGTGCTTATGGCTACTAACATTCTGTGGCTCTATCCACAGTGTGAGCGTTTTCTGAGAGCTACACGCTCATTAAACAAGGGGGGGGGGGGGTTCTCACGGGGCTAGGGTGCATTTCGTCACACCCACCGGCTTCTCGAGACGGCTCATTTCCTACATGGGAATTACGTTTTGACACCGACACTAAAATGTGGGCCGATACATTCATTGAAGACAACGACCATAAGAACATAATCTTCTCTAAACCGAACTTAGAAATGAGAACGACTACGAGTTCGTGCTCAACTTAATCATTAATGCAATACGTAAAGCAAGTCCCCGTAGTCCACAAGGACGGACGGAGTCATCTACAAGGCGCTTAAGCAATGTCACTTGTACTTCAGTACTTACTGACTACTTCCATGTGCACCCATACTGACGAGACGATGATATGCAAATGCCAGTAACTGAGTAAGAAACAGAAACAGAAACCTCTATGCACATGGACGTGGAAATGCGTTTGATTCGATGTTGCACAGTGCCTTGAACAACGCGAGACCGAAGCGTCAATCGAAACTGATGGTCTTACGACCATCAGTTTCGATTGACGCTTCGGTCTCCCGTTGAACAGAAAACGTAGCACCATTTATGAAAATAGTGCTAAGCACTACCTCAACTTCTTCATAGTTGAAAAAACACGATAGGTTTGGGGTCGTTGTGTTACTCTTTTACTGAATCCATCATATTCAATACGAAGCCCTCAGCCACCCGGAGGGATTGGGGGGCACTAAAAATTTGCAAGACGTGACGTCCTATTTTTTATTCAGCTCCTTTTTACACCCACCCACCCCTATGTGCAAATTTTCTACTACCGTTCTCAGACACCCACCCCCCCCCCCCACACTCTCCCATTAAAATCCAAAATAAACTTATAAACTTAGTAGGCACAGCTGTCTTTAGGGAGGGGTTTCATAATGTTCTTAAACTGGTACCACAAATTTAAACCTCTGTGGGCTGCTGTGTGCCCCAATCTACAAATGACAAGCTGTTCATTATCAGGCTTGGCCAGAGCAGATGTACATATACGGGAACAAATTTTCATTTGAATTGTTCTGTCAGTATTCTCAGGTGTTTGCTACTTACCAGTCCAGTCCTTAAATAGTCCATCACCTATATTTGGATTCACTCGCCTGGAATATTTCAATTGGCCGAAAAAGGAACCTATAGTTCGCCTTTCCGATCACCTTATCTATCCATGGCGATTGAATCTAAAAGATATCACAAACATTCATTTTCTTTGAATCAACGCTAGAAATGTGGCACAATCGAGACTTGATTTGACCTACCTTGCGAATGTTTGATGACATTACCATTAGAAATGAAGGCTCGCCACAGCCGTTACATCGCATAGTTCTACCAATTTTGCAAATATCCTGATAATTTCAAGACGAACTAAATATTTATTGATATATCTTTATTATAGTTAAAGAATACCAGCAGTTGTCAGCGCGCAAACTCTACGATAAAATGTGGGGGAAAGAAACAGCCCATACAGCGTCGTATTCCTAACGGAATTATAGTGGTGGCCCAAGAGCATGGCGCAACACTAAACTGGCACTGGTCTGTGAATGTCGTTAAAGCAAGATTGGGGAATATTTTTCAGGTTTCAATGAGCAAAAAATTCCGTAAATTCTGTGATTCAAAAAATGAAATAATTCCAGCAACAAAAAGAGTGACTTGCAGACACAGATTTATTGAAATTGACCATCAGTTTTACTTTTGGACCGTTTAATAGTGTCGGTGTCGTAGATATAGGACGATGAAGGTCATAGACCTTAGAGGCTATGTAGGGACTTTCGTGTCCTGTCGAATTTCCGCGTTGTAAATGATTACCAGTTGTAAGTTAGAATCAAGAAGATAGCGTAATACATAGCTAATTTCTGCGGTGAGAACTGTTTTAGCCTTGCACCCCCTTCCGATCACAGTTACCCGCCGACATATTGCTGGAGTACTTGAAAAATATGTGTACGTTTGTGGGCCATCTTAAACCCTTGAATACGGATGGTATCTTATATGTCAGATCAATTGGAGGAGCGCATATTTTTCATTTGGGGTAGACCAAATAATATGTTCAACGTGGGGCCTTCGGGCTACTGTTAGAAATTATTGATTGGTCTACCCACAAATCCACTTTGTGAAACTAGAACGAAACGAGTTGGGAAAAGAGAGCTCTCAGATTCAAAGTACTTAAGTTTGGTAAAATCCATGTTTTGAAAGAAACGTGATCGGTACAAGAACGGTATTGTCCATCTGCTGGTTCATCACTGAACAATTTTTCGTTTGAGAAAAATGTGGAAGAATTATTTAGCACGATCCATAAATGTCAGAATTCTTGGCTTCATTGCTCTTTATCACCACATTTTCCATTATAACTACGGACAATGCATAGAGTTGAAGGTTCATCAAGAGATGCACACACTGATGATTAATGATAATATCTGCTGTTGCTTGACTCTTGTGTGTAAGAACATGTGCGCAAACGCGTAACGGCTGTTGCACTCTTGACACCATACAAGTGTTGCAAACTATGATGCATTGCTATCCTATCGAGACGATATAGCATGAAATCAAATATCGACGCTTCGTAATGTATCAATGTTATGGTAACGTGTCACCGAGCCACAATAAGCCTCAGACCAAAACTTTATACTCTCAACTTTGCATTTTAATGGAATAAATCACACACACACAGATAGTGGTTAACAGCAGGAATGAGAAGATCCTTAACCCTTTACCCAACGCAGACGATATCAAAATTTCTTATTTTAAATATCATTTTTTGAAATTTTTCAAAAAATTTCAGCAAAAACATATCATGTGACCCCTCGTTGGAACGAGCTCGACGAGCTCGTTCCAACGAGGGGTCACATGATATGGTTTTGTTGAAATGTTTTGAAAAATAGTATTTTTTCAACTGCTGAATTTGCATATTACGCGGGCGGATGCGGCCGATTCGTTGGGTAAGGGGTTAAAGTGTTTTCGTTAAACTGAAATAGCATTTACAAACATATTGCATGCGGTAGAAATCATTGCATTTACAAACATTGAAACAGCATTTACAAACATATTGCATGTGGTAGAAATCATTGCTGACACATCCTCTCTTTTTTATGCCTTTTAAAGAAATGTTCGAAACCAGATGTGTTACTCTTATGTTAAAAATCTCCATTGCAACAATAGCTTGCCACAAAACGCAATTTGCGATTGCATGAACAAGGAATAGAGAGAGATGATCCGATTCTGAAATGGAAGGGCAGCGTTTTGGGAACCATCTTCTCTGGGGACACCGTCGAGTTAACAAACGTTATAGAGCCATTAATTATGAAGATCTGTGTATTCAGAAAGATAGGCGAACAGATCACAAAGATTCCTAAACGAGTAACATACTGTGTTGCACAGCTGTTGGACTTACCAGATTATCATCAGTTCACAAAGACACATTGCTGTATAGCTTGAACCCAGTGTGGGCCCGGGTATAATAGGTCCACATTTGGTAGCCAGGTTGTTAACGCACAGCAGCCATGGCCTGGCTGTTCATACAGACATTTTAATACTATATTGATGTAGACATTCTAAGGAAATTGTTTTATCCTCATACTGAGGTGTCTGTGTGGATGAGCTTGTTAGTTCCTCCAGTGGTTGGTGAATTCCTTAGGCTATCCAGTGAATCTGTTTGAATAATTCTACCCTCATCTTGGGAACTAACAGCGTAGTGATATAGGCATCATATAGCCAAAGTTGTTGAAAGCGATGTAAAACCCCAATCAAACCAGATCAGACAAGTGAATAAACTAAATGTGTAGCTTAATATTCTTACAAATCTAGTTTCTTGGTGTTTACCTGGTAAATGAAACTCAATTATTTTTTTTCCCAGAAACCTTTCATTTTTAAACAAATTGAAATAAGCTTTTCCCAATTTTACCTCAGATATGCAGTGATATGCACTTCGAACAGTCTAGTGTCTGTAAATCATGACATATGCAGGCATATGTGAGCACTGTGCCTATTGCGCCCATAATTAATTTACTACTGCTTATACTGTAACCGTGTATATGTTGCAAATATTGGTTGAGGAAATGGGAACTTGTTTTTGTTCTGGCCCAAGAAGGGCAAACCATGAGTTTTTGTTTTTGTTATCGCATCTGCATACCAGGATGGCGATCAAAAAGACTTCTGTTTTTGTTGAAACAGACTTTTTTGTTTTTGTGGAAATACAAATTAATATTTTCATTTTTTTTTTTTTATTTTTTTATTTTGAAAAATCAGTCCCATCTAGGTATTATGACTCATTAGAGAGTACATGTACAGTCCCATCTAGCTATTATGACTCATTAGTGAGTACATGTATTATACATACTATGCTATATTTTGAAAAATGTTCTGTTTAAAAAAAACTCATTAGTGAGTACATGTACAGTCCCATCTAGCTATTATGACTCATTAGTGAGTACATGTATTATACATACTATGCTATATTTTGAAGAATGTTCTGTTTAAAAAAAACTCATTAGTGAGTACACGTACAGTCTCATCTAGCTATTATGACTCATTAGTGAGTACATGTATTATATATACTATGCTATATTTTGAAGAATGTTCTATTTAAAAAAAACTTATATGAATGAAAAATGTTGTGAATGGATATTTTTGTTGACTTTAGGAGAATTTTTTTCGGGCAATTTTTTTTTCGCTCAATATTGGGGTTAGTTTTGTTAATAGTGCGTCTGCATGGGCCTTTATGGTCAATGGGTGACATTTTGTTACAGTTTGGGACACAAAAGATGCCATAACAGTGAAAAAGGAAAGAAAATGTATTAACTGTTTTCGCACATGTTTTTTGGCACTTGACCGACCACCCACCCACCCCCGCCTATGTTCGTGCAATTTTTTCCGCCCTCCCCCCTTTGAGTAAACCTCACAAAAATAAACAACCTAGACTTAATAACCACATAACCGCGTCTCTCACCAAAAGCTAGTCCACTCATCTTCTCATAATAATCATTGGTGAAACTATAATGAGGGGCAGTAAAGATGCCCTCTTTGAAATCTACAAGGAAACCATACACCCTGTATTGGACTGTGAGCCGTTATCAATGAGCAAGTCCAGTCTAGCCGAATTACAACGCGTTCAACATCATGCTGTCCGCATCGCACTCCGCGAGCAGGGGGCCCAGAGCAAACACAAAAAACTACTCCTCCATCCCTTCTTGACAGAGGACAAATCACAGTTCGTGTCGGGTGGTGAGCTGTCCACACATTACCCCGACCTCCGACATGCTCCACATATAGACATCACAACACACAGCACCCACACAATTTGTTCTTCTTAACCCTTTGCCCAACGTAACACCAAAAACCGGCCAGCGCTATTCACAAAAATCGCCAATTAATTTTCATTATATTTTTTATTTTTGTCTCAGCAACATAGGTTCTGACCCCTGTTTGGAACGAGCTCGTCGAGCTCGTTCCAAAGAGGGGTCATAACCTATGTTTTTGAGACAAAAAATGAAAAAAATTAGTTATTCAAGAATTTGTTTTGCAAGTGTCGTCTGCTTTTCATGTTAGGTAAAGGGTTAACATTTCTGTCCTAAGTTGTATTCTTTTACAATGTCTCTTATTTTATTTTTTCTTTTGTCTTTTTTTTATTTTTAAATTTATTTATCTTCCACCCCGAAATCGTTTTTGAATTTACAAAATACAGGACTATCCGGGAATCAACAGAGTTTGAGGCTTACAAGTGGTACCCACAATCGGTTCTTAAATATAGAATCTCAACTTCGCTGGCTGGTTGTACACTTAGTGTACGCTTGGTGGTGAGATAGTTGAAGGCACACTATAGTCCCCAATGAAAGTCACGAAATACCATTCCTAAATGGCAGCTATAATCTCCTTAACATTCATTCAATGACAGATAGCCAGAGGTCCTCCATATTACTTATATGTGTCAGGCAGATAATCACAACAACAACAACCCTCCGAATCGAACCGTAGTCGAGGCTCTAAAAACATATATTTTCTTAAACAAAGAAAAACTGTGGATTGAAGCGTGTCTTTTTCAACGATTTCAGAGTAAACGCCTTTGCGAAAGCAAAAAAGAAAAAGATGTTTATGGCCTTTTTGGATATCAAAAAGGCATACGATAGAGTATGGAGGGAAGGCATGTGGCGCAAGCTGGAGGCTATGGGCTTAGGAGGCGAGTTTGTTGGAATTATGAAAGCATTATATAAAGATGTACAGAGTGAACTTAGCCTGGGAAACATTACAACGAAACGTTTGCCTATGGAGATAGGCCTAAAACAGGGGTGTATCCTTTCGCCGATCCTGTTTGCATTGTACATCAAAGGTTTAGGAGATGAACTCCTGCGTAGCGAGGAGGGGGTAGCAGTTGGGGACTTGAAGATCCCAGGGCTATTTTTTACAGACGATATGGTTCTAGTGTCAGAAAGCGAAGAGGGGCTAACGAAATTGCTGGGAGTTGTTGGGAAATATGGGAGCAAATGGAGACTCGAACTTAATGAAAGCAAGAGCAAATTTATACCTGTGGGCCGCAAAGTGGACCCCACTCGAAGGTGGAGAGTGGGTGAGTTCTGCATTCCGGAAGGGAGCAGCAAACTTCTCAGTGTGGGAGAGACAGGTGATTACGAGTATTTGGGGGTAAATATAAACATTACAGGAAGAGGCATCTACCGGAACCACACAAATAAATTGATTCTGAAGGGGAAGCGAATCCTTAACCAAATGAAACTTATAGGGAGAAACAGTTTCAATAAGGTTTTCGTGGGGAAAACCATTTGGGAAATGGTTGGGCTGCCAAGTATAGCATACGGTACGGAAGTGGTACCCCTAAACCAGACGGCCGTAAAGAGCTTGGAAATCCTGCAGAACGATGCAGGCCGATGGATAACGGGGTCGAGTAATGCCGCAGCGCTAGAAGCAATCAGGGGTGAGCTTGGGTGGTTGAGGATCAAGGACAGGATAGACCTGTTGAAGCTCGGTTATCTTAATTATTTAGTAAATCTCCCCGACAGCCGATGGTGTAAAGCAATGTTCCTGAGAATTTTCAACTCAAGTATCAAAACGGGGTGGTTGGTCCAAGTGAGGGAGCTAGTAGAAAACTACTCATTGGAGATCTCGGACCTGGACGTTGGGGCAAACCAGGGTAAAAAAATCGTCAGAGAAAGGGTCAAATCAAAGAGGTCTTTGGGTGGCCTGCGTGATAAAGAGAAGCCAGGTTTTGAAGAGTACCTTGATGGCACCTTTGGGGGGGTCACTATTGTTCAAGCTGAGATCGCGATCCCTGGAGCTGAGGGGAAAAATTGGGAAAGACGATGAAAGGGAGTGCCAGATGTGTAACTTGGACATGGTGGAGACCCTGGAGCACTTTCTTCTAGAATGCCCAAAGTATCAGCCTAAAAGAATGAGATTCACTGGGAGTATAATGGGGAAGTGGGATGGGAGAATGAAGGACATGTGGTTAGGGGGAGACTCAAAGGAGAGGGTTAATATGCTAATCGTAGAGATTGGGAAGAATGTGACAAGGGATATCATCAAGCAGTTCGTCTCCGAGTGTTGGGAGGAGAGGAGAAGCGTGGGAATAGGGAGGCAGTTGGGAGTACAGGGGTAACCATGGCCTTCTCGTCCGAGAACCGCGACAAATCAGCGGCTGGCCAAAGTGTTATTATTATTACTCCTGGCGCAATGTGGGTGTTGCGCGCAATGCTTGCAAATAATAACAAGCCTCAGGCCACCAGTCTGATTCTATAAGGAATCTGACGCTGTCATGGGCTATGTTTTTACCCACTTTGCAGACTACCGTTACTTTGAGGTGACGTCCCTTTTACCCATAAGGATGTAGACAATAGTTCAGTGCTCGGATTCGAGTACGATTTTTATCCTCGAGTGGGGCGCGTGGAGAATTATTTCACGAGGTGTTAGCCGAGTGAAATAATCAGCGCAGAGAACGAGAGGTTCAAATCGTACTCTAATACGAGCAGTGAACTTTTGAATTTATTTTATTTTCTCATTTTTTGTTTCCCCAAAACAACCTTTTTATAATTGATTGAACTCAACCGATTTGTAAACAATAAAAAAATAGTTCGTCATCGCTGAGAATGGAATACGATGCTGGGAGTGGAACATCATTTTCGGCGAGTGGGAGTTGGGATACGATTTGTTTTGGGGGAAGTAAAACGAATAGAAATAAAATAAATATAGATATTCTTTCGTAATCATGTTAGATATATTCCAATCAAAAGTATTTCCTTCGCGTTGAAAACGTCACGATATTAATATAACTGGTGGAACTACGCGGCCTAATTATAAAACTGCAGCTACGGTGAGTGTTCATTGATAATTATTTGGTAAGAGAACATGTTTAGTAGTAAAGTATTTAAAAATACTTGCGTAAAGTATTTAAAAATTTCTTGCGTTGATTCAAAGAAAAGTCGTCTGGAATATTTCAGTTAGTTACAAAAGTGAACCCAAGATTCGTTTTTCCGACCAACTGAAATATTCCAGACGATTGAATCTAAGCATAGGGATAGACTGGCTCCAGGCCATAAAAGCGTTCATTTAATTACAAAATTTGACTGGCGACTTGAGAGCTTGAAATAATAATAGTAGTATGTCTCGTATGTTTCACCCCTTATTTGGGGGGATCTCATCGGGAGATCTCATGTGACGCCATGTCACGTGACCCAGTGGTGCCATGTTGTGTTATCAAGGTAACCCGCGTGAGCGGCCATCTTGTGACGTCATCCCCATAGTGATACAGCTTTTTTATGGCCCTCATGGCCTCATACGACTAGAAAGGTATTCCCCAGAAAGTATCCTCGATAGGTATCCTCAAATAATGCAATACCAGGCCATAGGTACCCTCAAATACTGAAATGAGGCTAAGAGTCGTAGTAAATGAGGCCTCATTGGGGGATTTCTCATGGCCCTCATGGCCTCAAAATCAAATGAGTCTAAGAGGGATAGTAAATGAGGCCTCATTGAGGGCTTTCTCATAGCCCTCATGGCCTCATACGACAAAAAGGGATTCCATAGCCACAGGTGTTTTCCAAAAATGGGATTCCATGGGATATGGCCATTAGATATAGAGGTGATGAGAATAGGATAGGACTTCGTTGTAATAAGGGGAGATAACTCTACATAGAGATTACGGGAAATCAAGCAATCTGATTGGTTAGTTAGCTCCAGGAAAGTGAAGTGATTGGGTGATCTAGATAAATGATACAACAAGAGTACTCGGAATAAGGTCAGAACTAACCAGAACAGACCAGAACAGCTAAATATAGTAATAATAAGCAAAGCTGTTCAAACTGATAGGCTCTTCTACTCTACTGGAGTATACTTCAGGACAAAGGAACATGGTCAGGTAGAAGAAAAGTATTGCATAGATAGATAGAAGCCGAGAATTCTGTCGGGTTGTTTGTGGTAATTCTACGAATCGGGAAATTACTCCTGTTCAATCGAACACAACCTCCGAACATATCCCTGTCCTATAAGAAGGTTTTAGGTCACATAGCAACCACGTGCTACCATAGAAACCAAGATGGCGGCCTCCAGTATACAAAATGGACGACGGGAACACGTATCTCCCTAACAACACGGGCTGCGCATGCGCACTAACAACCTGTATCTCTATGGGGATGACGTCACAAAATGGCCGCTCACGCGGGTTACCACGATAACACAACATGGCGCCACTGGGTCACGTGACATTACGTCACATGAGATCCACCGATGAGATCCCCCAAATAAGGGGTGAAACATACCAGACATGCTACTAATAATCAACGATTTTTCATTTTAGTTTGGATATTCGACATACAGTGTGATGCCTCTAATTTGACCTGGTTATTATACAAAGATAACAAATATCAGATGGTTTTGAAATCGCAACGTGAATTTCAAGAAGTCATTCAACGAAGCATGGCTAACGCCTTTCAGCGGTAACACTGGTTTTGCGGCCAACTCCGTTTTGGTGGCCAAGTTTAATGCCTGTTGTGGTGAGATTTTTAAACAATTGCGAAAGGTAAAAGGTAAATGAGGTGAAAAAGAAGGTGTAAACACAAAAACGTACAATTAGCACAACCAACGTTCTTTACGTAATACCTCCATTTAGTGACGTCAGATTCTCAAAACTTTTCCTTGTGACTGCGAGTGCTAAAGGGTGTCTTGGTTTCAACTTTCTGTGGTGAAATTGAATTTTGACGTTTTGCGGGTCTCGGTGAGTATTTCGTCATGGCGTTAAATATTTTTTTACAGTTTTAAGCCTTTATAATCGTACAGTAATGTCAAAAACAATTCCTCTACAGCAAGTTGCTCCACTTGGTTAGAGACGGTCAATAACATTTTTTATTCACAAATTCGCACTGAAATACTTAAATTCCAAGTTTTCTTTCGTTCAACTGATTTAGCGTTTATTTGTTTCACCCTTTTATTAAGTCATTCAGTTCATGCTTAAGAAACCGCTGAATATGCATTGACTTGTTTTGGGATTTTTTTCTTCAATTTTTCCTTTAAATACATCGAATGAAATAATAATCGGAGAAAGAACAACAGATTCAACTATAGTGTAATCATACCCTTTGGGGCCGAGTTTCTGCCTCGTTCCCAAACGCGAAAAAAGCAGTACAGTAAAGTTCCGAAATGAGAGGACCGTATTTTGCTTCACCAATTATCTACCTATAATCCAATCAAATTGTTCATTAACGGGTATAGGGCTAGATTATTTTTGATGGTCCCAATTTGTTATTCAACATTTGTTTTATTATAAATTATTGGAGAGTGCCCACAGGCACTCTCCAATAATATGTAATAAAACAAATTATATATGAACAAAATATCATTTGAATTTGACTGAAAATGAAACATGAGCAAGACAAATGTTGGCTTTTTGCTCTGGTACCCTCATTTTTTTGAAAGCCCTGATAGTGGCTTCTAGCACTCTACCAGTTAAATCGCCAAACATATTACAAGTATATATGCAGGTACTAAACTGTCATGATTTAATCTGCGGACTTTCCAGGGATGCTTCATCAATTCCATGAAACTCAACAGATCTATAGTGCCTGACAATTTGCCCCCCGCACGGCCAATCTTTGAGGTTTCTGAAACGAGGTGCTTGGCGAGGTTCAGCAATGAACAAATGGTCAATTTAACTTCTTCAGAAGTTCGGTAAATCTCCAGTTTCAGACACTTCTCGTTGACGGAGTGATTTTTAGTGATGTATAACAGAATGTTTCATATTTAATGAATACAGCACAAGACGGTATTGTCGGAATACAGGAAATATTTGTTCCTTCATTGTCTGGGCAGTTTCACCTTAATCAGATTATAACTTTGTGGTGTCGCTCAAATTGTTAGACCCCGTCGTATATTTTAACCCTTTGATACTTTTGTACGTCTTATGGCGTACGAAATCAAACAGCGCTTTGATACTCTCTGGTCATTTGTTTTGTTATTATTTTTCGATTTTTTTAAAGTTTTAACCTCAATTCCTACTTTCTCCCGAATAGTGTTCAATGACAACCGCTGGACCAAATGTTATTGCTGCTTAAAATACTAATATAATTCTGCTGTCAAGACTTCTTAACTGGTAGAGTGCAAGAAGCCACTATCAGGGTTTCAAAAAATGAGGATAGCAGAGCAAAAGCCAACACTTTCCTTGCTTATATTTCACATTCAGTCAAACACAAATAATATTTTGTTTAAATAAATTTGTTTTATTACAAATTATTGGAGCGTGCCTGTGGGCACTCTCCGATAATTTGTAATAAAACAAGTTTGGAATAACAAATTCTGACCACCAAAAAAACTTTAGTCCTCAATCACATCAGATTATTTATTATTTATTTATTGGTGTTTAAGGTTATATAGTTTTTCACAGTGGCTAATCATGACCGTAATCAGATCAGATAATCACTAATGTGAAACATTTCTTGTTATTTGTACTTTCCGACGTTTGACGTCGCATTTTGAAAAACGTAGAAGAAACTGAATTCCCAGTGACGTTTGAACGTCAGGATACTTAAAAAGTCTCAAAGGATTAACACTAATCAACGTTTTTTATCTGCTTAATGAACACGAGTTAGAGCGAGGAATAACTGCTCAGAACGTTATGCGATTAAGATAATTGAGTAGTTATTATTGCATACCATCGTATTAATTACATTACGTGTACAGTTTACGCCTAAGTCAGAAAAAATAGGCCTTTCCTCGCGATCCTTTTCAAACCAAACCATTTGGCATTATCGGGCGATTCAACCTACCGGCAAGTCCGGCGAAATTTCTCAGAACATTTCTGACGAGGATGTTTCGGAAAAAAGTTTCGGATCACAGCAGACGTCTTGGGCTATTTCATTTTTAATTATTTATTGAAGAAATAATTTGAAATTGTAAATAAAACTAAAACGGCGAGAAATTTGATATATATATCATTAATTTAGGAACTTCTTTAATCCTTTACCCAACGTAACGGCCAAAACCGGCCATCGCTATTCACAAAAATCGTCAATTAATTTTCATTATTTTTTCATTTTTTTGGCTCAAAACATAAGTTATGATCCCTCTTTGGAACGAGCTCGTCGAGCTAGTTATTCAAGAATTTTGTTTGCAAGTGTCGTCTGCTTTTCATGTGAGGTAAAAAGGGTTGGATGATGATCTAAATGAATAGCATAAATTAAACGTGGCCCAAAAATGTGCGTGGTCCGGAACGTCCGGGAGCCAGACCGGCCATCGCTATTCACAAAAATCGTCAATTAATTTTCATTATTTTTTCATTTTTTGTCTCAAAACATAAGTTATGATCCCTCTTTGGAACGAGCTCGTCGAGCTAGTTATTCAAGAATTTTGTTTGCAAGTGTCGTCTGCTTTTCATGTGAGGTAAAAAGGGTTGGATGATAATCTAAATGAATAGCATAAATTAAACGTGGCCCAAAAATGTGCGTGGTCCGGAACGTCCGGGAGCCAGACGTCTGTGTTGAGATGTTAGTGGACCGAAACGTAACATATGTGATATACAGAATCGTCCATGACAACTGTGATTAAAAGTGGTGTCTTGTCGCATATCACGGAACCTACAGATGTAACAACCAGTAGTGTAATAATCAACCAGTGGTGTAATATTAACCAGTAGTGTAATACAAATAACCTGTAGTGTAATAATCACCAGTAGTGTAATACAAATCAGCCAGTCGTGTAATAACCAGTAGTGTAATAAACTTAACCAGTAGTGTAATAAACATCCATGAAAACCAACAATTTTTCAACAAAATTTGAAATTTTTTTGGGGTGTCTCAAATTATAGTTTGGGTACATCTTATCGATTTTTAATCATTTTATCGTACGTTTAAAGGCGTTTTGGAGGGCAAACATCATTTTGTGGGTCCAATACAGCGAGGAAAGGTATTTTTTTAATTTGTATGTGATGTGCGTATTTTCTGGTGTTTAATTTCACTTTCTGCATTTGACGCTTTAAGTAAATTTAATGTTGGCCAATTATTTATGATAATGTTGTGCTTTTGAGAGCCTTCTTACCCCAGGCATAAGTTGTCCGTTTCCATGATAACAGAATAAATTGGCAAGGTAACTTACAGGTGCTGAAGTATGATATTCAAGGACGTGTCGTCTGCGTGTTGTCTTAAATTATAATATTTAATACGGCCCTGGCGGATCACTAAAAGTCTCTCACACCCCCATCTCCCGCTTTACGCGTCTACCTTTACGGGCTGGTGTGTGTGTGTGTGGGAGGGGTGTGTCCGTATCTTATAGTTGACATTATACAATTTTTAGTTAACTTTAACCCGGTATAATTGAACATCGATCTCATTGGCTGTTAATGAAGTGTTAATTCTATTAGTTCTGGGTGAGACATTGTTTTTAACTTTCTATGTGGCAAATCTCAATCCAGTGATAGTTATTTATCGCACTTGTACTGGTAGTGGTAGTTGAACTAGTACTAGTAGTGGTGGGTGTGCTAAGACTACTGGTAGTAGTAGTGGTAGTTGTAGCAGTAGTAGTACTACAACTACTGGTAGTAGTTGTACTAGTACTGTTAATGATACTTGTATGAGTAGTGCAAATGTACTAGCACTGGTAGTGTACTGGTACTAGTACCGACAGTGGTACTAGTGCTAACACTGGTAGTCGTAGTGGTACTAGTACTAGTAGTGATAGGTGCACTAGTACTGCTGTTAGTGGCACTAGTACTTGTACTGTTAGTGGTACTAATACTATAGTGATAGGTGTACTAGTACTACTGTTAGTGGTACTAGTACTGGTACTGGTACTAGTAGTACTACTAGCACTGTTAGTGCAACTAGTACTACTGCTATTAGTAGTAGTTGTAATAGAACTGATACTGGTAGTGGTAGCTGTACTAGCACCAGAACAGTCGTAGTAGTAGTTGCACGTAGTAGTAATACTAAAAGTGGTAGTTGTACATAGTACTAGTAGATAGTACTAGAGGGTAATACTAGGGGATAGTACTGGGTGGATAGTACTCGTGAATAGTAATAATGTATAATACATGTGAATTGTACTTGTAGATAGTACTAGTGGATAGTACTAGTGGATAGTGCTGTTGGCTAGTGGATAGTACTGGTGGATAGTAGTAGATTGTAGTAGCAGTAGTAGATTGTAGTAGTAGTAGTAGTAGTAGTAGTAGTAGTAGTAGTAGTAGTAGTAGTAGTAGTAGTAGTAGTATATTTTAGTAGATAGTAGTAGATAGTAGTAGATACTAGATACTAGACAGTAGATAGTGAGTAGCAGCAGCAGTAGTAGTAGTAGTAGTAGTAGTAGTAGTAGTATTAGTATAAGATAGTAGTGTTAGTAGTAGTAGAAGTAGTAGTAAATGATAGTAGTAGCAAGAGCTGTAGTAGTAGTAGTAGTAGTAGTAGTAGTAGTAGTAGTAGTAGTGTAGTAGTAGTAGTAGTAGTAGAAAGAGATGTAAAGATGGTAGTAGCAAGAGATGTAGAAGTAGTGGTTAGTAGTAGTAGTAGTAGTAGTAGTAGTAGTAGTAGTAGTAGTAGTGGTAGTGGTAGTAGTTAGTAGTACATATTAGTAGTAGGTAGTAGTCCCCGAAGACTGGTTTCCAGTAGTTCCCAAAGACTTGTCTCCAGTGGTCCTTACCAGTCCCCATAGACTGACTCTGGTGATCCCCAAATACGTAGATGAGGATATGATGAATGGCAGATTGGGCCTGAATAAGGAATTTCCTCATGGTCCTCATAGCCGCGTGCGATGAAAAAGTGTGCCAAATGTCAGTCGGGAGAGTGTCATATCAAGCTAGGACTAGAACTAATGATAAGGACATAGTCAGGTACCTAAATAGATTAAGAATGGGCAGTAGATGGCCTAAGCAGTCAAAAAGGAGGTTTCTATTCAGAATTCAAGCCACATAAAGACGAGGATTCTGGAAGAATCCGTACCTAATAATACGTGACAAGATGGCCGCTCACGCGGGCTACCATGGCAACACTACATGACGCCCTGGGTCCCGTGACTATGACGCCCCTTGCACCCCCCATTCTCTCCCCAAATGAGGATAATTTATCCACGACACACATCTAATGTAGTAAGAGTAGTGTTAACTCATCAAGGAATTCTGCTGAAACAATATTTTCTACATGATGAATGAGTTCGAGCTTTTTACATTAAATGTAAATCATCACAGGATCTAAATAGGTGTGTACCATTGGTAATCGAGAACAAGCACTTGACATGGCAGACGGAAATGGCAGTGGATCCCCAAAGCACCCACCCTATTCACCAAGCCTAAGATATCCTCTACTCTCTTACCGACCTCCTCCTTCAAGATGGAAAAAATAACTGACTGCAGATTTTAGGTAAACCCCACCTCCCCACCTCCCCCACCCCACCACCCCAACCGCACCTTCGTAAAATATGGTACAATGTCTGTGCCCAAGAAATATGATGAGCACCACTCCCAGAAGAAAAACAAATTTTAGAATTCAAAACGAACTGGACTGAAAAATGAGACAGCGACTGAAATGGGTGGATGTGAGAGAGACCTTTAGAGATTCGCCGGGGCCGTATTAAATATTATAATTGTAGACAACGAAGGCGATCACACAATTCTAGCCCTTGAATACCACACTTTATCACCCATAAGTTTTCTGGTATGATAGAACCTGACAACTTATGCCTGGGGTAAGCAGTCTCTCAAAAGCACAGCATTACTATAAATAATTGGCCAACTTTGAATTTACATAAAGCCACAAATGCAGAAAGTGACATTAAACACCAGAAAATGCGCACATCACATAAAAAGCATAAAAACCTTTCCTCGCCGTATTGAGCCCACGAAATGATGTTTGACCTGCAAAACGCCTTTAAGTGTACGATAAAATGATTAAAAATCGATAAGATGTACCCAAACTGTGGTTTGAGCCACCCAAAATTTTTTCAAATTTTGTTGAAAAATTGTTGGTTTTCATGGATGTTACACTACTGGTTAAGTGTATTACACTACTGTTATTACACTACTGGTTGATTTGTATTACACTACTGGTTGATTATTACACTACTTGTTAATTTTTATTACACTACTGGTTAATATTACACTACTGGTTGATTATTACACTACTGGTTGTTACAAACCTTAATAATATTGGACTTTTTTTTAATAATGACTAAAGTTAATTCAGAATAATTAAAGTGCAGTCTGTACTATCTTTTCTTTTAGTGACGTCATTCATTTGTTTTATATGATGCCAAAGTCGAAATAGATCTCAAATCAACACACACATCATTTTTCTATGTCGCGCATTTAACTCAAGAAATACAGCGCGTGACAATGAAACTCTTGTAATTGTCTCTCTATTTATATTACACTGCTGCGAAACAGCTTCCAAAGATGTCAAATTGAAGAAATGAAGTGGGATCACACCATCTGGTGGCGATAACGGTCTGTGCTCATTAATCTACACAGATAACTGAGTAGTGGTATGTACACATGTACTTTGAAGAATGTTTATTTATCTATTTTTCGAAGTTGATCAAAGCCCTTTAACCACAGAGGCAAATTATTTGTAATAAAGACTAACAACTACGGAAGCCCGTTGGGGCCAACCTATGTAACGGGGTGGGGATGGGGGTGGGGGGCGAGCATTGCGAATATTCGCATTCAACATTGCAAATATTCGTACTCAACATTGCGAATATTCGCATTTAACATTGCGAATATTCGCTTTTAACATAGCGAATATTCGCATTCTGCATTGCAAATATTCGCATTCAACTTTATGAATTCAGCATTGCGAATATTCGCTTCAATTGCGAATATTCGCAATGCATTGCGAATATTCGCAATTGAATGCGAATATTAGCAATGCTCCCACTACACATGTTGGCCCCAATGGGTTGAATGCGAATATTCGCAATGTGAATGCGAATATTCGTAACGTGAATGCAAATATTCGCAATGTGAATGCGAATATTCGCAATGCTCCCACTACACATGTTGGCCATAATGGGCTTCGGTAGGAAACCATTACTTAACACTTTGCACACGGAATGATTGAATTCAATTCCAGAAATTGACGAATCTTCTCCTCTCTCTTCTTAGGATCTTTCATTTTCAGAAATGATATTTAATTTTCTGTTAAAATTTATTTAATTAATTTCGCGTTTTTTAATTTTTTTTATCAATTCATTTTTATTTTATTATATCGGAATATAAGAAAATAAATGTAATCAAATTTTTCCTGTTTTGTCCGAACAGTCCACCACATATCTCGACCCTCCTTCGCTTCCATATTTTTTCGGTGCCACCCGAAAAATAAAGGAAAACGACAATTTTCTTTTCAACCTTTTTTCATCGTCGGTTTTTTTTGTATAAAACCGACATATGGTTCGCACGGGAAAATGTCCCACTCATCGCAAGATACTCGTTTTTGTAACAAATGCTACAATGTCTAATCAGATATGTTCTTATTGACGTTCTTTCATGTAATCCGGATTCCAGGTGCACCTGGAACATTTCCCAATGTGTGTATTGTATTGCTTAACGTTGAATGCCTACAGCAATCGCGGTATAAGACAGAACAAAACGAGAGCGGAGTACAGTGAACTGGAACCAACGACCCGGCGTGGAGTTTCTGTTTCAACTTCGGCGGTCTCATAGCTTTCTTGCTTGACTCTGTTTTGTTCCGAAGCATTTCATCCACATCATAACGTCACTCAGACACGTAACGTCCAATCAGATGCGTTCTTCCATGACGTCCTTGGGTGTAATCTAAATTCCACGTATGGTGTATCTGGAACATTCCACAATGTATGTATTTATCACATAACGTTGAGTACACACAGCAGTCGTGGTATAAATAACAAGCTCCGTCGCTCCAAGCAAAATTGTGTTATTTTTATGGTTTCATGGAATGGTCTCAGAGAAAAATTTCGTAACTTACAGATGGTTTTTTTTTTGTAGAATAACAATTTCTCTACTATAATGTCTGGCGTCTCCCTATTTTGATATTGAAGTTTTACTTTTAAATGACACCATTCGATATTACTGGTTTGGGAATCCGAAGCCCATGTTTAACAATGAATTTTAACCTCATATTTTGAGAAAATGGAGTTCATATCTTGGTAGTCAACTGTCATGACTGTGCCACAGAAAAATCGATAAGTTTTATAGCAACTCATTTTGGTGCGTTGTCAAACTCAATGTCAACGGAAATTGGTCGAGTTGGGACATGAGAGGTCTGGATTTGATAAACACATGCACTTTACAACCATACCAAGAATTAATGTCATAAAACACATTACTAACCTTTTCTTCAAGATAATGTAACATATAAGTTTTTATTCATCCCGTATTGTGGAATTTTCGACACGAAAAACAACATAGTACCAAACGCCTCCTCTCAAAAATCAGTTTGGGTAAAAATCAGTCCAAATCAACTGGGTTCACATTCACCCAATCCAGCTAATTTTGGTTGTTTTTATCTGTTCAGCTAAATTTCAAACCAAATCAACTGGATTGAGTGAATATGAACCCAATCAACTGGGTTGGGTGAATATGAACCCATTTGGGTTCATATTCACCAAACCCAGTTGATTTGGGTTGTGTTTAACCCAACTGATTTTAAAGTGTTATTGCATAAAGAAATGTCAACATTTTAAACACTGAGTTCCTATACAAGATTGCCGCATTTTTGCTATATTAGGTATAGCGATTGGGAGAATCCATTTTGTGGGGAGGTCCAGTAGTGATTTAATCCAACAAGCATGTAGAGCTGTTGGATTGAAATAATACTGAGTCTTCTTTACTAAAGATTGGCCATAATGTTGCTAGCTAACCAACCACCAGGAAGCGAGGTGACTTCTTGATTAGTGCATTGGACTTGAAATCAAAAGAACGACGGTTCGACCAGGATCCGCGCCATCTACGCTGTCTCCTTGGGCAAGATACTTAATTCCGATAGCCCGCGTGGTGACACGGTGGCGCTGTGTACTACGGCATACTGCGCGTCGATGGTGCACTTGCCTTCAATCGCTGGTGTATTAAGTTGGAGTGTATAATATTAGCTCGCCGATACGCGTTTGTTCTCTCCAGGTACTCCGACTTAATCCAGCCGTAAAACTGTCCGACATGATTTGACTTTGACTGTTGAAAGTGACGATAAATCCCAATAAATAAACAAACTGAACGCTGAATTCTCTTGAAAAAAATATTCGTGTCGGTTTTGAAGTGTTAATGCCTTATTATATATTTAGGTTTCCAGACATAAAGATAATATCTCATTAATCCTAATCGCTATTTGATACAAATCTCATAAAAGACTTGCTAAACTGCAGCTGAATACTTCTTGAAAAAAGATTGAAAGATATCGACCTTCTCAGCATTCTTTAGACTTGCCATTAACACTTTACCAAACGAATCGCTCGCATCCGCCCGCGTAATTTTCAAAAAAATTCAACAAAACCATATCATGTGACCCCTCGTTGGTCACATGATATGGTTTTGTTGATTTTTTTTTCAAAATTTCAAAAAATATTTAAAATAATAAATTTTAATATAGTCTGCGTGGGGTAAAGGGTTAAAGTCTCATCAAATTGGACACTGAGTCGGTTCTCTGATGCTCCAGAACCAATGTAATTCGCTTACCCGTATTATGATTCCTGACTTTGCGATCTGTTGAAGTCTGTAACAACCAGTAGTGACATTAAACACCAGAAAATATTCACATCACATAAAAATCATAAAAATACCTTTCCTCGCCGTATTGAACCCACGAAATGATGTTTGACCTACAAAACGCCTTTAAGTGTACGATAAAATGATTAAAAATCGATAAGATGTACCCAAACTATGATTTTAGCCACCCCAAAAATTTGTCAAATTTTGTTGAAAAATTGTTGGTTTTCATGAATGTTTAGTACACTACTGGTTCAGTTTATTACACTACTGGTTATTACACTACTGGGTGATTTGTATTACACTGCCTATTGATTATTACACTACTGGTTAATTTTTATTACACTACTGGTTAATATTACACTACTGGCTGATTATTACACTACTGGTTGTTACAAGGTCTCTTTATAAATCTACCAGAGCGCAGAACATTGAAATGTAAATTAGTTTATCAAACTAAACGTGCTCAGTTTTTTTTCATTACATTTCATGTAAGATATTCTATCACTCCATTTACTAAACAGATACAGATTAACCGAGAAACAATTAACACTTTACCCAACGTAACAGCCAAAACCGGCCAGTGCTATTCTAAAAAAAAACGCCAATTAATTTTCACTATTTTTTTCATTTTTTGTCTCAAAAACATAGGTTATGACCCTCATTGGAACGAGCTCGTTCCAGCGAGGGGTCATAATCTATATTTTTGAGACAAAAAATGAAAAACAATTAGTTATTCAAGAATTTATTTTGAAAGTGTCGCCTGCTTTTCATGTTAGGTAAAGGGTTAAATAATCGTGGCGGTTGATATAATTATTAGAACAATGACCCAGCATTCAATGTCGAAGACGATGTAACACATTCTCCTAAAACTGATAGTTCGTAAAATGTAATACGTCTGCATTCTGTGTGTAACCTTATCGAAATAATCGAAGCACAAGCGATGCAACCGAGACACTTTTTGAACCCTGATGGTATCATCCATGCCAGTTCAAAGCCATCAACTGGTAGTGTCTGTGTTTGTTACTTGGAGGAAGACCAATCAATATTTACAACGTGCAGCCTTGGAGCCGCTCGTTAAAAATCTTGATTGGTCTACCACACAAATTCACTGAGTAACTGTCTACTTTATTAATTCAGTTTGAATCACGGTCCTGGATCGGAAAAGTGGTCTTTCGTATCCAAAGGATTATTTCGCACTTTCAATAGTTTATAAATACAGTGCCTATATGGTACTCGGCTTCCCGATGTGTTGATATAAACCCACACCTTTGCCAGACCTGTAGTTTTGAGGCATTCGGTTGCCCTTCAAGTTTTTGTGTCCGGCCTGATTCGAAAAGAGAAAGAGCACCAAATTTGCAGCTAAAAAAGTGTGAAAGCTCTGAAAGCCCATTCCAAAGAAGTATTACATCACAGCATTTTACAGCAGAACTCACAGAACACTACTTTTTATCATCGCTATAATAATGTTTATTTATTGGATATGATTTTTTTTCTTAGAATTGCCCATCATCCTGCTCGACTGATATGACTCCAAACTCGGCTGATATGACGCCGATCTCGGCCGAAAAGAACCTTGCTAGAGCTGTCCCCATTGATGCGTTACTCGGCGCAGCCTTTTTATTTACAGCGAACTCGTTCCAATGATGAGGAATTAACCCTTTACCTAACATGAAAAGCAGACGACACTTGCAAAAAAAATCTTGAATAACTAATTTTTTTCATTTTTTGTCTCAAAAACATAGGTTATGACCCCTCGTTGGAACGAGCTCGACGAGCTCGTTCCAACGAGGGGTCATAACCTATGTTTTTGAGACAAAAAATGAAAATATTTTGAAAATTAATTGGCGATTTTTGAGAATAGCGCTGGCCAGTTTTGGCCGTTACGTTAGGTAAAGGGTTAATGATGATAATAAGTAAGGAGTTGGGAATGAAGAGAAAAAAGAAGAGAGTTGTACACAAAATTCAGCCGAAAATGAGATTCAGAGTCGTAAACAGAGATTCGTCGAAGGGAGAGAAGAGATACGTCAGCTATCCGAACGTGGTGGCTTCCCCACTGGGAAAGCCGCGTCGTTCGCATAGTTGAACTTGAAGAAGAGGATACTTCGGTCTTAATGAAAAGAATGAGTAACAATAACAATGTCTAGTTTCAAGCCAGAAAATAAGCAGACTGTCATCTGCAAAAAGAGGTTCTCAGAGGGTGAATTTAGTGATGCTACCCTGCACAGCAAGGTAGCATCACTACATTTGCCCTCTGTGAACCTCATTCTGAATCAAGGTCTCAAAACTAAACAGAAAGAGATACCCAGATAATAAATTGACCCAGTGTATGGGATAGCACCATAAAATTCCCCCTCTGGGGACCTCATTCTGCAAATGTCAGACTGCTTATTTTCAGGTCTGTCTAGATTAGTTTAGAAGATCTTTATTGGCGTGACAGCTGCTGTACAGTTGTAACATACATAAATTATATATTTATTATAAAATACGTTTGGACCTATATGTCACCTCTTCACAGAAAGGCGTTTTTTTCAATTGCATGCTCGATACACATTCACACACACATTCATTCCTACACATTTATTCTAGGAGTTGGTCATTTTCATAATTCTTTCGTTCCCGTATTTCAAGCATTCATTTATGCATTCGCCCCCAATCTTACTCATATATTTACGCGTACACGCACCCATTCGATCATACGTTCATTCTTCCACCCATTCTCTTTCACCCTGCAATCCGAAACCACACCACAGCCGCTCGGTAACCCCACGTCTCTTACAGAAGCTCATCAACTTTTACCGCTTTCGAGAGAAGTCTAAACGGTCTAATCAACTGTTCACTGTATTATTAGGAACGTATTGCGGTAACGCGAGGTGCACACTGGAAATGGGTGGCGGGTTGCTTTCGGTGCCGCTGGGGGTTTCTGGTATCTGTTGGTTTATCACATCTCAGATGTTTATCCGATTCATGAACAATTCTCAATCATGAACAATTGACAAAAGATAAATTGTCTTTTTTCTAGTTTTCGACGCCAAGTTACATTTTTTTTCGGGCTAACTTTCCCATTACTTATGTGGCACATTAAATATCCATCTACTGGAAATCATGAAACATAAGAAGGTAGCACCAAATTAGCACGAACGGGTATGCAAATCTACACATCCAACTTCTGGTGTGAAACTTAATTTCCTTCTGCATCAAATCAGGACGAAATCATCTTGAATCACAGATTTCCTGACGATCTTCGTCGCATGATTGGCAAAAGTTAAATAATGACGCAAGCACCTATTATAGGAGGATCATAGGATTATACCTCGGACTTAACTCTTTACCCAACGCAGACGATTTCAAAATTTATTATTTTAACTCCCTTCCCTCTGATATCAAAATATCCAAATTTCAAGTAGCCATTTTTCCCATAATGCAACTGGAATTTAACCAATTCAATCTTGTTTGAGAGCTCAATGAGCTCTGTCAAACAAGATTGAATTGGTTAAATTTCTTGCATTATGGGAAAAATTTGCACCTTGAACTTTAGATATTTCGACATCAGTGTGCAGGTGGTTAAATAAAATTTTAAAAATTTTTTCCAAAAATTTCAACAAAACCATATCATGTGACCCCTCTTTGGAACGAGCCCGACGAGCTCGTTCCAAAGAGGGGTCACATGATATGGTTTTGTTGAAATTTTTCGAAAAATAATATTTTTTCAGCTGCTGAATTTGCATATTACGCGGGCGATTGCGGGCGATTCGTTGGGTAAAGGGTTAATAAAAAGAATGAGTAAAAATAACACTGTCTAGTTTAGTTTAGTAGATCTTTATTAACGTGATATGTGCTATACGGTAGTAACATACATAAATTATACATTTATCTTATAAATATAGACCGCGCGTCCCCACAACACGGATCCAATTATAATCTGGGGGTCAACAAAACAAAGCAAGACCCGTTGGAAGCAGATCAAAGACTGCTCCAGGACTGGCTGTTACCACCACCTCTAACTAGTCAGAAAACTGGAACAGAGTTGAGAACATTTTGTAATTATTTGATTTGGCTTAACCCTTTACCCAACGTACCGTCAAAACCGGCCAGCGCTTTTCTCAAAAATCGCCATTTAATTTTCATTAGTTTTTTCATTTTTTGTCTCAGAAACATAGGTTATGGCACCTCGTTGGAAGGAGCTCCTCTAGCTCGTTCCAACGAGGGCTCATAACCTATGTTTTTGTGACAAAAAATGAAAAAAAATAGTTATTCAAGAATTTTGTTTGCAAGTGTCGTCTGCTTTTCATGTTAGGTAAAGGGTTAATAAATAGAAAGGTTATTACTTGGGTTAGTTTTATATCAGCCGTAGATAATTTTATATCAGTCTGGGGCCGAAGTCTGATGTGAAGTAATAACCTCTAAAGATCATGGTTCAAAAAGCGTTTAGAAATGAATACAAGTACATTTTAAGGAATCTGTTTTTTTTGTTTTGCTATTTGAATGAGACCAAATGTTATAGAATGAATGAAGCGGCGACAGAAAGTTCTATGCACACCTCCTGGAACTTTCATTTGCTAGACTCAGCCTATAACGTCAATACTTAGGCCCTGCAAATTGTGTATTTCGAATTGAATCGCTTTCTGAATCGGGTCAGATAAGAATGTCGCATCGAAACGAATCTCGAATCAAATATCACGCTCTTGATGTTGGAGGTATTGAACCTTCTTACAACCGTACATGTTGTCAGTTTCCACTCAAATATTGTTTGTAACCAAGCCTGAATATACCATTTGCAAAATGGGGTCCCCAAAAAGTGAATTTGCTGATGCTATCCCATACAGTCGGCCAATTTATCCTCTAGGTACATCTTTCTGTTTTTGCTTGAGACCTTGTTTCAGACTGAGGTTCACAGAGGGTAAATCTTGTGATGCTACCCTGCTGTGCACCCTCTGGGGACCTCATTTTGCACATGACAGTCTGCTTATGTTCAGGCTTGTTTGTAACGGCAACTCGTCTCTTTGGGCAAATCATTCAAAGAAGCGGAATATCCAAGAATTAGGAGATATGACGATAGAATAAAAGTTCAACAGTTCGCACATGGCAGGATTTCGAGAACATGCCAACGATTCGAAATTTCCGAATCTTCGCGACGCGAATAAGATCATTAGGCTTCTGGTCTGTTAGACCAATGCTCATAATTGGTACGAAAACGACGAGTTGGTTCTCTTTAACAATCTATAGTTAAGAAAACTCAAAGTCGGATTTATATGAGAAACTGTCCTGAAGAAGAAATAAATGTCGGATTTATATGAGAAATGCTAATATTATGATCCTCAACTTTTGTTGGGTAAACGATTAATGTTACAAGTATGACTGTCCCCTTTCGGACCATCAGCACCTTTCACTTTTGATTAAGAACACTTCCCCTATAAACTGAATTTTTGAATGCTATTTTACCAAAGCCTAAGTACCAAAGGTATACGATGCGTTATGCGGATGGTGCGTTTAACACATTACCTGACAAATCTATAGGAAAACACTTACCAATAATTCCTCAAATAACTGAAATTTTTTCATTTTTTTGTTGCCCCATTTCGTAGATTATGTTTCCCCATCCCTTACCCCCTTGGAAAGAAGAGCTTGTCAAAAATGAAAAAAATTGAATTGCATTTTTTGTGCAAAGCGCTGCCTGGATGAGCCTTATGTTACGTAAAAGGGTTACGACGAAGCCTTGACAAAGAAAATGATGACTGTGAGCGCGTTGGTCATACGTTCGTAAGTTCGAATTCACCATTGAGCAAGACATGTACTGCGCCAAGCTTGACATTGGGTAAACCATACATTAGACTTTACGGAAGCCGCGGTCGTCGAAGTGAGACATTTCGATTTTTACCTTGAAGTTTGGCAAGTCGGCAATTCAAAGAAGACGAAGAAATCGAAAAATATGGAGTTTTTAGCGAGTGCAAGAGTCGAAAAAGGTACGTACTTAATGCCTGCACATGTTTGCCACTCGCAAATACCTTCCTTAGCCCAAGACGTTTGTTTTTATGCGAAAAACATTTGCTTGATCATTTCGGAGAATTGATTTTTTGCAGAAATTTCCCCTTTCAATGTAATTGTTTGCCTTCTTTTACAATCAAATGGATATATTCCAGTGCACAGGAAGAAAGTTCTTTTTATGTGCTATACGCTACGATGTAATTTGGATGGGATAGGCTTACTGGACTGTGGAGCAGCGACAATTTACACGATGACACCATGTTACGCTTATTGTATAATCGTGTACAGCGTCGATCAGCAGCTGCTCCAAACGAACAGAAGCCAGTTATTCTAAGTACTTCCCTCTACTGTCCAATGTGGCTGGGTAGAGTCTCAGATTCGTTATAGAGAATGTTGGATCAACGGGACATTTAAAAGCAGATTTATTGGCAAGGCCTATCAATAATATGGCGAACTAATTATCCTGAACGAGCAGTGTTTCCTTGAAATAACATATAATTCAGTCGAAATATAAGCCTGGTGACAATAACTGTCATATTTAAAGATGCTTTTATCAACTTTAATAAACTAAACTAAGTTAATCTTCAGCAGAATTGACTTGAGGAAAAGGCTTGAACATCGAGCGCTATAATAGAGGCTCCCAGGCACCCTCACAACCACCAATATATAACCACCACCAAATAAAAATCAACAAATTTATTACTTCACTATTACAAAGTTAGAGGGTCGGGTTAATTTTAGTTCCTCAAAGTACAGAACTGTCGGAACGACGATAAAAGTATATAAGCTATGCCAGCCGAGGCGGATTCCAGGGTCAAAAGAGGAAAAATTCAAAGGCGTCTTTTCAGGTAATCTCCTAAAGTTGCGGGCATAGATGAATGCTGTTCAAAATAGGTATGAAGCAGGGGCGGCGGAACGATTTTCAAAGGACGGGGGGGGGGGGGGGGGGGCTGGATCGGGTGATGTATAGTGGTCGGCCTGACGGGTCCGACCATGGTTCGGCCCGTGGTACGAAAATTTTAAATTCCAGGGTCCCAAAACACCCATTTCCATACATCTGAGCGGATATTTTGAGATTTTTCGGGAGATGTATTTCAAAGATTTCACACCGCGAGAGCCGTTAAAAAACGTCGGTAAAGCATACAGGTGAGATCTATTCATCAGCTTTGGTCGTAACGACCAAAGCTGATAAATAGACCTCATCTGTATGCTTTACCAGATGTTAACAGCAATTATACCGTCTGTGGGTTATCTTGTCTGGGGTGGGTTTGGTACTTGTATGTCTGCAAGATTACGATCTATTTCAGTTAACCGATTTTTTAACAAACTGTATACATTTTAGCGTTTGCTGCCACTTACTGCAAAAAATGTTCCGAAATCCATCGAAACTGAACCAGTACGAGAGAAACATAGCTGGCGAAAATATGGGGGAGGCTCTGGATCCGCTCCTTGTTTCACCAGTCATTGGTTGTGTTAAAATATATGCATACAAAAAATCATGACTCGGCAAAAAAGTGGGGGTGGGTGGGGGCTGAAGCCCTGCCCCCATCCCCCCCCCCCCGGTTCCGCTGCCCCTGTGAAGCAATATAAAATTTGAATTCTGTTGCATGGGGCAAAATATTTCAAATTTTAAAGGGCTCTCCCCTTCACATCAAGAATGTTTATTGATGGATTTGTTACCGTGTGCATTGTTTGAGACATGACGACTATACAGTCAATACTACTCGTAGGGTAAAAGTTAACCCTTTACCTACCATGAAAAGCAGACGACACTTGCAAAAACATTCTTGAAAAACTAATTTATTTCTTTTTTTTCAAAAACATAGGTTATGACCCCTCATTGGAACGAGCTCCACGAGCGCGTTCCAAAGAAGGGACATAACCTATGTTTTTGAGACAAAAAATGAAAATATAATGAAAATTAATTGGAGATATTTGAGAATAGCGTTGTTCGGTTTTGGCCGTTACGTTGAGTAAAGGGTTAAACATAATTTCATTTGTCGTATATACGTGTACTATTATTTATTTATATTTAATTGCCACATTATTTATTGTATTTTGGTCGTGAAAATAAATATATTCTCTTCTATTCTATCCCAGTATACAACTTCTGTCTAATTTTACGAACCTTTTCCCGCAGTCTTTATCACAATGCAATGGCACTTTGCATCGATTTTTCCTGCACCACCAGGTTTCTATCATATCTCAAAAGACATCGTAAACTTCACGATCGAAATCAAACATCGGGTTCCAATTTAAGCCCCCAGCACAAAGGATTCCTTTGTGATCGATGTGAGAAGTTTATTCAAACGAAATATGGACTGCAACTGCACATTAAGAAACATGATGGTGTTTTAAGAATAAATGCAGTGCGCGTGGAATGGGCTACAATGGGCAGTGGAATTTTAAAGGGCATGTCACGTCGCACGATCCGAGAAAACAGCATAAATGCTCATGCTGCCCAACCGTTTTCGTCCATAAAGGAGACCTCATTAGCCACCAGAAAGAGAAACATGGGGACACAACTGACAAAAATCATGTTTGTGATTAATGAGGTTCCCAACTCACATCAAAGAAAGTTTTATAAGAACACTCCAAAGGAATTCACAGGTCCAGGGTCTATTCTTGTGGGAAGTGTGACAAACGGTTCCTCTAGAGAAGTTCATAAAATTTTCACACGTCGTGAAAGCATACGAACTGAATTATCATCAGTGCGAGATATAAGTATGGATGCTAGTTATGGTCCTAGTTTTTAATCCTGAGAACTAGACATGCATATCTCTAGGCATGCATATCTAGTTCTCAGGATTATTTAGACATGCATATCTCTAGATGCAAAAGAATTATTTATTTATTTATTTATTGGTGTTTTTATGGTCACATATTTCTGCACAATGGCTAATCATGACCGTGACAGTTTTACAGGTGGAGGAAGCCGGAGTACCCGGAGAGAACCACCGGGCAACGGCGAGCAACTGTCAGCTCCCAAACATACGAACTTCACACAAGCAGAGTTAGCATTGGTTGAAGACAGGTGCACCATCGACGTGCAGTACGTCTTAGTGCACAACGCCACCGTGCCCCCACGTAGGCAATGGGGGTGAAGTGTCTTGCCCAAGGACACAACGTGGTTGCCGCAGGTGGGATTCGAACCGAGGACCTCTCGGCTTGCAGCCTGCATCTCTACCTACTGAGCCACCGCGCCCCACACAAAAGAATAGCCGTGGGCGAATTTAACTCCCAGGTTTAACTTTCATGTGATATCAGATTGCGAACTTTGTTGTTGGTCTGAAAGACTGTTTAACCCTTTGAACCCTAGCGGCCGTTTTTCCGGCCATGATCATGATACGTCATAACGTCATTATATAGGATGGCTGTTGCAGTAAATGTGTGGAGTAAACCAATGAATATTTTCAACGTGCAGCCCCGAGGCTGCACGTTGGTAATATTGATTGGTCTACCCCAAATAATGAATATGGACTCTTCTAATTGCTGCCATTGAACTGGCCTGGAAGATACCACTAGAGATCAAAGGGTTAAGATTTTATTTTTATCTTCGTTTTTTTTTATCTTTATTTTTGCTGGTGTACCTTCCACATGTCTCTTTTTCCCAACAATTACCACACGCCTTGTACTAGTGTTTGCTTTAACCTCTCTTCTGGAAAACATTTTAACCCCGCCTGACAAAGTCAGTGGATCTTTTCTGATGCTAAGTCGTTCGTCGTCTGTCGTCCGCCCCTCTGTTCGTCCGCCCGTCCGTCCGTCCGTCAACATTTTGTTTGTCCGAGCCGTAATTTCTTAACCGCAGAATATTTTTTAATAAAACTTTACACAAATATGCAATATCAAAAGTCAGTGTGTCGCGAATTATAATATGGAATGTGCCCCTCAAGGTCAAGGTCACATGCCCTATCATAAGCTGACACTTAGAAAAACTTTGACATTTGTTTGTCCGGGCCATAATTTCTTAACCGCTTAATATTTTAAAGAAACTTTAATACCAATATTTATTTAATGCTCAGGCATCAATTCACGCTGAAAAATTAAGTCATATTCCCCTGTCGGTCGGCAAAACGAAATATCAAAATGATATTTAGAAATCGATATTTCATCGTAGGTTCGGATGACGAATCACATGTACTTTAAACGAGTCAGCACATCAGTAATGAATTCCAGAGTCCCAAATACAAACGAATTCGAATAATTGATAGTGACAGTGACTAAATCAATTCATTAAATCAGCGGTTTCAAAGTTTGACTTTCTCATTCACCTTCCAGCGAAAAGCCGAAATCACTTTCAAATTTCTTCAGTTCAACTTCACACGTCTTCAGTGCATTGAGTTCAAAAAAAATAAAATGACGTGTCTTGTTATTGAAAATAAGAAAGTGGTGTTTTTTGTTATTGTTCTATTTCTTCGAAACACATTGCGATTATTTCAATTCGCCAGCCTTGGTAAGTCGTAAAGTTAGGGGAGAAATAAGACGGGACTACTTTTTGTGCGGATATTCACACATTCCAATGGTTGGAGTTTGGTTGTTGTAATTTTTGTATGGACGCCGGTTCGGCACATAAATTTTGCGCCTTAATGGCAAATAAAGGCCACAAATTGGAGAGTTTGTAGTCGTAGAGCATTAAATAAAAAGAAAATTCACGAAAATTTGATGAATACCGAAAATATCTCGTTCGTGGCTACAAGAAATATGAGGATCTTCACTCGCGACTGCGTCGCTCGTGAAGATCCTCATATTTCTTTGTAGCCACTCACGAGATATTTTCGGTATTCATCAAATTTTCGTGAATATCCTCTATGTAATATCCAAATAAAGTGTGTCGCGAATTATAATATGGTATATGACCTTCAAGGTCAATATCATAAGCCCTGTGACAATGTGACACTTAGAAAAACTTTGACATTTATTTGTCCGGGCCATAATGAGGTTCAATTAGGCGATCCAATTTATATTCATATTTGTCTAGGGTGAACCGGGCTGAATGGAAATTATGGGTTCCAAGAAGACACAAATCCAATATAGCTGTATACACTAGTAGTAAGGCTTCCGAAAGCTATAATATGTCGCGGCATATCTGTACAGATATGGCTATCAATGGAAACGGTTCATTGAGGCGGTTCAATTGATATCCATATTAGTTTTGGGTTCTTGAGCAGGCAGTTAATCCCGTATAGAACATTGATGGTGAACATACATTCAACCAATGCTAAACATGTTCCTTTGGTGCTAGTACGTTTTAGAGTTGATAGTTACATGTCTATATGCGATGGATCTCTCAAGGTACTCCGGCTTCTTCTCAAGTAAATTTGACACCGACACTTTGTGGCCTTGCAATTGAAAGTGTAAAACTCAATCTTCTACCCATCGTATGACCCAAAAGAAATTACACCACCAGTGCTCCCATTATGCATAGATAATATTCTTCTGACTTTGCTGCGTTTGGCAATACACGTCTATCAGGATTGTTATAATGTGTCTCGAAATTAAATATTTAATTATCAAACACAAATTTTGAGGCGTTTGTGGGGCAGAACTTTCGCATGGTCACATTTGTGTTCAGCTCCTTACGCCCTTGAACCCCCCCCCCCCCCTCCCCGACGTCGTTCCGTAAGGGTCTATGCTTCCATCTTTTCGTTTCACAGATTGCCTCTCAGCGCAGTCTTTATGATGAAACCTGTAATCACTGGGCGAAATGCTTTGGATATGAGAAGGGTTTAGGTACACGGTGGTTGTATTGTTCTCAATGTCCTCTTTGTCAGTCGAAGGGTTGAGTCTATATACCTTAGCCTTGCTGGTATGCATAAAGAACGCCCCGTTACGGCCCGTGCGATAGGCAAGAAGCTCTGCAGCCGTACCAATACTACAGAGGTGGTCCTCTGCTCTGATTACACCGGACCTTTTGGACCTAAGTTTTGAAACTCACCAAAAAATTCTCGGCCTCCAAGCTACCAAGAGCTCTCACGTTGTACACCACACCTTTAATCATCGGAAATAATTGAAGGCGTCTGTCAAAATTAGTCATGAGGCCTTCAAACATTATCCACGACATACCTCTGATGCGGGTGGCCGGTGGAGGAAATTCATTGAAGTCAAGTCCCTCTAGTAACCATTCTCTCAGTGCAATTCCCCGGGTGCAACGCTCAATAACACTTAATCCTGGATTAATCCTCGGCTTGATACCAATGTCTTATGAGTGTGCAAAAATTAGCTTCTTGTAGAAAACCCATCTCCTTCATCTCATTTTAACATAAGAGAATGAAGTGTTTCTAAATGCATCCCTCTGCCTATGTACAAAGTCTTCTACATGTGCAACATCTAAACTTGTTTTCCCTTGCCTGGCCACTTGCAACCATGCCTCCCTAAGTATTCCGTGTTCGGGTATACCACTGCCACAGCATTTTGCACGAGCGTTTGTGTATAAATGATTGAGATCAAGCAAGGCAAATAACCACTGAAATACCAGTTGATTGAACTGATAACATTTTCTATAGGAATCCCATTAGAAAGCAAACCATCCGAGCGCCACTCTTGCAACTTCACAGGGTGTGTTCTGCATATATCGCATTCAGTCTGGTTCAGTGCTATTTTTGGTAGCCCCGATACAACAGACTTACACAACTTCTTCATACGTTTAACACTTCAATGTTTTTTGTTGGCTGTGGCAGCATCTTATATAGAGTGAATCGATAATGAAAGTCTGCAAAGGAATTCCGCAAGAACCCTTTTCGACGACGGGAGAGCATAAAGTATTGCCCTTGATTTCATCTTAGAAGATAATGTACGGACACAAAATGGTAATATCTTTCTTAAGGAGTATTTTGTTTTCTGTGTCGACCGACTAGAGCGTATTTTTCAAATCATCTGACGACATTTGCTGCCTTTTATCTTTACTGTCGGCAGATTTTAAGGCATCAAGCATGAATATATAGTCTTCAGTTGTAAGAAATGGTTTTGGATGTTTTCGTACCTAATACTATTGTGCCATGCGCTCTGTCCACACACTCGACTAGTACTCGAGGGTCCGAATCGTCTTCAAACAGTTTGAGGATATCACTCAAACTGTCGACAGTAACACTGTTACCACCAGAGGAGTAAATCATAGATTCAAGTGACTGAAGTTTTGCCAAAGCAGCCTCATCAAGCTTATCGACAACATCATGGGGAAGGGAACTCAAAATGTGACCAGAGTAACCACTCTCTATCACTGGCGGGTCTGACAATTGGTTTCTTTTGCAGCTTCTGATGACGCATGTCTCTTTGGTTGCCCTACAATAAAATCAGTGAAGATGTGAAGCTGCTAGGTGGTGTGCGCCTTTTGTTTATACCCCGTTTCCCCTCTGCAATGAAAGGGCTGATGATCTCCATGTTTTCGTTGACTCGACAGGACAGTTGTATTTCATGATCCAATTCACGAAAGCTAGAATGTCTAACAATATTAGCGGAACATATGGTTTTGATCAAATTGTTTTTAGTTTCCTTTCTGGCCTCCTCATATACATTTTTCTGAAGCTGAAGTAATATCAATGGCTTTCCATCGCCATCACGAACAGCCAGGAAACACCATTGGCCATCCAAGGAAATTACAGGAATGTATATTTCCCTCCAGTACCATTCATCTAAAACCATATCACATATTTTCCACATTACTGTAGCAGACATGGCGTAGGTCTTCAATTCATATGCCGCTGGCATTGCATGTGGTACTTCCGAGTCATGTACTCTATCCATGTTCGCGGCCACGAAAACCAGAACTTCGTTGGCTTTTATGCTTTATACGGAAAACATCATGGACGCCATCGATGCACGTTGTCTCTTATGAGTTGACGAAAGTAAGTCTGAAAGTTTTACATCAGGGCCTGTTAAAGTACGGCCCGTGTGGTAGGGGTGGCATATCGTCAGTCCACATGAAGAACTGTGATCACAATTGGTCGCCTTAACAGATGGTACTTCATTAAGTTTTTCGACATTCTGTTCGCAGAAACTGACACTGTCTTTTGGATATCTCGTACACCAGGATGCAACCTTTTAGGACACTGAGCCTCGCGTGGATGTAGTTCACTTGCAATACTCATTAGTTTTCTAAATAAGCTGTTCCTTTGAGTAACTGACGAATAGAAGCTTCTCCACATTAAGGACGTACATTTCACTGAGTACCAGTGGCACATAATAAACAGGAATGGGGAGGCTCTTTAAACACCTTCCCGGGGTACGGTCACTTCACTTCCACAACCATTACAGGATTTGAGAGACCAGAATCCGACTTTACACCCAGAGAGCCTTCGTGACTAACAATGAGTGTTGGTCATTCATGTTGTGCTTCACCTTCGTTGTCTTGGGCAATGACTTTATGACTCTTCATAGAATGTCAGTTCAGGATAATATACCTGCAGAACTTTGGAGACGAGAGTTGCAACACCGTTAATTTCATTGACTGTCCCATATTCGAAGAGCTGCATCTGCTTTGGTTCAGTGTTCTCTTCATGTTCACTAAGTAAGTGATGAAGTGTTTCTGTTGGTTTTTCAAACCATCTAATCTCATTGCCCTGTAAAATGCACTACCCGTCAAAGATGTCCACTTCCTAATGTTAACCCTTTGAACCCTAGCGGCCGCTTTTCCGGCCAGGGAAATGATATGTCATTACGTCATTAAATAGGATGGCTGTTCAGTAAATGTGTGGAGTAGACCAATCAATATTTTCAACGTGCAGCCCGACGCTGCACGTTGAAAATATTGATTGGTCTACCATAAACAATTGCTGCCATTGAACTGACATGGAAGATACTACTAGAGTTCAAAGGGTTAATCCAGGCTTTGTTTCTTTGATGGACCATCGAGCTCATATCATTTTGGGGGACAACACCGTCTATGCTTTGAATTTCATAACCGGAGAGACAAATATAGTTCATTTGATTTTTTAGTTGTATTTGATCTGAGGTTGGGAAGCTGGCAGTATGTCATAACACGATGGGGCAGACATGTCAGATTGATGAGCACACTAGAGCTCGGCCGTACTCGGAAAGGACAGCCGGGCTTTTGAGTGAAGATACGTCTCTCCACCTCGCGGTGTTATGGTCGTGTTGGGGCAGATTTGTCATCTTTAGGTGTCAGTGACTTGGTATTTAAAAATATAATCGACGGGTATCATCTTAATATAATTTAATGAAAATAAAACACTATTATGTACTCACATGTACGCATCAAGAACAATCCATGAAAATATATACACAACACAAAAGAAATCACAGATAACTTTTCCCCATCCCGAAAGTTCGAGCTCTCTCCGGGGTACTCCGCATTCAGTGCTGTCGCCTGGTTGTCTCTTGTTGTTTCTAAGCTCCTGGTGATCCTCTCACTTCCTATGCAATTGTACACATAACGTATAGTATATTTATAGTCGCTTCCACCTTTAAGTACGGTCAGTTTGACCGTCAACACCTCTAACCAACTCAGTCTATTTCACTTGACACGTGTGATAACCTATTGCCACTCCACTTTACAGTTTTGTATCGCCTAAAACACTCTCCGTCTAACGTTAGTAGTAGAGAAAATGGAGAATAGGCCTGTTCTGGGGGTGGCCAGGATGTTGCCGGGATGTAGCCGGGGTGGATTACGTCATCTTAATTAAAAAGTTACATAAGATAATTAACATGACGTCACTTAATGATTATTTTTTTTAATCACTTTAATAACTGTTGCTTAATTAATTTTAATTAATGACTGTTGCATAATTAATGTAATTAATGTAATTAATGTAATTAATGTAATTAATGAGTGTAATTAGGGTTGATTATAATAATTAGTATATTAATAAATGAATTAATAATGTTTTACATCGATTAGTACATTTTTTCTTTAAAGTCATAATTTGGGATAGATATTATTAGATAAAAAATAATATATTTAAAAATAATATTGACGTACTGGACATATATATGAATGCTATCGACTGACCCTGACCTGGACACGTGCTAAGGTAAACACTTCATTGTGTCTGGGTGTAATTAAATAAATTTTTTTTTCAAACGCGAACTACTATACGAGAATGACAGATGTTGATCACTAATTTCTATTGTTCAAAAGTTATGAGCGTAATAAAAACCTCATTAAATTAGTGGTCAACATACAACCTTCTTCCAGACTCTGAGATACAAATTTTCAAATTACATCGATCTTTTAACGGTCCGATTTCTGCATTTTGATGGGTTCTCAAAAAAATCAATCAGTCAATTTTAAAACAACGACAGTCACTCATAGACCAAGGTATTCTGATTTTATGCCTCATGCGATAAAGTAATTTTTTAATCCAATAACCACATGAACAAATAACATTTCGGTTATTGAAAAGCGGGCATGTTTTTTTTCCCCTATAAAGTCCGACAATTCGAACCTCACTCTCATTAGAAACTGTGTCAGAAAAGCCAAGATGACAAGCATCGACTATACTTCTGTGAACAGCTATGAGCAAACCAAGAAGCAGCGAGCCAATGAAGAATTTGCATTAGCGTTAAAAAAGTGGTGGTCAGCGATGCTCCCCATGAAGGAACAAGAAAAGAGACTAAAAGACTACCCTTTTGTTGAGGCTGCCAGACGTCCTTTCGGGGAGATCCAGTACAAAAATCGACCCAAACACTGGTTCGATCTTCCTGTACACATGCAGGAGGAAGCACTTTTAGGGCCAACGGTAACAGTTGAGGAAGATTGGGAAAAGGAGTTCTTCACCGAGGCGGAGATGGGAGGAAAAAATAGCTTTCTATGGAAAGAAAAAAACGGCCCTTTTCAGGGCCACCATAATCTTAAAAAGAGTTGCTTTGTCACAAACATACACTTTTTTAACCAATCAGACAACTCCATTATCCCACGCCCTCACCGCCACACCCATGTAACCCCTCACAATACCTAAATCTTTCATGAACTCCCCTCCTCCAGGTCATTCAATACTAAAAAACTTTTGGAAACCTCTCTCCCCCTCCCCCATCCCTCACAATAGCTAAAGTATCTCGAACCCCAGTCCAGTTCCCTAAATGTAATGGACATGTCAGGCCCCGGATACCCCTTCCCCACAATTTTGAGCGATCAAATTTCCCTGATTAGTCTCCTCTCATAACTTACCACACTCTTAACCCATATTTACTATGAGATTGTCCCCCTAATAAATAGCATATGTTCATTTAATATAATATATTAATAATTTTCATTAAATAATTTATTCCGCAAGACACATCTAAAAAAAAACAACCTCTCATAACTTACCACACTCTTAACCCATATTTACTTTGAGATTGTCCCCCTAATAAATAGCGTATGTTCATTTAATATAATATATTAATAATTTTCATTAAATAATTCATTCCACAAGACACTTTTTGAAAAAAACAAAATGGCAGATCAGTTTGACAGAAATACGTGTATCTATTTATTCATGAGTGTCTGTGGTTGTGTCCTTGGGCAAGACACTTCACCCAATTGCCCATGTGGGGGCGGCACAATGACGCTGTGCACTAAGGCATACTACACGTCGATGAAGCACCTGTCTTCAACCAATGCTAACCCTATGTAGAATTTTGACAGTTGCTTGCTGTTGCTCGGTGGCTCTCTCCAGCTTTCTTCACCCATAAAACTGTCGTGGTCATGATTAGCCATTGTGCAGAAATATGTGACCTTAAACACCAATAAATAAACATAAATAAATAGTCGGTTATCAAAACAGCCCTTAAGTGTTTACCAGTTAATTGTGGACCAGTGCATTTAAAAATGAAAAATTTGTGTGATAACACTATGGACTGTGTTTAATCATAGAAAAAATCACACCCACGCTATTACTAACCCGTATGGTTTATTTTTGAATGTTTACTGAAGAATAACCCACCCGTCTGAGTAAAAGCATGAAAGAGCTACCAATATCTAATTACCTATGTGGGGAGGGGGGTGGGCGGTAATGTTGTGTACTATGGCATACTACCTTCAGCCAATGATAACCCTGTGCAGAACTTTGACAGTTGTTTGCCTCTGCACGATGGTTCTTTCCGGATTGCTCAAGCTGTCGTTAAATAAATGAAAAAAACTACAATTCTATAATAACAGATCAAGCCCCCCCTTCGTTTTACATGTTTTGTGAGGGGGAAAATCAACAGTACTTTCGCCCCCCCCCCTTACTTTAATAGTTGAAAAGCGCTGTCACTCGATTAAAAATGGTAAAAGGATATGCGATTCTGTATTAACTACACAAAAGTGCAAAACTTGGGAAAATATAACCCACCTAGAGCTGCACCAAAGCTACGTACACTATTCAAACTCCCGCATTGTATCCTTGGGCAAGGTAATTTACCCCATTTATCCACATGGGAGCATGATGATGGCGTGTACTAAGGTGTACTGCACGTCGGTGATACGCATATTTTCAAACAATCTAACCCAACCTCTGTGACAGTGCGGATTTGCGACGTTGGTGAGATGACAGTTACTCATCATTGCTCTGTGGTTCTCTTTGGATATTCTGGAGTCTACCCGTAAAATTGTCATGTTTAATTATAACTTGAACTTGATGTCCGGGTGAAATGAAATAGCATATTTTCTGCAGACATTCTAAATAAATGCAGCTGGTTTACAGATCTGTATATATTTTTTTTTTCAATTGAGTAAAAATATATGATAGTTACTGATGTAACACGCTGATTAAAAATGTTTAATGAATCTAACTACGCCAGCCCGACCGACCCTTTACCCACCATGATCACAACAAATGTTTCAATTCTCTCTCTATTTCTCTCTCTCTCTCTCTCTCCGATACAGTATGGATGGAAACTAATTGCATTCAAGCTGTTGTTTTTTCTAGGTTTTACCACCCCCCTTACAGCGCAAATCGAAATGAAATCTGATTCATTGAATCATACTACAGCGTATGTGCTAAAATGATTATTTTTGTACAAAACTCAAGACCTTTTCCTCACAAATACCTATATAAAAACAAGATAATACGCGAGAATGCGTTGTGTACCTGCATTTTGTTGATAAAATATGTCATGACCACATTCCTGAATATTATTAATGTACCCGCTTAATAACAGCCAAATTTTTATCGGATCACAGCGTTTGAATAATTGCTTAAATTCCATAATATATGGAAATATCCTGATGTTGGCGAATGTCAAGAAAGGCACTCTCTGGTTTAGGAGACTCCACAAATAAAAACAAAATCAAAAATCTGAGATTTATTGCATTTATTTAAATATCGATATTAACCAGAGGTCGAAACTAGTCAACCTGATTAGTATTAAATTACAAATGAATATGAAATTTGCAGCAAAATGAACACCACCATATATGTCTATTTGGAATGACACCCTATTGGTGTGAGTTTTCGCTTTTTTGTCCAGTTTAATTAGAGCTTCCACGAAGTCCATTCCACATTCGCAGTCTTTTCCAGGGGCTTTTCTTTAAAGGCTGGTCCATCGCAGCTTTGCTGAAATTTTGTTTTCTGGAAGAAAAAAGTCCATACGTTCTTTATTTCCGATCAGACCCCTTGGGATATTTTGATCTTTAAGGATGTTTGCCAAAATTTTCCAGCCTGTCGGTTGAAAATCTTTTCTTTTTCGCAGCAGATCAATTATTAGATCACACATATTGGAGCCCTAAATTGTAATGCCGTTATACACGAGTCGATCTTTCTCATCCCAGGATAAATTGGGTATATTCTTTATTATCTGGAGTTACAGAAGCGCCTTCTCCTGCATGGAATCAGGTACACATACTAACCAGTCCGGATGATTTTCCACTGAAAAACTGGTCTTAAGGAGTGTGGTTTGGTGTTTTCATTGCGTAAGTTTGAATGGCGCTGAAAGATTGTCTGGTACAGCAGGCCTTGCTCTTCAGAACTCGATGTTGAAGATTCAGTAATTGGTCTCATACCCTGGGGTAATACTTTTTGCCGGAAAAAAGGATGGTATCCGGTAAAAAGGACGGTAAGTGTATAAAACTACGTTTTAAAGTACTAAATGTACCTCTGAATGCGTGAAAAGTGTTTTTTAAGGAAGCTTACGCAATAATAAGTATATAGGAGGAAGATTAAGTATTGTTTGTTTTATTATAGACTATTTTCAAGACAAAATAGATCATTTTTCCATTGACACTGATCGACACGTCATTTTGTGCAAGAAAAACAACGATTTCGCTGTGGTGCACGACGGGGTGAATATTATCATACTTGCTCGATGGAGGTGCAGCTAATTTTAGATGTTTCTGTTCACCACGAGGGAATGAAAGAGAAAGTGTTTTTGGAGAGAAACCATTTATAATTTGAAAATAGTCTACAATAAAACACACAATACTTCATCTTCATTTTATATTGCGCACGCTTCATTAAATTGTCACTTCATACTTTCAGAGGTACATTTAGTAAAACAGTTTTTATAGGCTTACCATCCTTTTTACCGGCAAAAGGTTGTGTTCAAGCTTTTTTTTTAAACGGGGGTTCATATTTTATTTTCAGTTAGCGTTTCGCCTAACACATGACGAGGTGATAATAAATATTAAAACCATACATACATCAGTGGATACTAGTTCTAGATTCCTGTAAGTCCCACCTCAGTGATACTCACATGAGCCTGTTAAGACTAGGGCCCCTTGTGCTCACTCCACCAATCCCTATGTGTGAATGCACAGTGGTGGGCCCAGGGTAGGGGAGGGGGGGGCATATATGCAAACCGTAACTTACTGTTTTTAACCTGCACGTTTCGTCAGAAGGCACCAGAATCGATCTGAAAGCTTCAGAATTTGAAGGAAAAAAATATCCGGGAAAGGGCCCACAACCGTGGGAGGGAATACGCCAAATTCAATAGTTCAAGCCATTGAAATATGCCAGCGTTGTCGATCTTGCCCCCCCCCCCCCCCCCTATTTTCGAAATTATGGGAAATGGATTATATATCTAGCGGGGCGTAGCCTGGATTCTGTAACGGTGTGTGTGTGTGTGTGGGGGGGGGGGGGGGGGGCAAGAATGCTTCACTTCACACTTTCAGAGGTACATGTACATTTAGTAAAACAGTTTTTATACACTTACCATCCTTTTTACAGGCAAAAATAGTCTACAATAAAACAAACAATACGTAATGTTCGTTAGATATATTTATTATTGCGTACGCTTCATACCTACGTTGATCAGTGGATACTAGTTCTAGATTCCTGTATGTCCTACCCCAATGATACTCACAGGCACCTGTTAAGACTGGAATGCCTTGTTCTCACTCCACCAATCCCTATGTGTGAGCTCCCAGTGGTAGGCCGGGGGGGGGGGGGGCTGAGGGCCTCCAAATGCAAACCATAATTCAAAATATCCTGGAAAGGGCTCATAATCGTGGGAGGGAATACGCACAATTCCACAGTTTAAGCCTCGGTTGAATATAAATTTCATGCAGGGAACGTGAGACCATGTCTTCTGTCAACAAACAGAATAACTTGTAATGTTGTGTCATGATATAGCCCAGATGCTGACAACGATGTTAAACACCAATAAATAAATATTTTCATAGGTGTACGGGCCCAGTTTTTGGAAGGGGCTAAAAGATTTTGCTCGAAAAGTGATACTGCAGGCATTAATGCGGCAAGTGGCCATTGGGTGGGTGTAGGTGTACTCGTTCCAATGAGGGGTCATAAGGTATGTTTTGGAAGCAGAAAATTAAAATATATAAATAATTGAATGGAGATTTTCGTATATAGCACTGGCCGATTTTGGCCGTTACAACTGGGTTTTGTATGAAATCATATTTTTTTTGTTTTTTGTTATTTTGATATTACTCGACACGATGATAAACTCTGTTCAATAAATTATGTTCACAAAGATATTTATTGTTTTTTATAAGTTGCTTGGTAAGCCAGCATGGCGACCAAAATCGAAGACTAGGCTAGTGTCCAATCCCTGTAAATGTTAATTACTTTCTCTATATTGCCTGCCCAGTAAGCACATACGATTACATTGAAACTGGCATCTGAACACAACCTCTGCTACTTTTCTCTGACACACACTGGCGCTTTAGGCTATTTTGAACTTGCACTCTAAGATTGGGCATCAAGTAATTGGAAGCATTCCAAATCTATTGCGGGCGATTGGAATTAATAACTAATGAATTGTTTACGATAATTTGTCTCTTGGGAGGTCTAGCCCTAGTACCAAATATCATGATTGCCCCCCCCCCACCCCCCCCCCCCCACCACACACACACACCATTACAAAATCCTGGCTACGCCCCGCTAGATATATAATCCATTCCCATAATTTCGAAATGGGGGTGGGGGGGGGGGGGCAAGATCGACAACTCTGGCTTATTTCAATGGCTTGAACTATAGAATTGGGCGTATCCCTCCAACTTTCCCTGATATTTTTTTCCTTCAAATTCTGAAGCTCTCAGATCGATTCTGGTGCTTCCTGGTGAAACGTGGGGGGTAAAAACGGTAAGTTACGGTTTGCATATTTGCTCCTCCCCCCCCCCCCCCCGGGCCCACCACTGTTAGTTCACACATAGGGATTGGTGGAGTGAGCACAAGGGGTCCTAGTCTTAACAGACGCATGTGGGTATCACTGAGGTGGGACTTACAGGAATCTAGAACTAGTATCCACTGATGTATGTATGGTTTTAATATTTATTATTACCTCGGCATGTGTTAGGCGAAACGCTAACTGAAAATAAAATATAAAACCACGTTTAAAAAAAGCTTCAACACAACTTTTTGCCAGTAAAAAGGACGGTAAGCAGATAAAAACTGTTTTACTAAATGTACCTCTGAAAGTATGAAGTGACAAATTAATGAAGCGTGTGCAATATAAAATGAAGATTAAGTATTGTTTGTTTTATTGTAAACTATTTTCAAATTACAAATGGTTTCTCTCCAAAAACACTCTGTGTTAAATCCCCTCGTGGTGAACAAAAACATCTAAAATTAGCTACACCGCCATCGAGCAAGTATGATAATATTCACCCCGTCGTGAACCTCAGCAAAATCGTTGCTTTCCATGCACAAAATGGCGTGTCGATCAGTGTCGATGGAAAAATTATCTATTTTGTCTTGTAAATAGTCTACAATAAAACAAACAATACTTAATCTTCCTTCTGTATACTTATTATTGCGTAAGCTTCCTTAAAAATCACTTCTCATACATTCAGAGTTACATTTAGTACTTAAAAACATAGTTTTTATACACTTACCATCCTTTTTACCGGATACCGTTTTTTTTACCGGCAAAAAGTATTACCCATACCCTGGTCTATGGGCGGGACAGCTACAGCATTCGGGGGTGTGCGTATTTCCTGCAACTGTTCACTTCCCCATGGTTCTATACACTGAATTCTGCTTGAGGGTAGGCTGGTTGAGACATCTATAGGTTTTCCCTTCAGTGACTCCCCCATCACTAGCGGTTTTACTGGCTCTAGCTTATTTGCAAGCCCCAAAATATTTCCACTTGTTAATGCATTGTTCCAACTAAAGGCTGATTTCATATGCACTGGCAGATAGGGTAGCTGTTTACAGACAGATCTGGTTGTTAACTCGGCTGTATTTGGGTTCACTCCCCCATAGTATATATCAAGATAAGGTGACTTTGATGTTTCTTTTTTTGAAGTAAACTATATCAATTTGTGTGAAGTTGAGCAAAAACTTATTTGACCTCAGAGCTCTACCACTGTAATTTCCCACAATGCACTGTGTGAGAATTTGAAGTAACCAATGATCAACAGGTTGGGATAGAACCCACCTTATCTTGATATATAATTAGCCAATCAGCAATTGACAGGTTGGGGTGGGACCCATCCTATTCATACATATAAATGGAAGAGTGTTGGAACTGTATTGCCACTCTATTAACTCGCTTCTGAAAAGGATGAATTCACGCTACGTCTGTGAATTGTGTCAAAAATCTTACTCTCATAAACTCATTATTATCGACACAGACGAAAAATACTCAAAAATGTAAATTTTTAACACACTATGGGGGAGCGAACCCAAATACAGCCGAGTTAACAACCAGATCTGTCTGTAAAAAGCTACCCTATCCGCCAGTGCATATAAAATCAGCCTTTAGTTGGAACAATGCATTAACAAGTGGAAATATTTTGGGGTTTGCAAATAAGCTAGAGCCAGTAAAACCGCTAGTGATGGCAGAATCACTGAAGGGAAAACCTATAGATGACTCAACCAGCCTACCCTCAAGCAGAATTCAGTGTATTGCACCATGGGGGAGTGAACAGTTGCAGGAAATACGCACACCCCCGAATGCTGTAGCTGTCCTGCCCATAGACCAGGGTATGAGACCAATTAATGAATCTTCAACATCGAGTTCTGAAGAGCAAGGCCTTCTGTACCAGACAATCTTTCAGCGCCATTCAAACTTACGCAATGAAAACACCAAACCACACTCCTTAAAGACCAGTTTTTCAGTGGAAAATCATCCGGACTGGTTAGTATGTGTACCTGATTCCATGCAGGAGAAGGCGCTTCTGTTACTCCAGATAATAAAGAATATACCCAATTTATCCTGGGATGAGAAAGATCGACTCGTGTATAACGGCAATACAATTTTGGTCTCCAATATGTGTGATCTAATAAATGATCTGCTGCGAAAAAGAAAAGATTTTCAACCGACAGGCTGGAAAATTTTGGCAAACATCTTTAAAGATCAAAATATCCAAAGGGGTCTGATCGGAAATAAAGAATGTATGGACTTTTTTCTACCAGAAAACAAAATCCCTGCAAAGCTGCGATGGACCAGCCTTTAAAGAAAAGCCTGTGGAAAAGACTGCGAATGTGGAATGGACTTCGTGGAAGCTGTAATGAAACTGGACGAAAAAGAGAAAACTCACACCAATAGGGTGTCATTCCGAATAGTCGTATATGGCGGTTTTCATTTTACTTCAAATTTCATATTCATTTGTAATTTAATACTAATCAGTTTGACTAGTTTCGACCTCTGGTTAATATCGATATTTAAATAAATGCAATATATCTCAGATTTTTGATTTTGTTTTTATTTGTGGAATCTCCTAAACTATAGAGTGCCTTTCTTGACATTCGCCAACATCAGGATATTTCCATATATTATGGAATTTAAGCAATTATTCAAATGCTGTGATCCGATAAAAATTTGGCTGTTATTAAGCGGGTACATTAATAATATTCGGGAATGTGGTCATGACATATTTTATCAACAAAATGCAGGTACACAATGCATTCTCGCGTATTATCTTGTTTTTGTGAGGGAAAGGTCTTGAGTTTTGTACAAAAATAATCGTTTTAGCACATACGCTGTAGTATGATTCAGTGAATCAGATTTCATTTCGTTTTGCGCTGTAATGGAGGTGGTAAAACCTAGAAAAAAAACAACAGCTTGAACGCAATTAGTTTCCATCCATACTGAATTGAAGACACAGAGAGAGAGAGAATTGAAACGTTTGTTGTGATCATGGTGGGTAAAGGGTCGGTCGGGCTGGCGTAGTTAGATTCATTAAATATGCTAATCAGCGTGTTACATCAGTAACTATCATATATTTTTACTCAATTGCAAAAAAATATATATACAGGTCTGTAAACCAGCTGTGTTTATTTACAATGTCTGCAGAAACTATGCTATTTCATTACACTCAGACATCAAGTTCAAGTTATAATTAAATGTGACAATTTTACGGGGAGACTCCAGAATATCCAAAGAGAACCACAGAGCAATGACAAGTAATTGTCATCTCACCAACGTCGCAAATCCACACTGTCACAGAGGTTGGGTTAGATTGTTCGAAAATATGCGTATCACTGATGTGCAGTACACCTTAGTACACGCCGTCATCGTGCTCCCATGTGGATAAATGGGGTGAATTACCTTGCCCAAGGACACAATGCGGGAGTTTGAATAGTGTACGTAGCTTTGGTGCAGCTCTAGGTGGGTTATATTTTCCCAAGTTTTGCACTTTTGGGTGGTTAATACAGAATCGCGTATCCTTTTACCATTTTTTGATCGAGTAACAGCGCTTTTCAACTATTAAAATGAGGGGGGGGGGGGGGGGGTGAAAGAACTGTTGATTTTCCCCCTCACAAAACATGTAAAACGAAGGGGGGGCTTGACCTATTATTATAGAATTGTAGTTTTTTTCATTTATTTAACAACAGCTGGAGCAATCTGGAAAGAACCATCGTGCAGAGGCAAACAACTGTCAAAGTTCTACACAGGGTTATCATTGGCTGAAGGTAGTATGCCATAGTACACAACATTACCACCCACCCCCTCCCCACATAGGTAATTAGATAATTATAGCTCTTTCATGCTTTTACTTAGATGGGTGGGTTATTCTTCAGTAAACGTTAAAAAATAAACCATACGGGTTAGTAATAGCGTGGGTGTAATTTTTCCTATGATTAAACACAGTCCGTAGTGTTATCACCCAAATTTTTCATTTTTAAACGCACTGGTCCACAATTAACTGGTAAACACTTAAGGGCTGTTTTGATAACCAACTATTTATTTATATTTATTTATTGGTGTTTAAGGTCACATATTTCTGCACAAAGGCTAATCATGACCACGACAGTTTTACGGGTGGAGGAAGCCGGAGAGAGCCACTGAGCAACGGCAAGTAGCTGTCAAAATTCTACATAGGGGTAGCATTGGTTGAAGACAGGTGCTTCATCGATGTGCAGTACGCCTTATTGCACAGCATCACCATGCCGCCCCCACATGGGCGATGGGGTAAAGTGTTTGCCCAAGGACACAACCGACAGACACTCATGAATAAATCGATACACGTATTTCTGTCAAACTAATCCGCCATTTTTTTTTTGAGACGTTTCTTGCGGAATAAATTACATGTCCATTACATTTAGAGAACTGGACTGGGGTTCGAGATACTTTAGCTATTGTGAGGGATGGGGGAGGGGGAGAGAGGTTTCCAAAAGTTTTTTAGTATTGGATGACTTGGAGGAGGGGAGTTCATGAAAGATTTAGGTATTGTGAGGGGTTACATGGGTGTGGCGGTGACGGCGTGGGATAATGGAGGTGTCTGATTGGTTGAAAAAGTGTGTTTGTGACAAAGCAACTCTTTTTAAGATTATGGTGGCCCTGAAAAGGGCCGTTTTTTTGCTTTTGATAGAAAGCTATTTTTTTCCTCCCATCTTCGTCTCGGTGAAGAACTCCTTTTCCCAATCTTCGTCAACTGTTACCGATGGCCCTAAAAGTGCTTCCTCCTGCATGTATACGGGAAGATCGAGCCAGTGTTTGGGTCGATTTTTGTACTGGATCTCCCCGAAAGGACATCTGGCAGCCTCAACGAAAGGGTAGTCTTTGAGTCTCTTTTCTTGTTCCTTCATGGAGAGCGTCGCTGACCACCACTTTTTTAACACTAATGCAAATTCGTTGTTGGCTCGCTGCTTCTTGGTTCGCTCATAGCTGTTCACGAAAGTATAGTCAATGCTTGTCATCTTTGCTTTTCTGACACAGTTTCTAATGAGAGTGAGGTTCGAATTGTCGGACTTTATAGGGGGAAAAAAACATGCCCACTTTTCAATAACCAAAATGTTATTTGTTCATGTGGTCATCGGATTAAAAAATTACTTTATGGCATGAGGCATAAAATCAGAATACCTTGGTCTATGAGTGACTGTCGTTTTAAAATTGACTTTTTCTGAGAACCCGTCAAAACGCAGAAATCGGACCATTAAAAAATCAATGTAATATGAAAATTTGAATCTCAGAGTCTGGAAGAAGGTTGCGTGTTGACCACTAATTTAATGAGGTTTTTATTACGCTCATAACTTTTGAACAATAGGAATTAGTGATCAACATCTGTCACTCTCATATAGTAGTTCGCGTTTGAAAAAAAAATCGATTTAATTACACCCAGACACAATGAAGAGTTTACCTTAGCACGTGTCCAGGTCAGTGTCAGTCGATAGCATTCATATATTTGTTCAGTACGTCAATATTATTTTTAAATATATTATTTTTTATCTAATAATATCTATCCCAAATTATGACTTTAAAAAAAAATGTACTAATCGACGTAAAACATTATTAATTCATTTATTAATATACTAATTATTATAATCAACCCTAATTACACTCATTAATTACATTAATTACATTAATTATGCAACAATCATTAATTAAAATTAATTAAGCAACAGTTATTAAAGTGATTAAAAAAAAAAAAAAAAATAATCATTAAGTGACATCATGTTAATTATCTTATGTAACTTTTTAATTAAGATGACGTAATCCACCCCGGCTACATCCCGGCAACATCCTGTCCACCCCCAGAACAGGCCTATTCTCCATTTTCTCTACTACTAATGTTTAAACCAATAATGTTCATGCATGCGGTTTGCCTGGCGGCCACTAAGCTCACTCCGAGTTTCTAGCTTAAGTCAAATGTTCGAGCTCTTGATAGCTCCAATTAAGACACCTGTTCGAGCTCTCGATAGATACCTCCAATTAAGTAAGACGTTCGAGCTCTCGATAGCTCCCTCCAACTAACTTTACTTCACGTTATACGTTAAACTTCGCTTATGGTTCTCAAAGCCCTCCCGCGCCACTTGGCCTAATAACTTCGCGACTAGTTTAAACTATAGGTTGGACCCGCTAGTCCCACAACTCATTAACACGTCCATCGCCAAAAACACCCACCAGGCTGGAGTTTGAACCTTACGATCAACACTGGCTTTTTTAAATCTTGTGACTACTTTTTATATTATCAAGGAATACCCCGGGGGAATCTGAGCGGTATCTCCTTGAAGCATTCGGCATTGGTTTATGGAGACAACTCCTGGAGGTCTCCTATATGTTCCGTCCAGATCTTAGTTTTAGAGAGTACGTCATCTACAAGGCGCCGCCCAACTGCTTCCTCGTCATTCTGTTGAACGTAGCGCCCGCGTTTATCATTCCAAATGGAAGTTTTCTGAACTCTTAGCATCCGTCTGGCGTCGTAAATGATGTCATGTGCCTGTATTCCCACCTTACCAGAATCTGCCAGTGCCCCTTTCTCAAATATATCTTACTGAACAGGTTCGCCCAATGTAGACTTGTCAGAATGTTCCCCATGGGCTCATTATTGAACTCAGTTATGGAATTAAGGCGTCGGAATTCTATGCAGAAGCTAACTTCACCATTTTTCTTTCTCACCAAAACCACTGGGGAATTGAATGGGGAGTTGGGTGCCTCAATGACACCTGCTTTCAACATTTTGGCTACTTCTTGCCTCTCAGCATAAGGGATAGGGTAAGGCTTTACCCGCACCGGGTCGCCGGTTGTCACCTCAATCTTATGTTCCACGAGATCGGTCGTCCCAGGCCTCTCCGAAAACACGTCACTGAACTCTCTCATCAACTCCGTCACTTGGTGTCGCTGTTCGATTGTCAAATTGTCGCCAATCACCACATCTCTGTAGGTCACAACCCCACCAAACTCTCCTAGGACCAAGAAGCTATCATCGCCCACCACGACCGGCTCTGTCTGCCATCTGGTTCTTTGACGGCTAGACCGGCCGTTTTCTCTCTGGCTCTTTCTGATCGGAGTCCTCTGATCCGACACACGCGTGGCTTGAGTTCTCCTCTCGTTCTTGATAGAGCCTAAGAAGATTGGCATGGTATATCCGTGTCTTGCCACCCACATCAATCCTGTAGTCCATTTTTCCAAATACCCCTTTCACGGTGTAGGGACCCTTCCACTGTAATAGCAGCTTGTTGTGATCGGTCGGTAGGAGGACCGTAACCATCTAACCGACCTTGAACTTCATATCCCTCGGCTTTCGAACGTAATACCGTTTTTGCCGACCCTGGGCCTTGTGCAAGCTCTCTCTGGCCAGTTGACAGGTCTCTTCTAATTTATTCCTAAGTTCGAAGACGTACTGAAACGTGTTATGTATTTCAGCAGTCTCCGACCCCGTCTAAAGCGTTTTTCAACACCTGCATGGGACCCTTGATTGTCCTACCATACAGTAGTTCAAATGGGGAGAACCCTGTACTGGCCTGACGTACCTCCCTATAGGCGATCAGGAGAGCCGGTAAATAGCGGTCCCAGTCCTTTGGCCTTCCAAGGCACATTTGTCTCAACATCTCGTTCAGAACCCAATTGATGCGTTCGCACAAACCACTACATTTCGAGTTGTATGGGGTCGTAAAAATCCGCTTCACAGCCACTAGCCGACACACTTCTTTCATCAAACCTGAGATAAACTGCTACCCCTGGTCACTTAATACCTCCTTGGGGAAATCCACCCTACTGAATACCTCTAACAAGGCCTCTGCGACCCTCTCAGTCTCTATCTTGGGCAGAGATATGTCCTCCGGATAGGCACAATCCACGACTGTCAGGATGTATCTATTCCCTCTTCCCGAGGCAGGGTGAACGCGCCCAATTAGGCCAACCCCCATCACCTCAAAGGGTTCGCTCATCAGTAGCATTTCCCCCAAGGGCCCCTTAGGGACACTCCCCTTTGGGGCCGTCTTCAGGTAGTTGTCACATGACATTCCCTGTTATACCCGGCCAGTGGAAAGTGGTCGTGATTCGGTCGAACGTTTTTTAAGACCCCCAAAGGGCCTCCCACAGTGACTCGTGGGCTAGGGTCATCACTTGCTTCCTGTAACGTTCCGGGACCACTATTTGGCGAACTTCGTTCGTGGAATCTCCTTGCCGTTGCTCAAATACTCTGTTTAACACCCCCTGTTCCATCTTCAGTTCCTACCGACCAGAACCCCGGGACGCTGCACCCTCTCCTCTCTTAGGTATTTCCCAACACATCCTTAGGGAAGGGTTCTCCTGTTGGGCTTCCTTCAAACTCTCCACATGGATCTCCCCCACCGTTTCCATTGTACGTTTAGGGGCTTAATAGGTCGTTTATCCTTGGCAGCCTGGGCTCGTGTAACAACGGCTGCTGCCTCCTGCTGTATTTTCCTAGCCATCCACTCACCATCCGGGCTGGTCATAGCTCCAGGAATATTACCCACCACCAGGTCATAAATTGGTGCCTCTATGCACATGGCCTCCACCTCCCCACAGAAAAGGGGCATATCCACCCTTACCCTCGCAAGGGGAAACGCCTAACAGTCCCAACTATCAAGACACAAAGGCGGTCGCGGCCCATCGTGTCTGCTTCGCTGACAAAGCCGCTCTATCTGCCACACTGCTGCACCCAGTGTCCCTGAGCACCTGAACTGCCTGTCCCGCTACATATCCGGGGCATACCGGCATGTCCCCCTCATCCTGCTCAGTTTGTCTGTCAACTCCTCTTACCAACTCAATCTATCTCCCTTTACACGAGTGATAACGTATTGTCACTCCACTTTACAGTTTTGTACCGCCTAAACCACTACCCGTCTAACGTTTAAACCAATAATGTTCATGCACGCGGTTTGCCTGGCTCCCACTAAGCTCACTCCAAGTTTCTAGCTTAAGTCAAATGTTCGAACTCTCGATAGCTCCAATTAAGTCAACTGTTCGAGCTTTCGATATGTCCCTACAATTAAGTAAAATGTTCGAGCTCTCGATAGCTCCCTCCAAATAACTTTACTTCACGTTATACGTTAAATTTCGCTTATGGCTCTCAAAGCCCTCCCGCGTCACTTGGCCTAATAACTCGCTTATTCTAAACTATAGGTTGGACCCGCCAGTCCCACTTCTCATTAATACGTCCATTGCCAAAAACAACCAGCGGGCTGGATTTTGAACCTTACGATCAACACTGGCTTTTTTAAATCTTGCAACTCTTTTTTATATTATCAAGGAATACCCCTGAAGAATCTGATCGGTATCTCCTTGAAGCACTCGGCATTGATTTATGGAGGCCTTTGACTCTATTGAGTTCGCAGACAGCGAGACAGCGCCATGCTGTGTTAGAGTGTGCGTTCTCAGCGAGGTTATTTATCTTGCCCGTCTGCCTATCCGCGGGATAAAAATAATTACATGTTCATCTGTTTTCATGGATAATGTTGATGTCCGTTTAATTAAGAGATTAACATCTTGTCCCCTGAGTTCCAATGTGTTCTATGTGCCAGTAGGCACATAGAACACATTGGAACTCAGGGGACGATGTGGCTTCTGCTAACCACGGATCAAAGAATAATTTATTTTACATAATATACATGCTACCAATTCGAGGTGATCTTTACACAGTTGAATTTTGAATGTCTGCACATAAATGACTGAAGCTGTTAACCGTTCTGAACAGGTCACTTGTCATATTGTCTATCACAATACCATTTGATCTCAGAGCGCTAATGAGAAAACTAAATCTTGACTTCCGACAATTTCCGTCAGTTTAGGGCACCAGCTTTTCGAGACTGATCGCCAGAGAACACGTAGAATCCTTCCTGCGGCAACAAATTTGAAAAGCAGCTTTTTTCACACTGAACAAATCTGCTAGCATATCAGATTCATCGATGCAACAGAACCCACGTGCTTCCATCGACTCAAGCTCTCGTTTCATTTCTTCAAACACTTCAATTTCTTTCTTTAGTCGCTCATTCCGTTACATCAGTGTTGGAGGCCCTTCTAGCCTCCACAGATTGACATCACAACCTTGATGTGCAGTCAACCCTTTTGTTCACTATTTTACCATCAACACATAATTTGAAACTAGTATTGTCTGCTTGAAAGCCACTAATTTTAGAAATTAGGTATAAAACTTAATACACGTGCGTATCCTTTCTGGCTCAGATGATCCCAACACACTTTATTCTATGATTTAATTTTATTCTTTGTTACAGCAGATTGCTATAGTTTATTTTAAAAGAAGTTAATTTTATTTCTGTTATACGATAACCCAACCAGGTGTCTTATATCTTGTCGGAAACCGGGGCTTCGTCGCTGCTGGAAGAAATAGATTCACGCCGCGTATTCAGCCAAACTCAAGGAGTGTCGCCTGAATCCGTGCGTGAACGTATGTCTCATCGTGACGAACCCGCCCGTGTTACTTTTGTTGAGGTGGTTCTTATCCTGAAGGGGTTAATAACTTCTCCTATAAAAACATAAATCAACAGGGGTTCACTGAAAACAACAATTTTAATACATATATAAAAAAATAAAGATGATAATTTGTGACTTACATGGAATCCAAAGGAATAAGAAAACAAAACGTCAATCACCCCCTACCCACACAGTTTTTGAATCACTTGCGGGCCTGCATTCTCTATTGTCGCTGGTTTTCCCTCCTTTTCGTTGGTATTTCTTCCTTGGTTGCGTCTTCACTTCACCCTTTCACTGCCGTCGCACGGCCACTAACGTATTGTCACTTTATCGGGACGCCTTTCCTCCAACAAGTGACGGGATGTCACTCTACCACTGCCGTCGCACGGCCACTAGCTTATTGTCACTTTATTTGACGCTTTCCACTCAAGCAGTCGCCGCCATTGGGGTTAAGCTCTCCCCAACGCCTATCTCAGAATAATGTTCATACAGGCAAAGCCTATTCTGCCTATGTATGGCTTGCCTTCTAAAACAGGTAATGCCGTTTACCTAAATGCAATTTAGCTCCCTGAGCTCGTTCTTCGTGTTTCTGATCCTATTCTCATATATGGCCACCGACTTGGCCCGCGACTACTCCTATTCTAAATATGAGCTATGTGGCTCCCCTACGTCACAACGTGCCTATACTTTCGCTTCGATGCGGCACCTTCTCTTACCTATAGAATGGGACATCCCCATCTACTCGCAACGACCCACAATCATACACACCTTCAGACTGGAATCGGTTGGAATGACATTTTCGAGAAATCACCCGATTTTTATTTCCATGACCAGAACATTTATTCTCAGTTTAATAGCTTCTCTTGAACTTGGCCGCTTAGATCTATCTTAATTTAACAGTCGCTTTTAAGTTCCCTTGAAAGACTCACATTTTGGTACCTTTTGACATTCTGTGACAGGCTAGCTGCGTAATATGGGTGTGTGTCCAGAACATATGCGTTGTACCGTATTTACAACAATTAAATATTTACTGGTCATAATTACCCAGATAATGACAACAGGAGAATACTCCTTTGATCGGCTATCAGATAGCCCATGTGGCGTCCAACAAATGCGCCATAATGGACATTAAATTTCATGCTCAATTACCAGAGTGTTAGTTATTGCTGATCTGTTTAAGTGACAAAGCGGTTTTCGGGGTCCGTTATATAAACGCACATTCTTATACCTTGGCCCGAACGAGAAAAATTATCAAAGATATATACACTTTTATACAACAAAATTGCAACTTTTAGCTATCACCTTGATATATGTGTTTGCAAAGTTTCAGATCTCATACGCCAGGTTTCTCTCCAGACATCCAGTATCTTCCTCAACATGTGCTATACACTATAGTGCAGGGGTAAGTGGCTGAGATTCATATTAACTCAACTGATTCCCTGTTGACAAACTGTTTACACCATTGTATAAACAGTTCGTTTACAGGGAATCAGTTTCTCTGTTGATAGACTCTCTATCATGATGTTCTGACTACTTGATGGTCCAGTCTTTCTTAACAGTATATCACAAATTGAAGGGAATTGGTTTGAAGGCTACCCACTAAGCCCAAGGCTTGATTGATAAATAACAACCCTACATTTTGTTCATACATGTATATTACTGAAATTCATAATTACATAATGAGAATCCGTGAAAGTAGTCAGTTGCATTGGGAAATGGCAGTATGCTACTGTATGATGTCTACCGTACATAGTGAGAAGAGTCCTTTTAATGTCAGATCTGGTTAGATTACATTTATGTTAGATTACATGAATGATAAGCCGTTTAAATTGCTTTAACTTTTTTCAAAATAAAATACTGATGGTTTGATGTGGAACGGTGAACGTCTTCCACATTCCCATGCTGCTAACACCTGTCCTGTACTACTAATCACCCCCTGTTAACGCAGAGAAGATGGGGTGGTGGCAAAAAGCCTACACAAGCTTCACTCGTGGTGAAGTGGTGTTAACCGCGCGCCAAAGGCTCGCAGTTAACACCACTTCACCACTCGTGGTGAACATTTGGTACACCAAGCTACTATGGGTATATTCTATATGTACATACCTGTTTTGGCATTTATACGCAATAAAACTCAATATTTGTCAATTTTTTGTCTTCACTGATGAGTCGACTTGCTAAGCGTCAAGATAAAAATAGAAATGCATCTCTTGGACGATCACGGCTTCCGTAAATTTAACTGTACGATTTATCCACTCTGAGCTGGTTATTATAAGTGACAATGCTGCGTCATTAGTATAACTCGGATGGATATGCCCACTTATGGGAGGTCTCATCAGGGTATCTCACGTGAAATCATAATCACGTGACCAAGTAGCGTTATGTTGGGTTGTCATTGTAGCCCGTGTGAGTGGTCATGTTTTGACGGCATTACAACAGTGACATGTTAGTGCGCATGCGTTGACGCGTGCTTCCGTCATCCATTTTGCATTGTAGAGATCACCATCTTGGTTTCTATAGTGACAAGTGGTTGCTATTTGACCTAAAGTCCTCTAATATGACAGGGGTGTGTTCGGTTGTATGTTCGATTAGATAGGAGTGAGAATCCTCATTTTTGCATATCCGGACTATGGGATCTCAAAAGCTTCTAACTGTAAGAGTTGCAGTCCTTGATTCGATCGCCATCTGTGAATGTCGATTGCCACAGTGGAAGAGTGGCAAAAAGATATATAAAGAAAATTAATTTCATTAAAGTGTTGTATTGTTTCTCCTACATATTCAAACCCGATCAGTATAATGACTGACCGAGTAAGTAAGGTCAGTGGCATCCTTGTATTCTGATTCATGTATTCTGTCGTTCATGTATACTCATGAGATGAAGAGAGTGTAGCGCTGTTGCATAGCATTCAATTCTGTTAAGATCACTCTGCTTTAGAAGAAGCTTCGTTTTCAGCTGAGCAGAAATTTGTATTTTGTTTTTCCCAAAACGCATTGGGTTGATATTCTGAAGTTCCTCTGGTTTACATTGATACTTAAGGGAACCTTTATATTTGGCATTCTAAAGTGCCCAAGAACCCAAACAGTAGATTTAATATTCTGGTAACCAGTATTTTGAGGTATTCTGGTGTATCCAAAATGCTTTGTTATCTTACCGATCTTGGTACTCTGGAGAACCGATACCCTTGGTATTCTGGAATACCAAATGTCGTTAAAATACCAATTTTATAGTGAATTACAGGCCTGAACAATATCGCAATTATGTGGGTTATTAAATTCATTTATCTAAAAAGTTCTGAAACGTTGTGGTCTCATTTCGGCACTTCGTGCGATTCTGTTCGCCATGTGGCCTCATGCTATTTCCTGCAACAGATTGTGCAATAAATATACCGGTAGATATTTGTTTCGATAAGCTAACCTTGCGTCATGACTTCGACCTATTGTCATATCATGAAGGTTAAAATCACAAGCAGTACCACTTGAATTTTTGTCTTGAAAGGAGTGACCCTCGGCATAGCTGTCTAGGCGTATCTGCCTCTTCTTTAATCTTTTGAGATGCTTCATTCTTCGTCTACTTTGTCTTCAAATTAATGGTAATTCTAAAGGTTACAAGGCGTTTGGGTATTGGGTTTATTCAAAATAAATTAAACAGATCTGTCAATTTAGCTTGTTGTTTTGCTTCATTTTATTACATTGTGGTACCATTGAGAGTCTTGATTAAGCAAACTGTGGTACTCCACTCCTGCACACTACTATGTTTATTGCAACCGCTTGAGCACAGAGAGCACTACTGAGAAACACGCACAACTGGCCCATATATTCTTTATAGAATTGTGCTGTCAATTGAAACGACAGAATGTTACCTGGACAAAACGCACTTGGCGAGAAAGAGTCAGAAAATGGCTGATTAGCAAGTATACATTCTGGCGCCATAAAACCATACAAATATGGATATCAAGTGAACCGTCTCTAGGAACCGGTTCCATTGACATCCGTGTTACTATGGATAATGGACACTTGGAATGTCAAAACCCTCCTTTCATAGAAATAAAGCTACTTAACAAAGCTCGCAAAACGGGCAGAGAAATAGACGGGGTACGACAATATGACCCGAAAAGCCAAATACTAGCTGAATGAATCAGCACAAATATGGATATAATTGGAACCAGTTCAATTAGGCGGTTCCATTTATATTCATATTTGTAGGGTAAACCGGGTTGAATGGAAATTATGAGTTCCAAGCAGACACAAATCCAGTATAGCTATATATACTAGTAGTAAGGCTTCCGAAACCTATAATAAGTCGCGATATATCTATACAGATATGAATATCAATGGAACCGGTTCATTGAGACGGTTCAGTTGATATCCATATTAGTTTTGGGCACCTGAGCAGGGCCGCTAATCCCGTAGAGAACATTGATAGTGCACACACCTTCAACCATTGCTAAACATGTTCCTTTGGTGCTAGTACGTTGAAGAGTTGATAGTTACACGTCTAAACGCGATGGATCTCTCAGGGTACTCCGGCTTCTTCTCACGTAAATCTGTCACAGCCACTTTGTGGCGCCTTGCAATCAAAAGTGTAAAACTCAATCTTCAACCCATCGTATGGCCCTAAAGAAATTACACCATCATTGCTCCCATTATGCATAGATAATATTTTTCTAACTTTGCGGAGTTTGGCAATACACATCTGTCAGGACTGTTATAATTTGTCTAGAGATGCAATATTCAATTATCAAACATACATTTTGAGGCGTTTGTGGGGCAGAACTTTCGCATGGTCACATTTGTGTTCAGCTCCTTACGCTTTTGACCCCCCCTCCCCCAGACGGCGTTCCGTAAGGGTCTAAGCTTCCATCTTTTTGTTTCACAAATTGGCTCTCAGCGCAGTCATTATGATCAAAATTGTGATCACTGGGCGAAATGCTTTGGATATGAGAAGGGTTTAGGTACACAGTTGTTTTGTGCTCAATGTCCTCTGTCAATCGAAGGGTTGAGTTTATATACCTTAGCCTTGCTGGTGTGCATAAAGAACGCCCATGCGATGGGCAAGAAGCTCTGCAGCCGTACTAATTACACAGGGATGGTCCTCTGCTCTGATCACACCGGACCTTTAGGACCTAAGTTCTAAAACTCACCAAAAATTTCTCGGCCTATAAGCTACCAAGAGCTCTCACGTGGTACGTCCCGCTTTTAACCATCGGAAATAATTGAAGGCTTCTGTCAATATTAGTCATTAGGCCTTCAGACATTATCCACGGCATACCTCTGGCGTGGGTGGCCAGTGGATGAAATTCACTGAAGTTAACCCCATCCAGTAACCATTCTCTCAGTGCAAGTTTCCGGGTGGAACGCTCAGTAACACTTAATCCTGAATAATCCTCGGCTTGGTACCACTGTCTTATGAGTTTGCAAAAAATAGCTTCTTGTAGAAAACCCATCTCCATCATCTCATTTCGACATAAGAGAATGAAGTGTGTGTAAAGGCATCACTCTGCCTATCTACAAAGTCTTCTACATGTGCGACATTTAAACTTGTTTCCCTTGCTGGCTACTTGCACCCATGCCTCCCTAAGCACTTCCCCGTTCGAGTATACCACTGCCACAGCATTTTGCACGAGCGTTCGTGTATAAATGTTGGACGACAAGCAAGGCAAATAAACACTGAAATACCAGTTGATTGAGCTGATAACATTTTCTCTTGGAATCCCATTAGAAAGCAAACCATCCGAGCGCCACTCTTGCAGCTTCACTGGGTAAATGTGTTCTGCGTGTATCGCGTTCAGTCTGGTTCAATGCTATTTTTGGTAGCCCCTATAGAACAGACTTACATACATTACTTCTTAAGACTTTTAACACTTGAATGTTTTTTGTTGGCTGTGGCAACATCTGATATAGAGTGAATCGATAATGAAAGTGTATAAAGGAATTCCGCAAGAACCCTTTTCGACGACGAGAGAGCACAACGTATACCCCTTGATTTCAGCTTAGAAGATAATTTATGGGCACAAATAGTAATATCGTTCTTAACCCTTTACCCAACGTAACGGCCAAAACCGGCCAGCGCTATTCTCAAAAATCGCCAATTTATTTTCAAAATATTTTCATTTTTTGTCTCAAAAACATAGGTTATGACCCCTCGTTGGAACGAGCTCGTCGAGCTCGTTCCAACGAGGGGTCATAACCTATGTTTTTGAGACAAAAAATGAAAAAAAATAGTTATTCAAGAATTTTTTTTGCAAGTGTCGTCTGCTTTTCATGTTAGGTAAAGGGTTAAGAAGAATTTTGTTTACTGTGTCGACCGACGATAGTGTATCCTTCAAAGCATTTGGCGACATTGGCTGCCCCTTATCTTTACTGTCAGCAGAGTTTAAGGCATCAAGCATGAATATATAGTCTTCAGTTGTAAGAAATAATTTTGGATGTTGTCGTACCTACTAATGTTGTGTCATGCGCTCTGTCTCACACTCAGCTAGTACTCGGGGGTCCGAATCTTCTTCAAACAGTTTGGGGATATCACTCAAACTGTCTGCAGTAGCACTGTCACCACCAGAGGGGTAAATCATAGATTCAATTGACTGATTTTTTGCCAAAGCAGCCTCATCAAGTTTATCGACAATATCATGGGGAAGGGAACTCAAAATGTGACCAGAGTAACTACTCTCTATCACTGGCGGGTCTGACAATTACATTTCTTTTGCTGTTTCTGATGACGCATGTCTCTTTGAAAGCCCTACAATAAAATCAGTGATGCTGCTAGATGGTGTGCACCCTTTCTTTATACCCCGTTTCCTCTCTACAATGAAAGGGCTGATGATCTCCATGTTTTCGTTGACTCGATAGGACAGTTGTATTTCCCGATCGAATTCACGAAAGCCAGATTGTGTAACAATATTAGCGGAACATATGGTTTTGATCAAATTGTTTTTAACCTCCTTTCTGGCCAGAAAACACCATTGACCATCGAAGAAAATTACAGGAATGTATATTCCCCTCTAGTGACATTCATCTATAACCATATCACACATTGTGCACATTACTGTAACAGACATGGCGTAGGTCTTCAATGCATATGCCACTGGCATTGCACGTTGTACTTCCGGGGTCATGTACTCTACCCATGTTCACGACCATGACCACCAGGACTTCGTTGGCTTTTATGCTTTATACGGCAAACATCATGGACGCCATCGATGCACGTTGCCCCCTTATGAATTGAAGAAAGTAAGTCTGAAAGTTTTACATCAGGGCCTGTTAACGTACGGCCCTGTGTGGTAGAGGTGACATGTCGTCAGTCCAAGTGGAGAACTGTGGTCACAATTGGTCGCTTTAACAGATGGAACTTCATTAAGTTTTTCGACATTCTGTTCCTCAGAACCTGACACTGTCTTTTTTATATTTCGTACACCGGGATGCAACCTTTTAAGACACTGAGCCTCGCGTGGATGTAGTTCACTTGCAATACCCATTAGTTTTCTGAATAAGCTGTTGTTATATTTCACTATTTGAACTGGCGTGATTTCTCTCCTTTGAGTAACTGACGAACAAAAACTTCTCCACATTAACGTCGTACATTTCACTGAGTACCTGTGGCACATAATCAACTGAAAGTTTGTAATGAAAAGGCTCATTAAACACCTTCCCCGGGTACGGACACATCACTTCCACAACCATTATAGGTTTTGAGAGACCAGAATCCGACTTTACACCCAGAGAGCCATCGGGACTAACAATGACTGTTGGCCATTCATTTTGTGCTTCACCTTCGTTGTCTCGGGCAATAACTTTATAACACGCCTCTTCATAGAATGTCAGTTCAGGATAATGTACAGGCAGAACTTTGGAGACGAAAGTTGCAACACCGTTAATTTCATTGACTGTCCCATGTTCGAAGAGCTGCATCTGTTTAGGTTCAGTGTTCTCTTCATGTTCACCAAGTAAAGTTTTGAAGTGTTTCTGTTGGTTTTTCAAACCATCTAACCCCACTGCCCTGTAAAATGTACTGCCGGTCAAAGATGTCCATTTTCTAATGTTAAACCAGGCTTTGTTTCTTTGTTGTGCCATCGAGTTCATATCATTTTGGGGGACAACACCGTCTATGCTTAGAACTTCATAACCGGAGAGACAGTTCATTTGATTTTTTTAGTTGTATTTGATCTGAGGTTTTGAAGCTGGCAGTATAATTTTGAATGACTGCGCATAAATGACTGAAGCTGTTAACAGTTCTCAACAGGTCACTCGTCAGATTGTCTATCACAATACCTTTTGGCCTCAGAGCGCTGATGGGAAAACTAAATCTTGACTTCCGCCAATCTCCGTCTGTTTCGGACACCGGCTTTTCGAGACCGATCGCCAGAGAACACAGAGAGAGAGAATGTCGCTAATCCTACGGCAACAAATTTGTATAGCAGATGAAGCTGCTAGCACATCAGATTCACCGATGTAACAGAACCCATGTGCTTCCATCGACTCAAGCTCTCAGTTCATTTTTTCAAACACTTCAATTTCTTTCTTTCATCGCCCATTCCGTTCGATCACTGTTGGGGGCCCCTCTAGCCTCCTTAGACTGACATCACCACCTTGATGTACAGTCAACCCTCTGTTCACCTTTTTACCATCAACACATAATTTGAAACTAGTATTGTCTGTTTTAAAGTCACTAAGGTTAGAAATTAGGTATAAAACATAATACACATGCCGATCCTTTCTGACTCAGATGATCTCAACACACTTTATTCTATGATTTAATTTTATTCATAATTGTCCTCGCACAGCGACAAATTAGCGAGACTATTCGCCAGTTCATCAGATGCATCCAAATAATTTTCGTGCAAAGAAATGTGTTCTAGAGCTTCCTCTGGTGGTCTTAACTCATCGTCTTCCTCTTCGACTGTAGGCATATCTGCAGTTAATTCTGAGTCAAAAACGTTAAAGTTTCCTCTTGCCAATAAACTCATTTTATGCGTAGAAATCATTATTCGCTGTCTTTTATGGGCTGGTGACTTATCTTCAAGGCATTAATCAAACAAACTGTCCCGATGTTGAGGCAGTTGGTGTATGGTTATCGTTCTTGACTCATTATCTCAAATGATGAAGCCACCTCCCCGTGGGATGACATGAACGTTGTTTACCAGATCACCATCTGCGCTCCCAGGCTTTCATCCTTAATCCTGAGAATATCTGTGAGTGATTAATTACTCTGTGGTCAACAGCTTCAGAAAACAGATTACTCTCATTGCCACAATAAGGGCATCTGAAGATCTTCTCATTGTTTTGCTGTCTTTCCATATTAATGGAATTTGTTAACTGAAAATACATAGGGAAACATTAGTGTAGTGATGAATCATTCTAACGCCAGTTCGTTTGACACACTTTTAACCTATTTCATATATACTCTGAACCATTATTGGAGCGAGAGCATATAATTTTATTTACGGGCCTCTGGTTGCATTGGCCCATAAACAAAAATATACAATTTGCGATACAGGAAATAGATCAACATATCATTCCAAATGACCACATAGTTTTACTGAGTTCTTCCAAAATTTAAAGAATCGTTATACACACATGCACACACACACACACACAAACCCACACACACACACACACACACACACACCCACACACACACGCGCACACATATTAGTATGGTACCACTGATACCATAACCTTCATGAATTTAATCATCACAACTAGACGTATAGATGTTTGGCAACTGGTGATCGGTAAGTTTTGGAACTTGGCGTACAGTTACATCGAAATGGGGTCTTTGGCAAATAGGCCCTTTTTCACGATTGTAGTCAATATTTGAGCCTGTACCATATCAGTCCTTGTAATATATATAATGACCATTTTCCGCTGCACTGTAATATTTTCGTTTCATGGAGAAAGAACGCAAAAATTACATTGAATCGGGAGGGGGGGGGGGGTCTGGGAAAGGCAGGAAAAAAAATTTCGGGCACTAGGCGAAAAAGTTTTTTCCGACACTTGGGCACCCTCCCACCCCTTTTTTGAAGGAACATTTTTTTTCCATTTTGAAATGTGGTATCCACCCCCAAAATTAGAGTAAATCGCACATAAGCTGCTTTGATTGGCAAATTCAAAGGGTATTTTTGCTGTAACATGTTTTGTATTGTTCCAGTAACAATTCCCGACATTTAATCTACCCACAAACAACTAATGAAGATTGGTCGGAATTTTGTCCCATTTCTTGGCAAGTTTATGCATTTATTCAAACTTTCTCACATACACTGACAGTCAGTGTACACATAGGTAATCAGGAGAGTACATAGCATATACTGGAATTCTACCTGAACAATATTAAGACAGGTGTAGCAGGAACAGGTGTGAAATATGTTGAACATTTTGATGTTTTACCTGGTTTCACCACTTTTTTGCTGCTATTTCTACTATTTCGTTCTGTTTCTATCCATATCTATACTCAATTTTAGTTTCATCAGTCTAATATGAATTTATTAAGCATTATCAAGTGTACAATTCGCAGAGGCGGTAAACTCAATGTTGTATTGAACCTGTCAGTAGTCAATATGATGAGAGTGATTCTTTGGTATCGAAAATCCACCCCTCATAAACTGGACGAAATTGAGTAGTGCATCATTCGATGAAACGGTTAGTAAGCTTTGGTTGATTCATCTTAGCAAGTTAGATGATAAAGTGCGAAAGAAATGGTGATCACAATGAGCTAAAAGGTCTACCACATCTCTCCAAATTTGGTCATGGTGCATTATGGAAGTGTTGGGGCTCTGATGTATCGAGTGTCGTCCCTGTAATTTATTTTGAATGTCAGTGTTATCCTACAATATATTGGAGGCTGTTCATTCAGTTCAGAGGCTTGAAACCTATTTGCTCAAAATATGATACATGACCAGTGACAAGACAGTAACTTTCCAAGTGGTTGTTCTCACTGAAACATAATACACATTCGTATCCTTTCTGACTCAGATGATCCCAACACACTTTATTCTATGATTTAATTTTATTCTTTGTTACAGCAGATTGCTGTAGTTTATTTTTAAAGAAGTTAATTTTATTTCTGTTACAAGATAACCCAACCAGATGTCTTATATGTATTTGCAAAGTTTTATATCCCATACGCCAGGTTTCTCTCCAGACATCCAGTATCTTCCTCAACATGTGCTATACACTATAGTGCAGGGGTAAGTGGCTGGATTTCATATTAACTCAACTGATTCCCTTTACACAAACTGTTTACACCATTGTATAAACAGTTTGTTAACAGAGGATTAGTTTCTCTGTTGATTAACTCTCTATCAATAAGATATGATGTCTTGACTATTTGGTGGTTCAGCCTTTTTCTAACAGTATATCCCAAATAAAGGGAATTGGTTTGAAGGCTACCCACTAAGCCCCCAAGGCCTGAATGATCAACAACAACCCTACATTGTGCCCATACATGTATATGACTGAAATTCATAATTACATAATGAGAATTCGTGAAAGTAGTCAGTTACATTGGGAAATGGCATTATGCCACTGTATGATGTCTACTATACATGATGAAAAGAGTCCTTTTGTCAGATCTGGTTAGATTACATTTATGTTAGATTACATAAATGATAAGTCGTTTAAATTGCTTCAACTTTTTTCAAAATAGTGAACCACTGATGGTTTGATCTGTCCACATTCCCATGCTGCTAGTACTACTAATCACCCCCTGTTAACTCAGAGAAGATGGAGTGGTGGCAAAAAGGCTACACAAGCTTCCTTGATCAATATGCATCAATTATTTGAAAGATAAGAGCTCATTGGAAAATATTTCAAGACAGAGAAAAAACGTGTTTTCAGAGCCGCTGACCTACAAACCACCCTCGCCTTGTGTCCGGAAAAATTTGACGGCCCCCACCCTGACTGAAGGGGAAAATTTCAGCAAAAAATCAATTCTCCGAAATGATCAAGTGTCGTTCTTTACCTTAAAAACGAACGTTTCGGTCTAAGAATATAATTTTCGAGTGTCAAACAAGTGCGCGCAATATGTACGTACCTGTTTTGGCATTTACACGCAATAAAATCAATATTTGACGATTTTTCGTCTTCACTGATGCGTCGACTTGCTAAACTTCAAGATAAAAAATAGAGATGCCTCGCTTCGACGATCGCGACTTCCGTAAAGTCAGTTGTGCGGTTTATACACTGTGAGCTGGTCATTATAAGAGCCAATGCTGCGTCAGTAGTATAGCTCGGGTGGATATGCCCACTTATGGGAGATCTCATCAGGGTATCTCACGTGAAATCATAATCACGTGACCAAGTAGCGTGATGTTGGGTTGTCATTGTAGCCCGTGTGAGTGGTCATGTTGTGACGGCATTACCACAGTGACACTTAGTGCGCATGCGTTGACGCGTGCTTCCGTCATCCATTTTGCATAGTGGAGATCACTATCTTGGTTTCTATAGTGACACGTGGTTGCTATTTGACCTAAAGTCCTCTAACAGGACAGGGGTGTGTTCGTGTGTATGTTCGATTGGATAGGAGTGAGCATCCTCATTTTGCCTATCCGGACTATGGGATCTAAAAAGCTTCTAACTGCGAGAGTTATAGTCCTTGATTCGATCGCCATCTGAAAATGTCGTCTGCTACAGTGGAAGCCTGGTCAAAAAATATATAAAGAAAATTAATTTCATTAAAGTGTTGTATTGTTTCTCCTACATATTCAAACACGATCAGTACAATGTCTGACCGAGTAAAGTCAGTGGCATCCATATATTCTGATTCATGTATACTGTCATTCATGTTTTCTCATGAGATGAAGACGGGTTAGCGCTGTTGCATAGCATTCAATTCTATTAGGATCACTTTGCTTTAGAAGAAGCTTCGTTTTCAGCTGAGCAGATATTTCTATTTTGTTTTTCCCAAACCGCATTGGTTTGATATTCTGGAGTTCCTCGGATTTACATTGATACTTAAGGGACCTTTATATTTGGCATTCTCGAGTGCCCAAGAACCCAACCAGTAGATTTAATATTCTGGTAACCAGTATTTTTTGATATTCTGGAGTATCCAAAATGTTTTGGTATCTTACCAATCTGGTACTCTGGAGAACCAATACATTTGGTATTCTGGAATACCAAATGTCGTTAAAATACTAATTTTATAGTGAATTACAAGCCTGAACAATATCGCAGTTATGTGGGTTATTAAATTCATTTATCTAAAAACTTCTGGGACGTTATGGTTTCATTTCGGCAATTCGTGCGATTTTGTTCGTCGTGTGGCCTCATGCTATTTCCGGCAACAGATTGTGCAATAAATATACCGGTAGATTGTTTTGCAACCTTGTGGTGCCAATAGGTGAACAGAAAAAGAACTTTCTGAAACTTTGGTCTTCTTATTCGATTAGCAGACTTCACTAAGCCTTCTTCGCGTCACAAATATAGTTCGGCTACAATCGAATTATTTTTTCGTAAATATACAATTGTGAGAACTGCAGTTTATGCTGGTGTGAATATATTTTTGTTTTCAAACATAATTTTCTAGTTTTATGTTTTGCTCATCGACAACAACCAAATAATAGTAGTTCAAATCGGTGGCATTTTAAACCCCTTGCTGAAACTTTCATAATTTTCTACAGTTTTCGGATTCAACATTGCAAAGAAGGACTTTATCTCGCAATTATTACATTGTCATTTGAATATCTTACTGGGAATGTAGTGTGTGTTATATACTACTCAAAGTTTGCTAAGCACCAAGTACATCCAACTACCTGTTTCACGTTTTAGTTGAAATATTGTAATGAAAAGTTTATATAATTTTTATTAAATTATATCTTTAATGATTTAAGTACAGGAATTAGATTTTGTTTGTGTTTGACATTATTTTTTAGCTTTTGAATACGATAACCATGGAAAATGGATATTACTGGTAAACAAGGAAATTTTTCAATATGCCAAAAAGTTGACGGAGCGAACTGGTATGGCTTCAGTATCGAGTGTGAGACCCATTACTGTTAATTACAGCTTGTCAACGCCTTCTCATGCTCCCAATCAGGTTCCTGGTGGTCCTTTGTGAGATGTTGTTCTATTCTTGAACCAGCATGGCACCAAGCCCCTGAACACTTCTTGGCTGGACTGGACGAGCTGAAATTGCAAGCTGCAACTCATTCCAGACATGTTCGATTGGATTGAGGTCAGGGGATCTTGATGGCCAGTTCATACGCCCAATCCTCTTCCTCTGTCGGTACTCCCCGACAGCATGGGCAACATGAGGACGGGCATTCTCGTCCATCAGAATGATTCTATCACCCACTGCACCTGCATACAATCTGACGTGGACATCCAGGATCTCATCAATATACGGTTGTGCAGTCAATGTACCACGTTTAAGGACACAGAGCTATGTAGGTCCATCCCAGCTGATGCCAACCCAGACCATGATTTACCCTTCACCATGGCGGTCATGCTCAGCAATGTTGGCTGCATGGAATCGCTCTCCTGCTGCTCTTCTCCATACCCTAGACAGCCTATCTGTGTGGTCTAGGCAGTGCCTTGACTCATCTGTAAAAAGGACAGGTCGCCAATCTTCTCTGGTCCATCCAACGTGGTCCATGGCCCATTCATATCGTGCCTGCCGGTGGTTCTGGGACAGCGGGATGCGAATACATGGTCTTCTCGATCGGAAACCACCTTCGTGCAACCTTGCCCGAATAGTCTGCGACGATACATTTACCCCGGATGCATTCTGAAGGTCACTGCAAAGCTGGGTTGCTACGGGCCTGAATGATCAAAAACCGGTCTTCAGCTGCAGATGTTGCCCTGTCTCTGCCACCACCATGCCGTCTTACTGGTGTTTCATACTGCTGAAATCTTACCCAGGCTCTGGTGATCACCGTATGGTGCACACCAAGGGCTTCACCAACCTGACGATGGGTAGCCCATTGCTCCACCATCCCTACAGCCCGCCACATTTCTACTTCGGACAAATGTCTTCTTACATTTGCCATATTCAATCATAAAATCACAAGGGTTTGTGTTGAATTGAAAACTGAATACCCTACACTTGTCATGTACATGTAGACAGTACACGGAAACATCATGAAAATCAAGGGGTACATGCTTTCCATGACTGTCACGAAACGTCGGCATGTCAAGAGAGCTAATGTAAACACTGTGGACCATCTCAATACATTCTTCAATCATATCCACCAAAAATATCGCAAATATGTCACAAGCAAATTTCACAATGATGTGTCAAATATTTGGTGCTTAGCAACCTTTGAGTAGTATATATTACATCTCATCGCAGATTCGAAAACTGCAATGAAATGTTTGCAGATTCCAGGTTTTTGGCAATTAAATCGTTTCTCAACTTGGCCCATGAATCAACTGATCAAAACAAGTAAGTCTTTCCAACCCAATCTATATTTCGTTGTCGTTCATTTTCCTTTGAGAGTTTTTAACACGTCTGTGATGGAGTATGGAGCCTTTTATTTACAACTCAGACATTAGAATTACCGATCTGATCTTTGTTATTCTTGCCGGTTACTTATGCTGCTGGCCATTTTTTTGTCATCAAAAGCAAAAAAAAAAAATCCAAAACCATTTGTTTTAAAAAGTGGATAAGTTCAAGTTTTGTGTATTTTTGTCATTATTTTGGTATATAGTATGTCGCTATTCACCACTTTAATTCGTATTGAGGGCATTGTTGAAATTCTCAAAAGAAAATTTCAAATGTTTAGTTTGGACAATCCCTTAAAACAGCGCCTGGCGGAAGTCTTTCTTTGTTGCACAGAAGAAAGCGTTCAACTGTGAAATAAAAATCGTGAGAGAAGTGACTTAAGGTGCTATATAAGTAATGGAATTTTGTTTATTTTGAAATTCCCACCTCTGCTATTCCTTAAATGCAAATTAAATATACACAGATTATGCATCAAAATGAAGGTTGGGAGGTATAGAACTCGACAAATATATGTCATAGAGTTGACAGCAGGCACCACTGGTTCCAGGAAGTCTGCTACCGTATTCGAACTGATAATAAAATAATATTTCACGAGAACAACTTTTGGCCAAATGTGCTTCACATATCCAAGAACAAAGCTAGGGCATCAAAATTCTTCATAACGCAGTGGCAGAGCTGCATGGGAGTAAATAACAAAATATTCGCTTTTGTTTACATTCAAATGTACTTTCGATTTCCGGTCAACGTCCTCGGACGAAAAAAGCATCGATATACAAGGCCGTCTAAAATGAAATAATGAGAAAGATCGCCTTAATACAGCATACTCTTATTATATAGAGGCTGCACAGTTGTCATATTCTATGCAAGCTATCATGACACCTGTTGATATTTCTTACAATTACGATTTTGTTTTTCGATGGAAATTCGTGGTATCTAGTGATTTGCGCATGTCAGTCGAACATGGAATCCATCTTCAATAAAAAATGCAGACAGTGTTGTCCTTTTCCCAAATGTAGTCCTATCGCTGTATTCGAATGTGTTTTGAATGCCTAGTTTTGTTATTGGATATCGAAGCACATTTGGCCACAAGTTGTTCTCGTGAAATATTATTTTATTATCAGTTCTGGTACGAATACGGTTGCAGACTTCCAGGAACCAGTGGTGCCTGTTGTCAACTCTATAAGCTGATTACATATGTGTTTCGTTTTTTTGTACATCTCAACCTTCATTTTGATGTATAATTTGTGTATATTTAATATGAATTTAAGGAATAAGAGAGGAGGAAATTTCAAAATAAACAAAATTCTATTACTTATTTAGCACCGTAAGGAATGCGTTTGCAAATTATGTTTGGCGAGTCAAATTTGAGACTTAACAGGTGCCTAGATATATTTACTTTCAAAATGATCAGAATAGCTGCAGTGCGGAAATGAAAGTCGTGTAGTCTTGATTTGTTTAGTAAACGCAATTTATCACATTTGAACACAGATCATAAATTTACGATCCTATCATTCCTTACTAGTCTTAAAATAAACCTATATCTCACGAGTCTTAATCTGTTGCCTAACAACTCCTGAATAATACACTAGCAAAGAAATAACTGAACACTCTCTTTTTCGTGCATCTTAACCCCTTGCATGTTTGTGACGGATATTCCTGTCTAGGACACGAAATATCTTACCACTGAAATAGGTATAATTTGGGGACAAGTAATCAAATTTGCTCGATGTAAATTCAGTGGACTTTTTGAGTAATGATTTCTTGAGTAAAATTTGGATGAAGTTTGTTTTTATCAAATTTAGTCATGGCTGGTTTTTCGAACCATGACTAGATTTGATGAAAACTATTTTGAAAATTCTCTGCGGGTTAAGAGTTAAATATTTATTTATTTATTTATTTATTTATTTATTTATTTATTTATTTATTTATTTATTGAATGGGGTTTAACAACACTTTCGACAGCCAGGGTCACCTCGTGTTGGACAGTTTTACGGGTGGAGGAAGCTGGAGGACCCGAAGAGAACCACAGAGCAAAGGCGAGCAACTGTCAGGCTCCCCAACATACTAACTCCACACAAGCAGGGTTAGCATTGGTTGAAGACAAGTGTACATTCGATGTGCAGTACGCCTTAGTTCAGAACACAACCGTGCTCCCACACAACACGGACACAACGCGGTTGCCGCAGGTGGAATTCAAACCGAGGACCCCTCGGCTTTGCAGCACGCACCGCGACCTACTGAGTCACCGCGCCCCCAAGAGTTAAACATTGCAAAAATGCGAAACTTTAGAGCGCAACCTCGGTGATACTAACACTGTGTTGAATTGAGAAACACAGTCAGTGTCATGGGAAAAAAGGCATCACTACATTATGTACATAAATGTGGTACACACCCAGAGCTATATAACCGTGGGGATGTAACCGTCGGCATCTGTTGTGCAATTCCTGTATTCAACTGACAGACTTAGAGACAAATTAACCCTTTACCCAACGTAACGGCCAAAACCGGTCAGCGGTATTCTCAAAAATCGCCAATTAATTTTCAATATTTTTTTCATTTTTTGTCTCAAAAACATAAGTTATGACCCCTCGTTGGAACGAGCTCATCGAGCTCGTTCCAGCGAGAGGTCATAACCTATGTTTTCTGAGACAAAAAATGACAAAAATGAGTTATTCGAGAATATTTTTTGCAAGTATCGTCTGCTTTTCATGTTAGGTAAAGGATTGAAGATGATAAAAATTTAATATCGAATCAGGTTTTCCAAATGTCTAAGAGCCATAAACACTTAACAATTGGACTGGTTTGATATCCGAACAATATTATAGCAATAGCTCGTGGGGTTTCCAAATAATATGAAGAAGTAACGTTTGGAATATTCTGGTAGTTTGTTGAACATCTTTATAGTACACAATTGAAACGTGGTACGTGGATCGTTGGACAAGCTAAACAGACGTCCAGCCGCGGATTCTCTCACCAAATATAACCGTGGATGTATAACCGTCGGTATCTGTTGTGCAGTTCTTGTGTTCAACTGACGGACTGAAGATGCGAACCATTAATTTTTCGACTGTAATAACTATTCAAACGAAAGACTAGTCCTTCAGAGAAATCTTGCGTATCTTACAATAAGATCGATCAACGATCTTCTTTATGGTATTCCCAACCTACCAGAATCCGTCAACATCCACCTTTTTCGAAGTGTACAAAATTTCATTAAGGCCACGAAGAGGTTTTAAGACTGGACCGCAATCAAGCAGACTAGTCTGACAACATCTTCCCAGCCAAATGACCTACAACATGAGTGTCCATTTCCTTCAGTCATGGCCTTATGCATTCCGCATGTTTGTTCTCTATGCCCTGACTATAGCAGTGTTAACGGGGCTCCGCTTGAATCGCGGTTCCGCTGGAATCGCGATTGTGCCGTAATATGACCCGTTGGCTAGTTGACCAAGGCCAGCAGTGTTGTGATGTAGCAGTTCACCTTTCACTTTTCTCTCCTTCCTCTCACTTATCTGTTCTGACTCTTGTAAAGTCGAATACTCATCAGCTTTCATCTTCAAGAGTGTCATACACAATATTGTTTTAATTATTCATACGTTTGCTTTGTCATTACATGCACATTTATGTAACTTTTTGTAAATATTTGTAAACATAATTTGAAATTTTCAAATGTATATTAAGGAAAGGATATTATCTAAGTGCTCGGCACTTATTATCCAATCCATTTTATTATAACAAATAAAATATGTTTAATAATAACTGACCGACTTAGATACAAATTAAAGATGATAGCAATTTAATATCGAATCTGGTATTCCAAATTTCTAACAGCAATAAATATTTAACGATTGGACTTGTTGGATATCCGAACAATATTACAGCAAAAGCTAGATGGATTTCCCAATAACATGAGGAAGATTAACGTTTGGAAATCCAAACTATAACTGAATTCTACGAACGGTTGAGTCACGTTTTTCGCAACATGTTTGGGCGCGTCAAAGGAGGAGAAGGTAGGGTACTCAGCAGGTGTCCGAGATTTTGGTGTTCTTTGTTGTTGGGATGTTTTTTGGTGTTCTTGTGAATTCATTGATGATATCCCTCGGGTGAGTCCCAGTGTGAGAAGGGGGTCCTCTCGACAAAGGTGCTATTGCTCCCCGAGTCTGCTTCAGGCAATTGTTGGAAGTTGAGGTGGTTTCTGTATGTAAACTTTTATTGCAGGAGTGGATCGAATCGAGTAGAAAAACAACGGCCCCTTTCGGGGACCACCCAAAGAAAGACCCGAACTTCCCTGGTTCGGGGGCAGGCATACATATTAACCTATTTGGCCGGAGCCTGAATGCGTACTAGTGCTGTTTGCAAAAAGGGTCGGAGGTGGGACGCAGGACCAACGCTCGCCTCCCCAGGGGTGGGTGACCACTTCTGGGGATGCGATGAAGGATGATAGAGTTCATAGCGGTTAAAGTTCGTCCGTAGCGGTTATTGGGGGAAAGAAGAAAAAAAAACAATAAAGATTCTAACTTCTGATCAATGCTATATAGAGTCATGTCACAAGTTTACTGGATTATTCATTTATTGGGGTTTAAGGTCATATATTTCTGCACTGTCATGACCATGACAGTTTTAAGGGTGGAGGAAGCCGGAGTACCCGGAGAGAACCACTGAACAACGGCGAGCAACTGTCAGCTCCCCAACATACTAACTCCACACCCGCATGTTAGCATTGGTTGAAGACGAGTGCGCCATCGACGTGCAGTACGCCTTAGTCCACGACGTCACCGTGCCCCAGATGGGCAATGGGGGTGTAGTGTCTTGCCCAAGGACACGACGCGGTTGCCGCAGGTGGGATTCGAAACGAGGACCTCTCGGCTTGCTGCCTGCACCCCTACCAACTGAGCCACCGTGCCCCCCCCCCGCAGTTTACTGGACATAAAGATTAAAGTAAACTTTCATACGCCTTATTAGCTTCTGAATATAGCTTAAATAAACAAAGGAGGGAAACAATGAACAGAGGCAATTTGTTAACAGCTGCTATGAGAGAGGCTTTCTGTTACACGACGAATAAAGACACATGGTAAGTTTGAAACAATTGAAACTAAATTGGATACAATGCGAATAGTATAGATTATCAATGCAACATTACAATAGTAAATTAGTCTTTTATATCGAAATATCATGTTCTGAACATGTCCCGGCGATAGTTGTTTGTACTGGGCTTTGGCTTTTACTTAAAAGGGCGATAAATGCACTTCCTCAAAGATGGGCAAATGTGAATCATGGACGGTAATATCGTTCAGTAGTATAATTTTTATGTTGTTTTTTTTTGCTGCTAATTTTAATGTGTATCCAATCATATAATCACACATATAATCACACATGTCGCTCTTATAATTAGTTCAATTTGTTTAACAGAAAAAAAATGTTATCTGTTGTTACCAATTACGCTGGGGGAAAAGTACAATTCTCTGGCGTGCATGCCTATCTCTGTAGCTAATTTTCTGTGTGAAATTCAGAAACCTCAGAAGTAAATGCCACCCATTTTGCTTACTTATTAACCTTTATCAAACCTTCCGGCCAAACCCGACCAGTGCTATTCACAAAAATCACCATCAATTTTCATTATTCTTTTATTCGAGAATATTGTTTGCAGATGTCGTCTACCTTTCATGCTAGGTGAAGGGTTAAGTGATGGAATCGAGCATTCAGTGGGTTAAGTCACAAATACGACGGGTGATCAAATTAAGAACTCCAAAAAGAAAAGTAAACTGCCTTAGCTCCAAATACGCTGCCCTGAGTGTGAAAACTATTTGGACATTGTACAATGGGGTGCGGCAAGTACAACCATTGTTACGCGATAGTCTATTGTAAAATAAGATGCTATCAGGTGGCGGTGGTGATACAAATCAGTGTCTGGGCTTCTTCCATTGATGGGTGGAGGGGGTGAACGGAATTCTAGAATTATTGGGGTAAATGAGGAATTGGAGAAATACTGCTTGCACCTTGGGATACCCTTTATCAATAATTGGGGAACTTTCTGTGGTAAGCAGGAATTGTATGGCAGGGATGGTCTCCATTTAAGTCCAAGAGGTACTGAAGCGTTGGGTAGGAACATGTTGCAGGTTGTGGAGCATTATTGGCATAAGACAGGGTGGGTGGGAAAAGTCTGGATGCAAAAGCAATATGGGGGGAGGAAGGGGGACAAATGTAAAAAAGATAGAAAAAAGGGGACGTGACTTGAATTCTTTATTTAACAATATACATGTTACAAACCTAAGATATAATGGTGCACAAATATAAACAATGGTATTTTGCTTTTTTACAATATAATAAATAAAATGCATATTGTAAGGAGGCAACATAGCCAGATTGACTGACGTCCTGATGCCTCCTGAGGTGTAAAATTGGAATGAAAATGAAGAAAAGGGGAAAATGAGGGGTAGTTTATGAGAGAGACAGTATAGGAGTTAAATAAAAAACGGATAGAATTAAAAAAAACAAAACAAAAAAAAAAACAACAAAAAAAACAAGAAAAACAAAAAAAAAACAAACAAAAAAACCCATTAAAAAACAACAAAAAACGGTAGCGATGCGTGGATACTTACATATATGTATCTTAAGAAGTATATTTTAGACTGTACGATGCTTGCATTTATCGAGTGAGATCTTGCGGTCATCACACAATTTGAATGCTCAGAGGCAGTTGTGGTGGGTTGCAAAGCCTTGTCGAGTGTAGAAGATTCGGATTAGTTGGCGGAACTTAACAAAAATACTGTGGATGATGCGCTTTTTGTCGTAGTACGAATACGACTGATGAGGATGTTAAGTTGGAACGGCAGTCAGAACGGCTAGATTGAGATGTTAACTTAGAGGTAGAGCGACAGTCGGGACATACCAGATCATAGCAGCGTACTGAGTTATGATAGGATTCAAGTGAAATTTGGGTAATTCTTTTTATAAATACCGATCTCAACGTAATATTTTTTATATCGTTACTCAGGCTGTTGCATAGCTTTGGAAATGAATGTATTGGGAGTTTTTTGAGAAGTCTGATCTTGGGATACCTCTTATTACTTGACCTGTCTGTCTGGTTATTCTTCCAGACACACTGTCATATATTTGAAAGTGATTTGTAAAGCTCACTGGAAGATTTCCATTCTTCCAATCATACATAAACCTAAGGTATTACGTTTATGTAGGTCAGGAAATTTCAGAATTCTTTCTTTCTTGAATAAGGGATCTGTGAGCGAATTGAATTTTTTATTGTTAATAATGCGTAAAGCTCGTTTCTGTAGGAGAAAGAGCTTATTTCTGTTGTTGGCATGTCTCCATGTGTGGATGCGATATAGCAAGTAGCTATGCACGAGAGTAAATTACATGGATCTAAGCGCACTACGGGGAAGGGTTTTTACTCTATTTATAGTATATATCGCCCTTGGTATTTAAGATGCAATTGCTGTAATATAATGCTTAAAGTTCAGACATTCGTCAAAATAAACAACTAAGAATTTCACAGCTTTATAGTCAGCTATATTTGATACCCGTTCAAGTATATTGTTGTTCATGACCAGACGTAAATTGGAATTATCAGTTTTAATATGAAAGGGGCTAAAGAGAATATATTTTGTTTTATTTGCGTTTATGGCAATTTTATTTGCCTTACACCATTCACACAGCTTCACGATTTCGCTATTTACACGGTTGTGTAACAAATCAATGTTGTTATCTGATGCATAGCCAGTCGTGGTATCCGCAAAAGAAAGAACATTCAATGTTGTAGATTTACTGATATCATTAATATAAATCAAAAATAGCAACGGACCTAGGTCAGAACCCTGTGGAACTCCACATGTAATACCGATGATGTACTTTCGCCATATTTTACAAGCTGAGCTCGTCTGGTGAAGTAACTGCGGAACCACAAATTCGCTGTGCCTCTGATCTCGTAGAAGTCTAACTTGTGTAAAAGTATATCGTGATTAACAGTGTCAAATGCCTTTGAGAAATCCACAAACAATGACAGCGTACAATCCTTTGTGGCTTTATCATAGTTTGCAGCAACATGATTAAAGATGCAACATAGGGTGAAAGGTGGAGTGACTTTTTCGAAAGACATACTTATGCTGAAACAGAATATTATATTTCGACAGAAACCCGCGAACTCTATTGAACATGAGCTTTTCAAGTATTTTAGAGAAAACGGGTAAAATGCTAATTTGTCTGTAGTTATCATTTGTAAACAGATATTACTTTGGAAATTTTCATTTCGTCTGGCACAATTCCTGTCAGAAATGAGAGATTTATTATGTGAGTTAGCGGATCTGCAATTTCACTTATTACTTTTTGTACTACTTTTGACGAGATGTCGATGTAATCTTTACTCGTTTTTGCTTTCAATAATTTTGTTACGAATACTACTTCTTCCTTTGATACAGGGGCAACAAATATGTTATTTGGATTACTATCAATTAGGAAATCCGAGAAATGTGTGGTGGCGGAGCCAACATTGTTATTTATCGTTTGGCCAATGCAAGAAAAATAGCTGTTGAAGTGATTTGCTATATCCGCTGGGCTTGATTCCAATTTCCCATTTATAACAAATTCTTTCGGGAGGATATGGTTGTTATCTGTTTTTTTAATAGCAGAGCGGAGAATGTCCCAGGTTTTTCTCATATTGTTCCTATTGTCATTCAAGATATTATTAAAATACAATGCTTTTGCAGCTCGCTTTATTTTATTATCCATAGCACAATATGATTTGTACCTGCCAGTGTTTTCAGTCGATGGATATTTCATCTTATTATGATATAGCTTCTTTTTATTCAATGAAGACCGGATAAGACCATTTGTCATCCAGGGTTGACGTTTAATGTATTTTTTAGGGATGCTAATTTTTTTCAGAGGGAAGTTATTTTTGAACAAATTCGAGAAAGTATTCATGAACATTTTATAGGCCATATTTGGGCATGGTGATTCAAACACCGATTCAAAATCAGCATTGCCTAGCTGTGTTTTAAAGGAGTTTATCCTATGAGAATTAATGGATAGTTTGACACATGTTTTCGCGACATCCTTTATCTTAATAGATTGTTCAGAGTAGAACGTTCCAAAATGATCGGAGATATCTGTAATAATTATTCCGCCTTTGAAAATTGACGATAATGTGTTAGTGTAGATGTGGTCAAGTAGGGTGGCCGAATAATCCGTTACTCGTGCTGGCTTTGTAATTAGAGGGAGAAATCCTTCATTAAACATACAGTCGACGAATGTTCGTGTTCTGTCGTGTACTCCATATTCTAAGAGATCGATGCTGAATTCCCCCATTAAGAACGCCTTTGTGTTATTTAAATTTAATTTGTCCAAAATTGCAGCCATTTCGTTCATGAACGAGTTTATTTCAGCTCTGGGGGCAGAATTTGGTCAGTAGATTATTCCAACAACATAGGGTTTTTTTTTGTATCGTCATATATTTCGACGAACAGTGATTCAAGCACATGTGGTATAAAGACTGTCAAGTCGTTACGTAATCGATATGAAATATTGTCTTTGATGAAGAGCCCAACGCCCCCTCTGCCGTCATCATCAGCTGGTCGTGTGTTAGATAGTAATCGATAATAACCCTGTAGCTTATATTCGATGTCATGTTAATTGTTGAATATTTCTGTGAGACCAATCACATCAAATACATTTTTGGAATATTGTAAATCTTTGAGTAAATTAATAAGTGAATCCCAATTAGCACTGGGGCTTCTGCAGTTTATATTGAACAAACAAAATGTAGTGTTGGTTGCTATTGAACTCCTGAAACTTTCACTAGTGTAATAATCATAATAATAAACAAGGAATCATAATAAGTGATGTCAGTGACCACTTCGCAACATTTTATACCGAAGGAAATAACAAGACCCCTGCCCACCCAACACAAACCCAGAAACGCGTATTCAAAAGGTCAAACGTTTGTTACTTCAAACTGCTTCTATTAGCGTGCGACTTCTCAGGTGTTTTTGACATAGCCTGCCCAAATAACGCGTACGACTTATTTTTAGATATTTTCTACAGACTGTTTGATACTGCCTTCCCCATGGAAGTGATATTCATACCAAAAAAAAATTATAAAACGCGAAGCATGGATGACTCATGGCCTTTTACAATCCTCCTTAAATAAAAATAAACTATATGTAAAAAAACTCAAATCCCCAACCCCTAAAAACAGAGATGATTACAAACAATATTGTCAGATTTTCAATCGATTGAAAAGAATAAGCAAAAGGAACTACTACACCAACACTTAGCTCGAAAATAGAAATAACATAAAAAAAACATGGGAAATTCTGCGTAAAGCCATTAACAAAACAGAACGTACGCCGTCTTTACCTTCCTCATTTCGTGATGGAAACACCGAACTGAGTTATCCAAAAACAATTGCCGATAAATTTAATAATTTTTTCGTCAATATAGGTAAATCAGTAAGTGACAAAATTCCAATATCAAACCGTCATTTCTTGGATTATATTGGTAACAGCACTGCTGATTCCTTTTTTATATCACCAACCAATGAAGAGGAAATAGTTCACTGTGTCCACAACCTCTGTGGAAAATTAACCAAAGACTGATAACTTATCCACCAAACTTTTAAAAGAAATAATCACTGAGGTGGCCAGCCCGCTAACACACATAGTTAACCTTTCTTTTTCTACTGGTATAGTACCCAGCAAAATGAAGACAGCCAAAATTATACCTATTTTTAAATCCGGCGACCCGCAATTGTTCAACAACTATCGACCTATCAGTATTCTGCCGGCATTCTCTAAAATATTGGAGAAATAAGTGTATTCGCGATTATCAAACTTTCTAGAGGAACAAAAGATTATATACCAGTACCAGTTTGGCTTCAGGAAACATCATTCAACAACACATCCTGTTTTACACTTGGTAAACAATGTCGCCGAGAACAATGATAGACCGTCGAAAGATTGCACGCTTTCTCTTTTTCTGGACTTTTCGAAAGCCTTTGACAGCATTGACCATGTCATCCTGTTGAAAAAAAAATGGCCCATTATGGAATTAGGGGATTGGCCAACTCCTGGTTTAAAGATTATTTAAATGGAAGAAGTCAGTCGGTTTCATTCATGAATGAAGTATCCAATAAACAAGAGATAACAGCGGGTGTACCCCAGGGTTCTATCCTCGGACCAATCTTATTCTTATTGTTTGTGAATGACATTAGCCAATCAACCTTACTTAAAATACTAGCTTTCGCAGATGATGCAACAGCATATACGTCAGGTAACAATGTAGATGCGCTAATAGAAAATGCAAATTCTGAACTAATTAAGATAAACGAATGGAGTTCTGCAAATAAATTAGCCTTAAATGCCTCTGAAACCAGATTCATGTTATTTCACCCTCAACTTGACGCATATTTATTTATTTATTTATTGGTGTTTAAGGTCACATACTTATGCACAATGGCTAATCGTGACCGTGGCAGTTTTACGGGTGGAGGAAGCCGGAGTACCCGGAGAGAACCACCGAGCAACGACGAGCAGCTGTCAGCTCTCCAACATCGTAACTCTGAACTCTGCACCGCAGCACAGGCAGAGTTAGATTGGTTGAAGACATGCGCACCATCGACGTGCAGTACGCCTCAGTGCACAGCGTCATCGTGCCCCCATGTAGGCAGTCGGGGTGAAGTGCCTTGCCCAAGGACACAACGCGGTTGCCGCAGGTGGGAGTCGAACCGTGGACCTCTCGGCTTGCAGCCTGCACCTCTACCAACTGAGCCACCGCGCCCCCTAACTTGACGCATACAGTGCCAAGAACAAAGTGATATCACTGAATGAGACGAATATATCGTTAGTCGGTAGTCACCAAGAGGAGTCATCATTTAAGTTCCTTGGATTTCATATGGACGAAAACCTGAAATTCAAACAGCACATATCAGCTGTTTGTTCAAAAATAGGAAGAGCTATTTTTGCATTAAATAGGGCAAAAATATTTCTCCCCCCCCCCGCAAGCCTTAAGATCATTGTACTTCTCACTTATCCACAGCCATTTGATCTATGGGATATTAATCTGGGGGCACTCACCCTCTGCAAAAAGACTCTTCAACATGCAGAAGAAAGCCATTCGTATTATAACAAACACGTCTTTTACATCACACACTGATCCTCTATTCAAAAGCTGTGGTATCCTAAAATTCAGCGACCTCTATACCCTGCATTCCCTTTTGTTCATGCATGATTGGTACAATAATAAATTACCCGTGTCCTTTGATGATACATTTAAAATCTATAGGAACCCATCAGGCATGAACACCAGACAGTCTGGGAAAATACATACACTTAAACCAAGAACACGTTTTTCATCCGAACTGCCGTTCCATACTCTCCCACGAACTTAAAATGAAATTGACCCACAAATCCAACAACTCAGCAGACCGCAATTCAAGAAGGCAATAATGGATAAGGCCCTAAATTCTTATATAGCTAATGTCGCTTGTGTCAATCTGAGATGCCCCGATTGCACCTCCAGCTCCTCTGGATCCCAAAATTCCCCAAATCCTTAACATTCTCCACATAGTAAATATTCCACTACAATGATAAATTATGTATTCATTTTGGAAACTGTGAATCGCTCCTTTTAGAATTGGCTTTGAGCAAATTAATTTAACTTTCATGTCAGGTATGTTTTACTGTTTCAATATGGGGATGGCAGGGAGACAGCTTCTTGGCTATGCCATCTCCATGCAGTGTACTATTACTTTTGTTCTGAATTAAATTAAACTGTTAATCATATGTTATGTAATTGTATGTTGCAAATAAAGATTCATTCATCACAGGAGTGTCGATGGATATTGAAGGGTGTCACACTTTCTTAATCATCATCGGCCCTTTCCCTAAATAGGGTGGTAAAATCAAATCTTTGGGTTGATTTTATTGCATCTAAAGTTAGTTTGTCAGCCACCATCTTTGATGTAAAGTAGGGTGTAATAAATTATATTAATGTAATGCAGACACCATATCATAAAAGTTTTGATTCCTGGAAAAGCAAACATGTAACACTTACTATGAAAGATATGAAAGATCCATGCACCGCTATTTGATAAAGAAGAAGAAAAAATTATAATAAGGAGAAAAAATATAAACCGAAATGTAAAGAACGAGTTGATCTTGCTTCATGCAGTGTTAGGGATTGGGAGGGGAGGTAGTCGTGGACTAACAATTGTGTGTATATCTAAACATATATACAGGGGCATGAACATAAGAGGCTCATGATATTTCAGATAAAACGATAAATTTTGCATTTAATGTTTTGGAATATGGACGCGATTAAGGCTTATATCTCCAAAGTAAATGATATATATAAAGAGGCATGTTCGTAAGAAGCTCATGACATTTCAACAGTGTCGAACCTTGCCTAAAATGTGTGCAAATCTGGACAGTAAATGTTAATATCTCCTTGGTAAATGAAATGACTAGTTCTACATTTAAAAGAATGTCGTCAGTACCACCATAGCGCCAGCAGATTACGTAATTGACAAATAAAATTTCACCCTTGTTTTCGGGTCAGGAAAAGTTGTCTGAAGGGCTATGCTTAACAAAGTTATTTGAATGCCAAGATTAAAGTGATGTGATCATACGTTTTGTTTTTTTTCACCTAAACGTCATAGTGGTGTACTGTGGGAAAATATTTAATTCTGCGATACCTTTTATCTGAAGCGAGACTTGTGTAGAGAGCATGTCATCAAATACCATGGCTCCAGCTACTTACGTAAAAGTCATATAAAATTTAAAATTTTAAAATTTACAACCGCGATTTCGTCTTTATACATATACTATTCATGTGAGTTCATGCTAGCATATTATGCTATTCCATATCAGAATCCTTCAGATTTACAGGTTATTAAAAACACGTTCATAAAGATTGTTTAACAGTTTATTGCAGATCGTCCATGAGCCTAAGATCTCTCACGAGCGAACTGCAGTGGAAAATGTTCACATGAACAAGAAGATATTCGCTGTTAACGAAGTTTAGTCAAATATAAGGAATATGTCATCATTATCTTTTCCAACGTTTTACTGCAGATTGCCCATGATCTCAAGAGCTCTCTAGAGCAAGCTGCGATGGAACAGATGAATAAAAGTATTTCGTTGCTAACTAAGGCGAATCTAGTATAAAGAATATGCCACCATTACCATTACCATGGGGCCAGCATGTTACGTAAGAGACTAATAAATTTTCCATCTGCAGTTTAGTCAATAGACATGTACTGTCTATATCATAAGTTGGTAGCATTTTTTTCCATTCAACAATAAGAATCCTAAGATTTGTAGAAATGAGGTTTATAAGAATTAATCACATACAATTTACTGCAGAGTGCCCACGAGTAATTCCAGCAAATTATATATAAAAGTGTAGATAGTATATCATCATTACCATGGAACCAGTCTAATACATAAATATCTAACATGCTTATGAACTGCAATTCAGTCCATATACATGCACTGTTCGTGTGATTGCGTGTTCGCATTATTTTCATTCCGCATCAATACTCCGTCAGATTGACAGGTTAATTAGAAAGTGTGTTCATGAAAATTGCTCAGTTACTATTTACGGCAGAGCGCCCCACACAGAGACGAGAATAACACCTCAAAGAACTCCCACGTTTTCAAAATAGGGAACAACAATATTCAGGGTCTCTGTGGAAAAGTGAGCGAAATTACGACCTTGGTGGACGACAAGAACCTTGATTTGATAGGCCTTAGTAAGACACGGGTCAGACAGGATGAAAGGACTGACCAGACCAAGGGCTATGTGTGGATTGGAGTGGGGCGTTCAGAAGGCCAAAAAGGGGAGGGGTGTAGGTAGATATATCAAAGAGCAGTTTGGCCCTGTGAGAATCACAGACTTATCAAACGAAAATACAATAAATCAAGTAGAAAGTGAATTAATATCGGCAAAAATAGAGATGCAAAACAGAAGTGTCTCAGTTGGGGGTTGTATATTTAGCAGTTGAAGGGACAAAGCCTGAATGGAATGATGGAATATATACGACACTCGGATCCAATGTTACAGAACTGGAAAATAGGAGGTTCCATGTTGTATTAATGGGAGATTTTAATGAACACCATTGGGGACGGAGGGGGATGGTATAGTGGTTGAGGATAAGAAAATCCATGTTACTAGGAGGAAACTCTTGGGAGTTTACAAATGAACTGGACTTGAAGATTTTGAATAGAGATGCAAGGTGTAAGGGTGAGCACATAGAATGATACACATAAAGAACACACTGTTATTGTTCTTGGACTCTTCCAGATAGTAAAAATAAATCGTATGGATATAATTCCTACTCCTGTCAAGATGATAAAACGCGCGTGTGCTACATTTCAAATCATTCATTCTTTCATTCACCCGTTCATTCTTTCTTCGAGTCCAACTAGTTTTAGTGAATCTCTGACTTTTCCGGCCAGACAATAGAAATTTCATAGCTGTGAGGTTAACATTATTCATCTATAGATTCACTAACGCATTGGTCCATCCATTCACTCATTCATTCAGTGCGCCAGTGAGTGGAGAGATGGATGGATGGAAGCCGTGAGTACATAGAATGATATACGCGAAGAACACAGTCATTCTGAAATCGGACTCTCCCAGCCAGTCAAAATAAGTTTTATAGATATGCTTACGTCTTTTCAGTTAATAAGATATGCGTGTTCTATATGTCATTCATTCACACATCCATGCGTTTTTTAAGCCCATCAAGGTTTATTGGTTCCCAATATAACTTTAAAATAACTGTGTATGTGTGTTCATTCATTCATTCATTCATTCAGAACGAATAGGTGGGTGGGTGAGAGGCTGGCTGGGTGGGTGACCAAATGAATTGGCGTGGGTATTCATCCATCCACTTGTTCACTCTTCGATTTATCCATTCATTCTTCACTAAAAATTCCACAGATTATACGTAAAATTTGAGCTTATTATTCTTCTGAGAACCTACATTGCTGTTGTCTTTATGTACTTGATTGATATTTATATATGATCTGATGTTAGTCTTCTCTTTTTCTATTCATTTCGGTTTGGTGTTTACAGCTTTAAAACTACAGAACCGATTCTTGCTTATCTGCGCCAAGGTCTTCCATTCACTTCTGTGAACATCAGCCTCATTTGTACATTTAGTCAGAGAAACTATTTTTATTCAGTCAGTCATGGGAATTGACATAGCATCTTACTGCCGAACGATAGGCGTTTTTCAATGTAGGTTGATTACGAAGACGAAACGCGCTAATAGCCACATTTCGATAAAACTCCACAAATCTAAGTGTAATCATTCCTTTCTGATACGTCTTGTTCTGTTCATGACACTGCTGGTGACACTCTGTGGTGTTATTGAATCCAACCCTGGCCCACTAAATGATACCAATGAAAAGAAGCCAAGTTCTTATATATCAGTTGTGAACTACAATATCCGTAGCATACGGAACAAAATTACGTCCGTCATCAATGAAGTACATGATTATGATATTATCGGCTTTACTGAAACACATCTTCATGGAAATTTTGATACTAAAGGCACACGAATACCTAATTTTTCACCACCAATTGTCCACAATAGAAAACAGTTTGATGGTGGCATCGCAGTGTATTTTGCTGATAACATATATTACAAAAAATAGAGGATTTGTCATTTGATGACGACATCCATTGGTTTAAAGTATGTAGCCATTGTAAATTCATCATTTGTGTAACTTATAGGTCGGAGAGGGAATGCCCTAAAGAATACTGGTCCACCTTGGAAGAAAAATTAGACTTAGCTTTATCAAGAAATACATCGGTTATCCTCCTAGGTGACCTCAACTGCGACCTGTTGAAGTCTAAAGGCAAACTATAAACTCTCATGAGTAGCTTGAATTTAATAAATGTTGTCCCTGTAGCAACTCGAATAACCCCTACCTGTAGTTCGCTGATAGACCCTATAATTGTGAGTGACCATGTGACATCCTTAAACCAACGAAATGCATAGATATTAGTATCATGCGGGGGATATGATATAGCTAATTATGTTCAAAGTGACTTCAAATACATAAACATTGTACAATTACTAGTAGGATGACCTTCAGTTAAATAACAATATTCAGCGCGCTATATGTGGGTTGCCGCCGGCTCGTGGTTGTGGTTTTCCACCCAATCAATATTTACCGGACCGCCGGCATCAACCCAGTTGACCGCTGACTGACGGTTTACCAGGCTCCATTTACTGTGCAGGTCTACTTAAACAGATAGAGTAGTTGGCTGTGGTGTGGTGTCACCGCCCTGTCATCTTACGACCGTGGTCATAACTCCAAATACTTAAACTGGGAATGGCACTGCCGTTCAACGTTAGCACAGGTAACCATCTACCAAAAGTCCAAACTAATCTGCAAACTGTCGAACGTACTCAATGCTTTAATTTCCCCAAAACTCCTTTTATACATTAGTAGGTAATAAAGGAGAGTTTACTATCACTTTGTACATGTACGTGTACAACATACGTATACGATGCGTTCACCAACGTGGAATTCAGTGTTAAATTGCACGCTTGTTCACAAAAATGTACAGTGATCTTGAATCCCCCATGTTTTTTGTGACTCCTAGATCGCACTTTTAACGTTCAAATACTCGTGGTGAACGCGCGTTTTTTAAAATAAAGGTGAAATTGTACATCTTCACTTTTATCTTTTACTTTAAAAAATTTTGTCGACGTTCCCATCGCAGATCAGACCATCGATCCATCGTTGGTGAACGCGAACAAAAAATTCTAGGCTATCATCAAAAAACGGTCTGCGGATTCTGCATCAGTGATCCAGAACTCTCAATTGTTTTGAGGCGGTGGGTTTTTCCCATTTATGACGTCATTAGGGGAATTCCCCACTATGGGAATTCCCAAACTCAGCTAATCGACCGATCGGATCGCTCGATTCTCCGCCAATTGACCGATCGGGTCGCTCGATTCTCATAAACTCGATCTGAACGAAGAGTGTTGTCGGTGTGTTAGAAATTCGCGAGCCCGCTGTCACGTCTTCCTGAAGTAAAACTAACACATGTTATCGTTATGATTGAATGAGGTTTTTGTTCAAAAAGAGTCGATTATGAATATGGTCTGTATTATAGACATTCATGTTTTGTCTTGATGAGACGGATAGAAATTGAGTTTGATCGGATCGCTCGATTCTCCGCCAATTGACCGATCGGATCGCTCGATTCTCATAAACTCGATCATGCAGAGTTATCTCCCCTCGTCGTGGGGTGGGGGAATACCCTAGGAAATAAATAAAAGTGATCGATATATATAGGAGAGAAAAAAAAATATATAAATAATAGTTATTTAGAAAATTAAATATATCAAATCGAATAGATAATAAAAAAATACGTAAATCATGAGCGCTTCCCAGACTATTAGAGCGAGGATTCTTTTAAACATGCTGATGAGAGCGTACGCAATCTGCGTGAACGATGAACTACGTTCCATCTTGTTAGAACGATGCGTCGGATGTCGGGATCATCTAGACTTCGATCACGAGAATCATTCGTGTCTGACGATGGAAAGGGAAGATATGGTCGTCATGTATTTCGAACCGGCGTTCGAACGCGTTAGATTCGACGATGTGATCACGTTTTGGAAGAGATTAGTCTTCTGTAAGAATCAAGACAAGCCTACAGTTTCGGAAGAACTGAAATTGACGCGTAGAAGTCTGACTTTAGAAGACAAGGGATGCATCAAGAAATTATTGCTGAATGAAGCATACGTCTAAGTTTTTTTCGTTGATATAAAATAAGGGAGAACAGAAAATAAAAATAAATACACACATACAATTTTTTATCTAATATTAGAAAGAAAAAAAAATACAAAAATGAGAACCAGAAATAAATTGTATCCGACGTTAGTGAACGACGAGGACGAGAAGCCGATCGACGTTTTGCCGACGGCGCCGTCGCTAGAAGAAAGAGAAAGAGGAGAGAGGTATCGCATCGATCAAATCAATAGAATCTAAGAGTATCTCTAACTCGAGAGAGAGAGAGAGATTCTCGTCGTTCTCTCAAGAAGAAGTATTCGCGTTTCGTGACATTCGTCAACGCGATCGACACGACACTCATCACGATTTCCATGGGTTTACACGCGGCCGGCATCGGATTGTTGTCGACCGCGGTCGCCGTTCCGATCGTGTTGACCGTAGAAGGAGTGGCCCTCGCCGCCGGATTGTTTAGCACGCTCGGAAACTTTTTGAGTAGGAAATTATATCTGAAGGCGAGGAAACACGACAAAATTCGCGTCTTGGCCGACTCCAAGATCGACACGATATCCGAAATGATCTCTATGGCGTTGAAAGACGGTAGGATATCGGACGGAGAATACTTCGCGATATTGAGCGAGAAAATGAAATACGATGCCATGAAAGAAGCCGTGAGAATCAAGACTCGTCAGATCATCAAGGAAGAGATGAAGGATTCTCTCGTGGAAAAGGGGAGGAAAGAGGCCAGGGAGGAATTCAGTAAGATGATAGAACTCAAGAGCAGCGATTGAAAAAAAAAATATATATAATAAGAACAGAATTTTTAAAAAAAAATTAAATTTATATATAAAATAAAAAAACGAAATTAATTTAAATAACTCTTAAAAATGTATTGCGTAAAGTGTAAGAGAGTTACTGAGACGAGTAATTCTAGAGAAGTGCGAACTAAAAACGACAGACAGATGCTTCGCGGAATTTGCGACGTGTGTGGTTCTGTCAAGACACGATTCGTCAAAAAAAGAACGCGAGCAAAGGTAAAGGCATCGTGAATAAAATGATCAATAATCTACCTTTCGAAATGCATCTGCCCGGTCGCAGTTTCACTGGACCCGGAACGAAATTGAACAAGAGACTCAACGCTGATCTGACACCCAAATCTTGGAGCAAACCTGTGAATAGGGTGGACGCGGCCGCGTATGATCACGATCTGTGCTACGCTGGACATCCCGACACCAAGACTCGCAACGACGTCTGCGATAAAAACATGTTGGGGAAATTGAGAGGTATATCGAATCCGACCAGGAGAGAGAAGATGGAACGTTCGCTGGTCGGCAATCTGATCGGTGCGAAACGTCGATTCGGATGGGGCGTTCAAAAAAAAGCGCATCTGAAAAGAAGAAGAAACGATTATTGATGAGCGAATTGGCCGAGGAGTTACACAAACCCATAGTGCGTAAATTTCGAAAGAGAAGGGTGTTCGTGAAGGGTCTGGATGATATTTGGTCTGCCGACTTGGTCGACATGAGATCGTTTTCGAGGTGGAACGAGGGCGTCAAATATCTATTGACGGTCATCGACGTGTTTTCCAAATACGGTTGGATCAGAGCTTTGAAGGATAAATCGGGACCTTGCGTCGCCGAGGCTCTGAAGAGCGTGTTCGACTCGTCTTCTCGAAAACCGAGTAAATTGTGGGTGGATAAGGGAAAGGAATTCTACAACAAGCACGTTCGTCGATTGGTAGACCTCTACTCGATCGAAAACGAAGAGAAAGCTAGCGTGGTGGAACGTTGGAATGGAACGATGAAGGAAAAGTCAAGACCGAATAAATTGTGACCGTTCATGTTGATGCCACCCTCCATGGTTCCGCCAGATTCTTTGTTCAGGTAGAGATCGTCCACTTGTGATTCTAGGTATTCTTGCGATTGTATCACAGGAGAATCTACGTAGCCCTTGTTGACTGCGGTTGAGTCCGCATCCGTGTCGTCAATCTTCGACAGATTCAATATCTTGTTGAATCCTGCATTCAGATCCGATTTCATTTCTGGTCTGTCAGACTTTCTCTGTTCCAGATCTACGTAGTGTTTGGTCGCCACGTCCTTGGGATTTGTGGGAGTGGCCACATTCGTTATCTTGTTAGAATTGGTGTTCAATTCCGAATGCATCCTTTTCTGAACGTATCTATTTCTCAGGTGTTTGCTGAATCTTGCGTGAGAGTCGTCCGCATATTTCTTGGTTGCGGCATCGGTGGGATCTATGGGATTCGCGATGTTCACCAAACGTTTGGATTTCAGATCCAGATCGTCGGTCATGGTTTTATCCACGTAATTATCTAGCAGGATTCGTTCGAAATCGGCGTTCCCCCTGTCGATGTATTTTTTAGTCGCAGCATCTGCGAGATCTATTGGCTCGGGAAGATTGTCGAGCTTCTTATCGTTCATGTTCAAAGGTTCTTCTCGAGGTTCGTATATCGGAACGTAACGTTCGTCCAAGTTGGCAACATTGTAACCATCGTCGACTTTGAACGTCTTCCTCTTCTTTCTCGGGTTGACTTTTTCGTTGTCACTTCTACCAAATTTATCGACTGGCATGTTGTTGTGTGTTTTTTTGTTTTTTAGAAAAATATGTTCAAACGCAGTTTATTAAAAATGAACTATGTTATTTTATTTTTCGTTTTTATTCGATTAAAATTTTTTTAAAATAATTTTTTATCTTTATATATACTATAAAAAAAATCTCTCTCTAATGTAAATCATTGAGAATGTCTTGAAATCGATCTCCTTCAGACCATCTCTTGAGAATGTAGAGACACAGGTGACCGCAAAACCCCTGATGTGGTGATTGCACTTGTCCCGTGTTGTAATGAACCATCGATTTGTTGAAATAGTTCTTTATTTCTTTTGGTGGCGAGATTCCATAGCTGTCGAAATAATAATTTTTTTTCTTCCCGTTCTTCATCCACGCCACCCAGTGAGTGCCTTCACCCGATGAATCGTCTAGATTTAAAATTCCGCATTCCAATTGTCGAGGTCTTCTCTTTGGCAAGGCATCTCTGGAAAACACTCCTAGAAAATCTTTGATTTTCAAATCTTTTGCCGCATTCAACAGATCAATGTTTGATAGGGGTTCGTTAGGTAAGACGACACCTTCTACGGATATCCTTATTTTCTTATTCATGAATGCGTATATATATTTTTTTTATTTATTTTATTATAATTCACTAAAAATGACGTTATTTTTTTTCTATTTTTCTTTTAAAACTAACTTTCTCGATGTCACTATCAATTTCTATAATTTTGTGTTCATCTAATTCTTCTTGATTTTCTGGAATCCTATCATCCACAATCGTATCTGAAATCTTATCATCTACAATCGTATCTAGAATCCAATCATCCATATTCATATCATCTCTAATTAGATCCACAGTCCAATGTTCGAGTGCCAAAGTGCTTATTTTATTGTCTAACACGAATCTCTTATCGTTGTCGGCCGTCAGCGAAATCTTGTTGACTATTTCGGTATACAAGTCGTGATTTTCACTTCGAATCGATTTCATAGTCTTATACACCAAACCACTTCCTAACAGACAATCTTTATACTCTTGGAAAGAGATGTTTTTCTTCACCACGCACTCTTTAACTCCTTTGCACTTCTTGATCTCTTCATCATCTTCTAGATGATAAGCATACAGTTTGGGTCTCAAGCCCACGAATTCGACGATCTGTTTACCGCCGCTCTCGTCCTTAAATTTACCCAACACCTTCTTGTTGTCGTTCGATTGAATGTTGGACTGGTGATCGACGCGATAATTTCTTGTGTCGAACCACTCAGCCACGTCCGGAGATATATCTCGGTAGACGTCTTTTGTCTCTATCTCGTAAACTAAACTGTCCATGTCGGTGAACAGTAGTTTGGCTTTATCACCAAATTTTCGTTTGATGTAATCGTAGTGAAACTCGTACATCAATTGCTTGCTGATATCTAAGATGATCGGTCCGAGATAATACGGTTTGTCGAACTTCAGGTGTGTCTTTTGCATGTGAACGGCCACTAGATTTTCGTCGAATATGTTCGGTGTTTGTAATTGGGTTTCGCCACTAATTTTTTAGCTCTTTTCTCAGACGTGACGAGTCTAAAGTCAGTTCTCTTCCTGATGTTTTCCATCGATTTGCCGTACACGCAGTTGTTCATGAGTTTGAAGAAATCTTTTTCGAAATCGTTCTCGGCTCGAGTTCTGAGATTCGTGTTGAGATCGATGTATTTTTTCATCCAAGGCTCTTCGTCGAATCGAATGATGCGATGTATGTCGACTAATTTCATCCTGTAATCGACGTACTGTTTCAAATTCTCGCTGTAGACGACGTAGTTACGTTTGTTAAATAAATTGGGAATGAGTTTTTCCTCGTCTCCTACGTTCGGTTCCATTCGTTCAGGAGCTAGCGGATAATCATTGTGTGGATCGTGTAATTCTTCCGGATAGTTCAAATCGACTTCTAAAATGCAAGGATAGTCTCTCCATTTTTGCATCTCTTCCGGTTCCTTCACCCATTCGAAATTTCCAATCGGTAAAGGATGACTCATAGCCCAACCGTACAGATTATTGGCATGCCAATACTGTATGTATTTAGTCGACCGTTCCGAATTGAAACCTTCTTTCATGTAGGGATTGTTAGCCTCAGAATATCTGTGGGAGATCATCGAGATGCCACCTCTCGCAGCAACATGTCCACGTCAGATAATAATTCCAATTGGACTTTGGTGGTCTTCAACAGAGCGTCCCACGCCAGACCGAGTGCGGTGAAATACCAAGCAGGATCCAGATCGTAATTTTGATGACAGACGTCTCGAAAATTTTCGAACATGTCTGCCAAGAGCAGAACGTCGGTCTTCAGATAGAGATCGTGATAATCTCTCATGTTTTTCATATCGAATAATTTTCACACGTTTTTGGCGTGTTCGTAATTCTCATCGGAAATGTCAGATTCGTATAATTTCGAATAAAAATCTTTCTTCGAATGTAGGGCGGTGTCTTCGAATCTCTTTAGATCGTTCATGTAATCGTAAGGATAGACTCCTTTCCTCAACATGACGTCTACTCGTTCTCTGAAATGTTCGCTCGTGATTTTAAATTTATCCTTGCTCATGTTATCGACTAATTTTTCCAGAGTGGTCGACATGAATTTAAAACTGTCGATGAAACGTATGGCTCTACGAATGGATTTCGTTTTTTCTTTCAACGTCTCTCCGTTGATTACTCTTTTCTTCTCCATGAGCTTCCATTTCGTGAAGGAAATGTATCTTTCTTCGCTGTTTGTGATGCAATTTAATTCTTTGTGTGAGGTGCCGAGATTTTTCATGAACAGATGACTGTCGTAACCCGAGAGATTGTGAAACATCACCGGATAGAAAACAGCATCTCGATATTTTAAATTACACTTGCTGTGAGCCGGACCGCGAAACAGACCCGTGTAATGATCGTGGTCTCTAACCTTCCAATTTTCCTTCGATTTCTCGTCGAACGATTGTCTGCATATGTGACATTCAGTGGCTCTGTTATTTTCATCTTGCTGCTCTCGCGTGATGATCATTTTTGCCGGAGTTTTAAATTTGTCGTATAACATTTGAATTTTCGATTCTAACTCTTCCACGAACCTTTGAGCCACGTCGTCGTCTTCATACTGTTTCGTGTAGGTGAAGGGACCCATGTCGTGCTGCGAGTCGAAAGGGCATTTCACGTAAATGCAATAGCCCGAAGGTATGTGTTTTTGATATCTTTTGACGTAACTTTGAAGAGCGTTGGGTTGACAGGAACTCATTTTCGTGGTGAAACATTCAAAATCGGCGTACACGACGAATGGTACTTTTAACCTTCTATTGTGATTTTCAAACTTCACGATGGTGTTGGGTTTGGGCATTTCGATGGCGACACCTTGATTTTCGTTGCAATATTCCTGATGTTTCGCTAATGATTTTTCGGTCTTAAATATGTTCATGCAATTGTAACATAAAGATATCTTTCCGTTATGATTATTATTTTGTTTTGACAGTAATCGGGTCGGATGTTTAACCCAACAATAATGACGATTGTCACCATTCGAAATCAATAATAAAATAATCATCTTTTCTCTTCTGCGATACGAAGTCTGTCTAAGAGGATAGATCTTTTGTTTTTCGTCGTCGTATCCAAGGACGTTCACCGCTACGGTGGGATTTTGAGCCTCGAAATGTTTGATATGTTTTAACTCTGTTGGAAAAGTCACTCCGGTCCAATTGAGATTTTTAGAAGTTTCCTCGTAATGAGAAACTATATCGGAGTTTATTTCAACAGGGTATAAAGCGGAGGTGACTGCCCATTTAAAACACTGATCATCTTTATTTCTCACGTTGACCACGGCGTGTTTCTTAGTCAAGAAATACGGTAATTCCAAGTAGGAAGATTCTTTCAACGGTTCGTTTTTATTCATGTGAATTTCGAGTTTCAACACTTCATCAAACGTCCAATTACTACCTTCATGTTGATAATTCGCGAGAGACGTCAACATCTTGTCTTTCATCTCTTCGAAAACGTCCGATAGATCTGAACCTCGAAATACGGGTTCGACATTAGATCTGAAATATGCATTTTTCACGATGCTCTCGCCAGACTTCACGTCGATTTTATTCATTATGCAATGGAGTATCATCTTAATTTGTAATCCCACGTTCATTTATTCGCGAAACAAATCCAATACTTTTTTCTTCACCCATTCCATGAACAATTTCGGATCGATTTTCTTGAACGAGGGAACCACGTCGAAAGTTTTAAAAATACCTTTGATTGCACTCTCCCATTCTACGGGTTTCGATTGGAATAGTTCCGCAACGAGTCATGTTACATATTCTTCTCCTTTCTCTTTGTCGATTGCTCATTGAATTTCGCTCGATATATCTCATTTGTCTTGAATCTGAAGTGCATCACTCGTTTTCGTTTTTCTTTTCTTTTCTTTGGAAACTTGATGTTCAACGGCTTTTCGTTTAGTCATCTTCTTATTTTTCACAATCAAAACGTTTTTGGTTTTTTTCGTTGTCGGCATTTCGATTCCTTTTACTATCTTCTCATTTTTCACAACCGATGCATCTTTTGACGTCGTTGCTATCGAGATTTCGTTTGCCTTTCTAGCGTTTCACAAATATTCCTGTATGACATCAATTTTTTTTGATTTAGTTCTATGATTTCTGAAATCTGAAATTTGTAATAGTTTACAAATCTCGTTTAACTGAGGTATGGTTTTCTCATTTAAATTTACCATTGTTTTATCTGTTTGCTTCATTTGTAAGAATATCTTTTTTGGAATTTTGTATTAAATAATTTGTTAAAAAAGTTTTGCTTTTTTACTCTTTTTATATATATATAAAAAAAAAAAAAAAGTTAAATTTTAAATTCAATTTTTTAATACAAAATTTAAAATATACATTATTTGCAAGAATTCATAAAAACCAAATAATCGATCATGACAACAACACCTAAAAGATGCGAATTGAAATTGAAACAAGACGAAGCGTATGAGAAATTCGGTTTTAATATCTATACATTACAACAACACGATCCCATCGAATTGAACGAGGTTGAGATGGTAGACTTAGAGCGCTACTAACACAAATATCGAATGTGTTTGAAATTGGATGAAGCCATGCTCGATTTGTTTTACGAGTATCAAAGCGATCTGCTGAATAATATCATCATCGTCGAAGACAGAGAATTCGACAAGGGTGATTTATTGTTGTCCTATGGAATTTACATATATCCAATAATCTCACTCGAACTCGTGAACAAATCGGGTGGTGAGAGCGCATTCACTGATGAAAAAAAACTCAAAAGAGTAAAGATAAACATTCATACCATTTTTGTAAGTGGAAAAATGACGAATGTCAACATGCTAATAACGGACTTGGAAATATAAACAATAGAGAGATTGAAATGTTAAAATTTAACTTTTTATATATATAAAGAGAAAAAAACTTTTACTAAAAAATTTTACATTAAAAAAATTAAAAATTAAAAAAAACAACTTTTTTATATATATAAAGAGCAAAACAAAATAACAAACTTTTTTAACAAATTATTATTTAAATACAAAATTTAAAATATACATTATTTGCAAGAATTCGTAAAACAAAAAAAAACAAAAAATCGATCATGAAGACAGCAACACCTAAAAGATGCGAATTGAAATTGAAATGAGTCGAAACGAATAAGAAATTCGGTCATAAAATCTATAGATTACAACGACACGATCCCATCGAATTGAACGAGGTCGAGACGAAGGGCTTAGAGCACAAATATGACAAATATAAGATGCCTTTGAAATTGGACGAAGCCGCACTCGATTTGATTTACGAGTACCAAAGCGATCTGCAGAACATCGTCATCGCCGAAGATAGAGAATTCGACAAGGACGATTTGTCGTTGCCCTATGGAAATTACATATTTCCAAACATCTCATTCGAACTCGTGAGGAAATTGGGTGGTGAGAGTGAGTTGACCGATGTAAAAAAACTCAAAAGAGTAAAGATAAACATTCAACACGTTTTCGAAAAAGGAGAAGACACGAGTGTCAACATGCTAATAATGGACTTGGAAATATAAACAATAGAGAGATTGATTTTTAGCGAAGAAAAATAAAATAAAAAAAAAGTAATGAGATCATCTTTTGATCTCATTTTTTTTGTTTCTTCGCACTCTGTCTCGCGATATTCGTCATTAACGTCTAATTGTTTCTCCACCTTTTTATCCATTTTAAATATATTATTTTATACTTTCTATGATTTATATTTTATATAATTTTATATTATATAACATATTCAAAATCGGTATATTCTTAAACGGCGAATTCTCACCGAGCAACAAACCCTTGCCGAGTAGCTCGACGTTCCGTCCACTCTTCAGATAGAGACCGTTTCCTCTCAGAGAGTTGCCACCTCTAACGGGTTCTAGATACAATCCTTTACCGCTGTCGTCTACGTGGACGCGACACACAGCTCCTCCCTTCTTCAAAAACAGTCCGCTGCCACCCATTAATTTCTCAACTGCCGAACTAGCGAGTCCCGTGAGAGCTCCCACGCCGAGAGTCTTTCCGAGAAAGGGTAGTGCCTTTGCGGCGAAGGGTAATGCTTTTGCAGCTATTCCTGCCAATAGCGGTAGGAAACCACCTTTAATTCTCAAATTGTATCTCAATTGAGCGGGACTCATTATCACCGTCAACCCTCTTCCATCGCGAATCGCTTTCTCCATCCTTTTGATTTGACTTCTGGTCCAGGTGATCGAATCCTGACCGCCTCTCGTCAGATCTTCGTGAGTGAATTTGAATCTCACCGCCTCGCCTCGAGTTGTTAACGCTCTCTTAAGTTTCTTTCTCTGTCCTGCGGATATGTTCACGTTTTTAATCACGTATTCTGTCATAATTCTGTTTTTTAAAATATATTTACTTCAATTGTTTCTTGTTTAATAATTATATTAAAATAATTTTGTAAAATTAATATTGCGTTTATTTTATTTTTGTTATCTATATATATACACAATATTTTTTTTTTTTTTGCTTTTATATTTCTCTTATGTGAAATCGTATCGTCACTCTCTCTCCGTGAAGGTCTAACAGTTCACCATTTTGATCCGCCAACGTGGTTTTCAGACTATACAACGTGTCTAAAATCACTGGTAGATAAACTAAATTTCGAGGTCGCTCCACGATCTTATAACCCGGCGACACGTTTGGAAAGAAGGAATAGATCGTCGGTTGAGCGCTACCATTCACGTAGCTTCCAGCAATCACGTCCACGTTCACCAGAATGCTATTGACTGCGAGAATGTCGACCGTATTTTCAGATGCTGCATGTCCTCGATACATCTTTTGATCGAATCCCAACATCTTGCCTATAGAATCGTCTGTGTTGAAATCCACTCGAAAATTATCTTCCAAATCCAACATCGTCTGTAAGGTATTAGGATCGGGAGCGAGTCTGATCTTGTTGCTTCCCTTTCCATCTGTCTTCATTCGCGTCTGAATGTAATCGTTCAAATCGTCTATGTCGTAACTCCCTTTGGGAATTCGAATCTCCAACCAATCCGTTCCGTCGGAATACTTGAACGAGTTATTCTTTTCGGTGACGTTGCGAAAGGAATAATAAGTCTCCAGATTCACCAACGCCATCTCGTATCTTTTCTCTCTATTCAATTCGATGGAAGGTTCGAATTTCATAGCGAATCGAGTCAAATCGCCACTCACCACGATTTGAATGGATTGTTTTGCAGCCGTATTCTCGGCTATTCGTTCTAACAATTCTCCATGTTCGAACATTATATTTAATTTTATTTTTTTTATTCAAAACTAATTATTTGAAGATTTATTATTTTCTAAATTTTATTTTCACGCTCTATCTTATTATTATCATCAGAAACATAAAACTTGTCGAATCCGCACCGATATTTTCCGCGATTAAATTCGCTTGTCAAATCGATCACGACGAAATTGTAAAGTCCACCATCCCAAACCCTCTTGCAAAATCTCCTGAATTCCACAGCGCTCATGTCGTTTGCGACGTGATCGCCGTAGATGTGATTGAGATTCTTGAGATCTTGGCGAAAGAGACATAGAAAATTAGCGTTCTCCCTTATCGTCTGTCTGGGCAATCGAAAATAATTCTGCGACAGGTAGAAACTGTCCACGTTGCTGTGTCGACCCCTAACGTAATACGATTCGCATCGGTTCTGTCTCTCCAAAAGCAGATCGTCGAAAATCATGAGATTCTTATCTTCCGATTTCAGTTCTCTAGGATCCAGAACGTCGCTAGCGTTCTCATAAAATCGACACTCGACGTTCGAAGTTGCATTTCTCTTCATCAGTTCCATCGCAGCACCGTCCAAAATGGTCGAAAGTGGAGCTTCGCTCTTGTCGAATTCCTCCCTACTGTCAAAGATTCTGGCTATGACGTCCTTGGTCAATCTGCGATCCATGCACTCTCGAAGCAATCTGTATTCGGGTTGAAACAAGCTCTTGCCAAACACGAACAATCTGTCGTAATCCAACCAGTCAGGTCGGGACATCAGATTCATCAACAGATTGGTCTTTCCACAATTCGATTTTCCCACTATCAAACCTCTTATGCTTTTGGGAAAGAACTCGTTATTCGACCTCTTGGTCGCGGCGTCGTTCCAAGACATATCTTTAATGTTCATCTTTGTTTTATTTTTTTTTGTTGTTATTTTAGATTCTTTTCAAACGCAAAAATTTTTTATGTTTTTCAAACTCTGTTTTTAATGTTATTATTTATTTATATCACACCGTCGCGAATTCTCTTCAATCCGGATCCACTCGTCATATTGGCTAAATCTTGTATGTGCACCACAGCATCCTTAAAATCTTTCCAACTTTTCGGCGTTCGCTCTAACGCAGCTCGCTTCGCCGGCGGACTGATCAACTTGTCGATCAACGCGTCGGCTGCCCTCTTGCCAGCCACAGAAGCTATCCTAACACTGGCTTCGGAAGCGGCTTTCTTACCAGCATCCAAAGCCGTCTTCTTACCGACCTCAAACGCGGTCGATGCGAGTTTTCTACCCGCATCGCCCGTGAACGCTCGCATTATAGAATCGACGATGCCAGAACCGTCTTGAACGTAAGTCCTGACGTATCCCCTGTTCTTTATCACCAACATATTTTATAATATATTTTTGTTTTTTTCACTGGTAAATCGTTTTGTTGTTTTTAAATACTTTCATTATTCTAGTGTAAAAATATACTGTTTTATTTTTTTGTTTGTCTGTTTGTTTCTCTCTACTTATTATATACACATCAATCCTTCAATTCGTTCATCAGCCTTTTATACTGGTTTTTATTCAAAACCTTCTGTCTTAACAATTCGTCAGATATAGCAACTATCTGATTATCTAATCCTGTGTTACCAGCCCGTCTGCTCGCCATCAACAAACTCAATCTCTGAGACAGAGCGTCGGAATCGCTCGGAAGAAAAGTGGTTTTCACCCCTTTGCCAGTCACCGATTCGACGAACTTCTTGTTCATATCCCATATGGGTTTCACCACTTTCGTACACTTGTAACCTCTGTTGGCTTTGGGTCTCGTCTCTCTGGCATCGTTATTTCTCTTCATGGCGTGGGTCTGAACCAGAATGTCTCCGTAATTATCGAAATCCTGATCCGTGTAATCGCTAGGCTTGTCGTAAAGGAGCAATCTGTGCAGACCATCGGTCAATTCGTATTTGTTCGAACCCACGATCAATTCATCATCGTCAATTTCTACTTCTGTGTCTCCTACAAAAATCCTTCCCTCCGAATCCTTAAAAAATCCATACGACTGATCTCTCTTACCGCCATCAGCATCGGACGATGCGACGCTACTAGTGGTGATAGTCGAAGCTGTATCGTCGCTCTCGCTCATATCTGTTTGAATTCCCGTGGGAACGTAATCCGGTGTAGATTGAACGGAATACCGATTTCCAAAACTAGGAGGCAACGAACCCATTCTCAAAGAACTCTCCTTTATGGGTCTCAATTCTTCGGCTATCTCCTTCCTGCTTCGCTCTTGACCCTCCATCACGGGTTTAAATATTTTTGTGGCTTCGCATTTGAGTTCCATCTCACCAAGACGTCTGCTCCTATCAGCTGACTGAATCCCCTTCTTAGCACGTTCATACTCGCCTAAAATTAGATCTCGATGTCTAGGATCCATCTGTAAAAACATCTTTCGTTTTAATTGTTTTTATTATTTTCAAAATTAAATGTTTAATTATATTTTTATGTTTTAAGTAATAAAAATCTTTCCGTCTTTAATATAATAAACTGACTGTTAATTGAATTGGTGAAGTTTAAGAATACGTTTAAACAGTACATGACAAACCGGTTTCTGATTTAACGCATTTTGACAGTAGTTTTTACATTTTGTCAAAAGATCTCCATTCACACATCAAACAACCATTCACTCAGTGTCGAATTAAGAGAGAATCCCTTTGATGACTGTTAAACAGTTTCAACACACAAAAGAAAACTAATTTGAACGCTGAGAACTTATTTCATCTCTCTCTGATTGCTATCATGAATATATTAAAAATTTACCACTCAAAAACCTAATTGAGCGGAAAATGCGTTTTAAACATTCCACTAAGTGTTTGACTCTTCGAACAATATCCCCCAAAACTCAATTGCTATTCGTCTCATTCAAGACAAAACGCGAATATCTATTACAGATCGACTCCTTCAAACAATATCCTCCAAAACTCAATTTCTATCCGTCTCATCAAGACAAAACATGAATGTCTATAATACAGACCATATTCATAATCGACTCTTTTTGAACAAAAACCTCATTCAATCATAACGATAACATGTGTTAGTTTTACTTCAGGAAGACGTGACAGCGGGCTCGCGAATTTCTAACACACCGACAACACTCTTCGTTCAGATCGAGTTTATGAGAATTGAGCAATCCGATCGGTCAATTGGCGGAGAATCGAGCGATCCGATCGGTCGATTAGCTGAGTTTTGGAATTCCCATAGTGGGGAATTCCCCTAATAACGTCATAAATGGGAAAAACCCACCGCCTCAAAACAATTGAGAGTTCTGGATCACTGATGCAGAATCCGCAGACCGTTTTTTGATGATAGGCTAGAATTTTTTGCTCGCGTTCACCAACGATGGATCGATGGTCTGATCTGCGATGGGAACGTCGACAAAAATTTTTAAAGTAAAAGATAAAAGTGAAGATGTACAATTTCACCTTTTTTTTAAAAACGCGCGTTCACCACGAGTATTTTAACGTTAAAAGTGCGATCTAGGAGTCACAAAAAAACATGGGGGATTCAAGATCACTGTACATTTTTGTGAACAAGCGTGCGATTTAACACTGAATTCCATGTTGGTGAACGCATCGTGTACGTATGTTGTACACGTACATGTACAAAGTGATAGTAAACTCTCCTTTATTACCTACTTACATTCTATAACCTTCGAATCTTAGTAGCATGTAATTTGTATCTGTAACTTCCTGTCATGTGAACTTTAGTGTATATTGTTTATTGGTGGAGACAGCTTACATAAGCTCTAGCTTGCTGCTGAATCCAATTTCAATACTTCGCAATGCTTTCACCATCTAATTTTGTAACATACTTGTATGAAGTATTTTTCTTGAAATAAAATATTGTTACTACTATAATTGTGAGTGACACAATTAGAATATTGAACTCGGAAACATCTGATTTTGGACTGTCTGATCATCGAGCCGCGCATGCCCATATCTTCTACAAAAGATTGAACCCTCCATCTACAAAAGAACGGTCTGGAATTTTAAAAATGCCGATTTTGTAACAATGAACCGAATTCTGAATGAAACAGACTAGGAGAATCTTATATGCTCTCCGCATGATATTGATGAATCGGTTCATAACTTTACTACACGATTTCTTGAAATCGTCAAAGAATGCGTTACCATCAGATATAACGACAAGCCAGGGTTTGATAACAATATCCGGAGGGAGATTCGCAATAGAGACAGACTTCGAAAACAAGCCATCGAAAATAACTCTTCTCCCAAATGGACGAAATACAAAGCTGCCAGAAATAAAGTTAATAACACGAAAAAAGTACGCAAAAGAAAAATACTTGGAAAAGATTGACATGTTATTGTCTGAAAACACACAAACCAAACAATTCTTGCATGTGGTGAAACAGTTTATTTGTTTTGGGTTTTTTTTCGTATTTTTATTCAGATAACAAAACATCATTACTGAAATGTGTAGCAGATACAATAGGCTGAAAATAAATGGAAAATAAATTATAATATAGCGTATAAATTTACAATAAAGATTACTTTTGAGCCTAGCAGGGTAAAGGTGTACTTGAAATGGTATCAATGGAGTTGAGGATTATGACTGGTTTGGTACGTCGAAGAAAACATGTAGACAAAAAAAGAACTGTCGTTTCAATCTGAGTTACTACTAATATTTAGACACTACTCAGGCGGTACATTTAAAATCGGCTGTAAGTGATTCCATCTGTTTTTTATTCTGTTTGCTTTATTTGGAAGATATTTGTAAGATGATTTACTTTCAACGTTTGCGAATGTTTTCAGAGTTTGTATAAAAGCGAGAATATTCGGCGTGCGCTTTGCCACTTTACAGGTATATATATATTTGTTGTAGACTAGTATCACGATGTTCAGAATATCGTCGTCTTGTGCTTCCTAAAATCCTAAAACGACAGATTCGAGGGAAAGTGGAAACGGTATGCTACATCTGTCATCTGTTACTCAACAGTTCCGAGAAATGTAGCAAGACTGATTTAGAGACAGGACAATTAAAGAACAAATGTTGAATAGATTCCCTAGTATTGTTGCAGAAGGTGCATAACTCAGTTCCGGATAATTTACATTTATATAGTCTGGCGTTGGTATATAACATTCTGTGTAGAATTTTGAATTGTAAACTCCGGAGATAGGTGTCGTTTGTGACGTTAAATGCAGTTCCATATATCATCTCTCAATCTTTTGATTGGAAGTTGATATCTAAAAGAGCATCCCACCTGCTCTGCACGAAGGAAGGATTCATAGCTACTAGTTCTAAAAATTTGGGATAAAAAGTTTTACATCTTTTCTGACAATCGATTAGCATTTCGATATTTCGGTTCTTTACATTTTCCACTTTTGGAGTATGTTTTATTGCATCTTTCCACGTTTTTGGTATGGACTCAATTACTCCCTGGTAGCCAGTAGAAGGTGTGGTAATGTTGAATTTCTCTGAAAATTCGAGAAATGTGAGCAGTTGTTTGTTATCGTTTACGATATCATTGAGAAAATAGACACTTTTTCACACCAGTTTTTACTATAAAAAGGTTTATTGTTTATACGAATTCTGTTGTTATAAAAAACATGTTTCAGGGAAGACTTCCTCTGACGATTCATCTAGTGTTACCCTCGCATCTAATTGAAACCATGAATTTAGAACATCTTGCCAGAACGTATTTGTACTGTTTGCTACAATTTCTAAGCCTTTCTTGTGGAGATGCCAATTTTTATAGCTGCCCCTTTTTTCAAAGTCGTCTATAATAAGTGTTTTCAAAGGCGCGAGAACAGTAGGATCTAATAACTTCTTGATTCAGCACATTGTCAAAGAATGACTATATGATTTTATGTGAGGACAGTTTAGACCGCCTTTTTCCAGAGAATTGATGGCAATACATCGCTTTATTTTTTCTCTTTTTCTATTCGACAAAAATTAAAAAAATAGTGACTGCAATCTATTAAAATATTCTTTTGATGGGTTGGGAAGAACTGACAAACAGTGTATTAAGATCGTCATTGCTAGAGTTTTTACCACAGTGGTTTTACCAAGTAATGTTAAATTTCGGAAAGACCAGTCTTTTATAATTTATCAGAGGATAGTTCTCATCGAACAAATTGTCCCGAATACCTAAGATGGTAAACGTGGCATCGTGGTTCCATTTAACTGTCTGTTCTGTCTGCCTTAAGTCCGGATACAAGGGAAAATGCGTTTACTGTCTTCAGAGCATTGTTTAATGAGTGGCTATCGTCTTTCAAGAAAAGTGTTGATTCATTCGCATATTGACATATTAAATATTCTGAATTATTTATGGAGATATCGTTTATGTGAGGGTCATATTTCAGTGCTGCACTCAAGATCTCCGCGCATAAAATAAAAAGGTACGGCGAGAGTGGGTCACCCCATCGTACACCACGACCTAAATTTAGTTTGTCCGAACAGTGACCATCATTTATAACATAACAGTATAAACTGGTATAAAATGTTTGAAACCATTGTAATATTGATGGACCAAAATTTAGAAATGTTAGTGTTTTCTCAATGAAGGACCACTCGAGGCAGTCAAAAGCCTCTTCAACGTCTAATAGGTTAAGTATACCTGATATATTGAGGTCTTCGCATTTTTGTAACAAATCAAAAGTTAGTCGAGTAGCTTCTCCAATGTATCTTCCTTTCATGAAACCTAAGTGAGTGTCCGAAATAAGTTTTGGTAAAACATTTTAAAGACGATTTGCTATAGCAGTCGAGCCTATCTTTACGTCCAAATAATTTAATGATATTGGTCGCCAGTTTTTTAAGAATAATTTGGATTTATACTGCTTTGGAATACACGTTATAATGCCACATCTCTGTGTAATATATCATTTGAGACATAACCATGGTTTAGCGATCGTACTAGAAACGAACCGAGGTCCTTCCAATTTTTTTTTATAAAACTCGTCTGTAAAACAATCGGATCCGGGGGATTTACTATTTTTCATTGCCTTACGAGCTGACAGGCTTTCCATTTTGGATAGAGGGCCTTCTAGCGCGTCGCTTTCATCTTGGTCAAGGAAGTGAAGAAAAGGGTTGTTTGTGTCAAAGAACTGGTTTTGCGTTTCATTGTCTTGGGTTGAGGGAACACTTTGGAAGAATATAAATTTTGGTAAAAATCTCTCTGCTCCGTCAAAATTTCTTTTAAGTCGTCAGTTTCGGAACCGTTAGACTTTACTAATCTTGTAATCATTTTGTTAGCGTAATGTCTTTTTTCAAAGTTACTAAAATGCTTTGTTGGTTTTTCGCCCTCTATCTTCCACTTTGCTTTTGTTCTCAGTATCATACCATTAATTTTTTCATCACGAATAGTTTTTAGTTCCAATTCTAAATTTTCGATTTCTGGAGAGACGAATAAATCACCATTTTCAAACTGAATAGTAAGGTCTTTTAGATTTTTTTCGATATCGTATTGTTTCCCAGAAAAGCTGGTCATTGATAGTAAAATTACCCTGATTTGTATAATGAGTGTTGTGGGCACCGTATTGCTTTATTGTCTCTGATATGACTTCTTTTTTTGAATAACATATTCGGGGTCATGCAGGAGACTGTTATTAAATTTCCAGAAACCCTTCCTCCTGGGCTGATTTATGAACGAGAGCAGAATACCCACAGGACTGTGATCTGATTTGAACCGGGTCTGAATATCAGCATTTTGGAAATAAACTTGAAGATCCGAAGACATTGAAAAAAATCTAGCCTTGCCATTTTATTTTCGGGCCCTCTCCATGTTTATCTTTTGATATCCGGGTTTTCATTTCTCCAGGCATCATAAGTCTAATTTATCCATGTACAACCTAATTTTGTCATTGGACCTAAGATTATTTTTCTGTTTATAACGAACTGTGTCCATTTCGTAGTTTTGGGGAACATTTCAATCGCCGCCGAAAATAATGAAGGGGGTTACCAACATTTTTAATTTCAGTAAAGAGTTCCTCGTAGAATTGTCATCTGTCAGTATTTGGCCCATAAACTACTACTAGAGTAATACGCTGATCGTGTGTTGAGATGTCAAGGATAATATAGTTACCTAATGAATCTTTGATACAACTATGTACGTTGTAACTAAAGGTGTTTTTAAACATGATGGCGGTGCCTCTACTGGAGCTTGAGTAAGAATTAAAAAATGCTTCATATCTCCATTCATTTCTCCACCTTTGTTCGCTTCCTTTACAGGAGTGCGTGTCTACCAGGAGAGTAATGCCATACGCGTCCCTGCATCGTGAAAAAAGTCACGCCACTTATTCTCATCTGACGATAGACCACGTCGGTTTACATTACCTATTTTTATATTAGCCATATGGAAGAGGGTTGATTGAGTGAATGCTGTTTTTTTTATTGAAGCACCAGTATGAATGAAAAGAATATCATTATTTGGTGAGGAAATATATGTAGTTTTGCATCTGATTTTCATGTTTTTCATAACAATAACAACTTCACCAACAGCAAGGTATAACATATCCCTAGATGCTACGGGGATTGTGTGGGCTAAGATCGTGTGTACCTGCTCATCCAAGGCTTACCTACACGTAAAGCAAAAACAGAACTGCTCAAGCTCATTCACCGTCGAAACCTTAAAATGGTTTAATCCCTCTATGTACACAGCTATACTCAGAAAATTCCATTATCAGAGAGAAGGGGTGAGTACTCTAAGTGGTGAAACAGTTCTTTGGTAATTTTGACAGTGCCTCCGGGTTCCCTCCTCTCTATCGAACTGACGATGATGAAACTGTAGATGATGATACCGAAAAGGAAAATTTATTGAACGACATCTTCGTCCAGAATAGTAAACTCGACTCCACCGATCATGTTTTGCCTCCCTTTAAACGAAAATGTACTGACACCATAAATAGTATATCCTTCACTGAAAATGATATTATTGATATTTTGAAAGATCTACCAGTTAAAAAAAACTAGTGAGTGACCGCGCCGGTATTGGAAACAAGTTTCTAAAAGAAACCAAATTATCAGTCTGCAAACGTTGTATTTACTTTTCAAAAAGTCTCTAGACCTGAATATGTTTCATAGTGGGTAGAAATATGCGAATATAAATCCTTTATATAAAAAGGGTGACCGACTTGACGCAAAGAATTATCGTCCAATCTCTCTATTAAGTTGTGTTGGTAAGGTCATGGAAAGGGTTGAGTTTAAGGACATTCATGCCAATTTTAAGGACAAAAATCTATTCTATGAGTATCAATCAGGCTTTCTATCGTACAATAGTACTGTCTTTCAGCTAATTTGAGTATACCACAACCTATGTAAATCTATTGATATAAAATAACACACCTGTGGAGTTTTCTTTGATGTATCAAAGGCTTTCGACAGAGTCTGGCATACGGGATTAATTTTCAAACTCAAACAATACGGAGTATCTGAACCTCTTCTCAGGGGGTTTAAAAGCTATTCGACTGATCGAAAGCAGACAGTTGTTGTAAATGGCCATCGCTCCAAATTGAGAAATATTCATGCAGAAGTCCCCTAGGGTTCAGTCCTTGGACATTTTATTTTTCTAGTTTCCATTAACGACATAGCCGAATGAAATAGACTCTATTACCAGTTTATTTGTGGATGACTCATGTTTAACAGACACTGTCCAGCAAACCTGCACAATAACACAGAATTTAACCCTTTACCCAACGTAACGGCCAAAACCGGCCAGCGCGATTCTCAAAAATTCTCCTGTTAATTTTCATTATTTTTTTCATTTTTTGTCTCAAAAACATAGGTTATGACCCCTCGTTGGAACGAGCTCGTCGAGCTCGTTCCAACGAGGGGTCATAACCTATGTTTTTGAGACAAAAAATGAAAAAAATTAGTTATTCAAGAATTATTTTTGCAAGTGTCGTCTGCTTTTCATGTTAGGTAAAGGGTTAAACTAAGCGCTTGAGAAAGTAAATGACTGATCAAAATTACGGTTAGTACAGTTCAACCCCAGAGAGACTAATCTCATGTGTTTCAATCTGAGTTCAGATATCCAGCATCCCAACATTCTTTTGGATTATGTTTCTTCCCACAAACATCTTGGTTTAATTTTCCAATCCTCTTTATCCTTGGAAATGAACATTGATCATATCTGCAAAAAAACAGTTCTTGGCCATCACAGCTGAGAAAACTAAAATTTTTACTCGATCGCAAAACTTTGGAAAAAATGTACTTGGCCTTCATATTACCAATTATGGAATGTGCCAGTCCTGTTTGGTCAGGCGCGCCAGCATACCTGCTGAAGCGTCTTGACGATATACACTGCGATGCCGCCCGGTCCCGAATAGTTACTGGTGTAATCAGATTTGTACCTCGTGAATTCTTACTTACTGAAGTTGAGTGGCAATGTCTGGAAGATAGGCGATTCATCCAAAAGATGTGTCTTCTACAAAATTGTTCACAAGAATGCGCATACTTTCCTGTGTGATCTGCTACCCCTTTAATAAGTGATCTCTCACAACATGTCCTTGGGAAATTTAGCTGACCTCAGCACGTATCGTATACGTGCATAACTTCTGAAACGCTCATTTTTCCTATCCTGCCTCGAAATATGGAATAACCTGCCACAGGAAACGCGAAACTACCCTACTCTTCAGGAATTCAAAAAACTAATATATTATTCAAAGTAGGCTAGGGACACTGTGTAGTGATTAAACAGGATATGTTTGTAAATTATTTAATAGATACGTCCAGTTGTAGCAGTGGGAGTCCTGTAGAAGACGCTGAACATTATTTCTTTGGTTGTCCCCTTCACTCCCAGGCGAGAAATGACCTCTTCTCTGCGCTATCGGCATATGACGTTGACTTGAACACTGTTGATACCCTCCTTCTAGGGAAACCAGATATACTTACAGCTGACAATATAACAATCTTCCAAGCGGTACAAAAGTATATACGAGATACCCACAGATTCGACCATTGCTTATCACTCTAAACATATATGTACTGCATTTAGAAGGTTTAGAAAACTCAAGGGGGTAAATGATACAGCCACAAAAAGTGCCAAATAAGTATATGAAGAGGCAAGAACAAAGGCTAAAATAATCAAGGACAAAAATAGGAAAGTGCGGAATAGTAATCTCACTAAAGCAATAAAAAAAAATTCCAATATATCCTGGAAATGAATAAATAAAACGAGCAAAGGCAATACCACACAGAGTATTAAGGTGGGTGAGAAAAGTACTGATGACCGGGACATTATAGCAGTGCAAATGATCAAGCATTGGGGAGGGAGGGTAAATGACAGAAGGAGTTGGGGGGGGGGGGGGCGTCCCGACAGAATGTATGATGGAGAGTGCAGAGAATTTATTTGACTTAGTATGCAGGGAAATTGGGGTTGGGGAAGTAATACATGCAGTCACCAAGTTGAAGAAAGGCAAAGCACCAGGCGCTGATGAAATTCCCAACGAGTTTTTAATAAAAGGAGGGTACCCATTATATGAAAATCTACAGGACTATTTAATATGGCAATCGCAAAGAAAGAGGTCCTGACAGAGTGGAAGGTAAGCAGGGTAACATTCATACACAAAAGAGGAGATAGGAAAGTTTTAGATAATTACAGAGGGATATCTGTTAGCAACAATATTGGGAAGGTATTCTGCAAGGTTCTGGGTTGAAGGCTTGCGGAAATTGTCGAAGAAAGAGGATTTCTGTGGGAAATCCAGAATGGGTTCCGGAAAGGGAGACGAGTCACCGACCACTTGTTTACACTATCACAATTGATTGATCAACGAAAGTCAGAAAGAAAAAAATGTTGATGGCCTTTCTTTATGTGAAAAAAGGCATATAACAGAATATGGAGGGAAGGAATGTGGTAGAAACTCGGGGGCCTTGGATTTGGAGAACGTTTTGTTGGAATCATGAAAGCACTGTACAAAAATGTGCAGAGTGTACTTAATCTTGGGAAACATCACAACGAAAAGGGTCCCATTGGAGGTAGAACTTAAGCAAGGGTGCATCTTGTCACCGATTCTGTTTGAACTGCACTTAACAGGTCTCGGGGATTAGCTGATTGCAAGCGCCGAGGAAGTAAATGTCGGAGAGACAAAAATCCTAGAACTTTTTTTTGCCCATGACATGATTTTATTTGCCGAGAGTGAATTGGGACTACAAAAACTGTTAACCATAGTAAGAACGTATGGGGATGAATGGCTCTTGAACATAATGAAAACAAAAGCAAGGTAATACCTGTGGGCCGTAAGGTAGATGAGTCGCGAATGTGGAGAGTGGGTAAATTCTCTATTGGCGAAGAGGAAAGCAAGGATATAACAGTGGGAGAAACGGATGAATATGAAAACTTGGGGTGAATCTATGTGTTGCAGGTAGAGGCATATACAGAAAGCACGCAGATAAACGTAACACAAAGGGGAAAAGAATACTCAACCAGTTAAAACTTCTGAGATGAAAAAGCTTTAACAGGGTGTTCGTTCGAAAAACTATTTGGGAGAGAGTGGGATTACCAAGTACAACATATGGAACAGATGTGATCCCTCTAAACCAAATGGTAGTGAAAAATTTGGAGATTCTACAAAGTGATGCGGGTCGGTAGATAACCGGACCAAGTAATGCAGCCGCACTGGAAGCGGTCAGAGGCGAACTCGGGTGGATTCTGGTTAAGGATAGAATAGACATGAGGAAATTATGTTACCTAAATTACCTGGGTGTAAAACGACATTCATCCAAGTTTGGAACTATAACATTCAGACAGGATGTTTGGGTAATTAAATGTGGTTATCAAGTTGATCCAGTAATACTCCGCTGATGTTTATCAAGGTCAATGTTTCGGATATTGAGCCTGTAGATTCAACCAGGCAACTATTTGTCCTTTCATCATCTGCCAAATGTTGTATATACATATGTATACTTGTACATAATGTGTTTTTCTCATGTAAATATTATACTTTCTTCTGAGGGAAATACTCTGAGATATGTACTCTTGAACTCATTTTCACTTCCAAACTGCCCATTCGACATACACCCAGGGAAGACAAAAGTTTTTTTTCTAATTCTAAACAAGAAACAGCTCCACTCTCAACACATTCTGCTACTGTTATTTTTCTCTAGGGATTGCCCAGTGATTGGCATTAGCACTTACCGAATGAGATTGTGACTTTTTATACCAGTAACACGAAGGAGTGTGCGACCCGGTAACGTTTTATATATTAATGACCTTTCTTTAATTTTATATACAAGGTACTATGGACTAAAGGGACTAACACTGATAATCTTCCCAATCGTTGTCTACCACAAGAATGTCTATCAACAACCCATTGTTCGAAATGCAAAACAAACAGGCAGGACGGACAATACAATTCTTCTAAACGGTTACAAAAACAAACGATTCTACTCTATCCAATACGTAAGCAAAACCAAGAGAATAACTGGAACAGCCTGATAAGAAAATACTCTCTTAAATTCATCCTAAAAACTTCAAGAAAATGGTTTTGCACAATCTTGATCCTATCCGGCGACATCGAAATTAGTCCCGATTATGGAAGGAATACCGCTTGATGCACTTGAACACTCAAGGCCTGAAACCCGAACTCGACATTTTGCGCAGTGAGGTAACAGATTTAAACATCTGCTTTTTACCGAAACGTAAACGAAATAATGAATGGTCGTTTGTTTCTGTCTATTTCTTGAGTTATGACCCCCCCCCCCCCCCAAAAAAAAAAAAACAAACAAAAACAAAAACAAAACAAAACAAAACAAAACAAAACAAAAAAAACAAAAAAAAAAAAATAAAATAAAGGCCAAACTGTGTAAACAAACGATCATTCCTTATAATTAAACCTGAGGGGAAATAACTTTAAACACTCTCTACTTTGCGGTAAAAACCAGGTCGTATCATACTCCCTAGTGATAGCTGAATAAAAAAAGGCATAGTTTTCTAAAATTCTGTTTGAAATAACGAAACATTTCACTGAGACATGTTCTTGTGTAATTAAAAAAAATATTGACCAATGAATTGCGTAAGGTAAAAGGAACATCATAGGCCACGCCCGCACAAAACTTCAATCTCCTTTTCCACTTTACGGGAGGTGCTGTCATTCCAAGAAACACTGAGTTCAATTTAATTCTGATTTTGACCATTTCCTGAGAATCTGAAAACACAGTTTGTAAATGTGGAGTTCGATATAAACCCAGATGACATGAAGTTGGTTGACCTTTGTCTCAGAAAGAGTTCATTCAGGCTATTTAGAAAATGGAATGTTTTGTTCGCGCGAGTTTCGTTTGCGGGTCGGCCATTGATTACGTTTGATTTGGGTAAAATGATGAACGCAGACGTTACTCTATTGCGTATAAAAATGAACACGGAATAAAAAAAGCATGACATGAATTTCATTGTTTATTAAATTTTATTTTTACTCTTTTTAATATGATGAGATCAATATTAATTACTTTTCATTTTGAAACAATATGAGCGCGCAGGGGTTCTTTTCCATGCACACTATACAACTTAATTATTAAGATTGACATTGGGGTGTGGTTTAGGGCGGGCCTAAATGCGTTTGTTTCGGTTCATTGTGTTATGAAAAGAAAAAAAAGAAATACTTTAGCGAATCATTTTGCCTGAAAATTAATGAATAGAAATATGGTTTAATTATATGAAGATTATAACGGAGATATTATGTTTCACGGGTTTCAAGAACCAGTACGAAAGGACCACGGGACTAGAGGTGGGGGAATCGCTATATACGTGAGAAACTCGATAGCATTACAGCATTGACCTGAACTAGAAATACCAAATATTGAATGCCGTTGGCTTCAAGTGAGCCAGAAACACACACAGGTTCTAGTGGGTGCCTTCCATCGGCTGCCCAATTCTGACCTCGAAACATGAAATCTTATTTCTAAGTCTATAGAACGTGCTCTGTACAAAAATATCAGCGACGTTGTGACAAAGGGGTGATTTCAATAAGGGTCTAGAATACCACATGTTGCAACAATACAACTAGTTACATGGTATCAGCTTTCCAACCTCGTCACTTGCTTTTGTCTGTAATAACCAAAAACATGAAGTAAGCTTTCAATCTGAATTGCCACGGGAAAATGTGCACACTATTAACATATTCCTTTTTCACAGACCTCAGAGTATGTTCGTTAGAAACGATCGGGAAGTTAAAAACCTGCGAGAAACTTCTATTTGCTGGAGCTTATCTGTGGCAACATTTGTCACCACCTCCCCCCCCCCCCCCACACCTCCCCGAAGATTGCTGCCTGTGAGACACTGTTCTTTATGTGACCAATGAGCATTCCTGCAATTCAGTTGTACAGAGATCATCTCGTGTTATGAGCATCAGCTTTAAGATTTGACATGTTAACCCGTTATCCGACTTAACGGCCAAAACCGGCCAGCGCTATTCACAAAAATCCCCAGTTAATTTTTATAACTTATGTTTTTGAGACAAAAAAATTAGTTATTCAAGAATTTTGTTTGCAAATGTCGTCTGCTTTTTGTGTTAGGTAAAGGGTTAAGAACTATAATACAGAAGAATCAGATCGTCTTTACACGTTCCACGTATATTAGTGTTCCCCGCTCATTTGGGTCCATGTTTTAGAGCTTCAAAACGTCCGTAATAAAAAACGCAGCGGCTCTATTTGGAAAATGCAACAAACGTATTATGCAGCACAATAGTGTTGTGACAGCAGCTCTTATGAGAGTAATTTCCAATGTTTCCCACATTACCCATAAATTATCACACGGGACATAGCGTCACAAAGTTATAATGCAAGGGTAGTGTCATTCCTTCATCTGAAAGTTACAGAAACTTGTTAAATCAACAATAATTACATTGTTAATGTAGTTATACGTTTTGGGTCCAAATACTCAATTCCCATTGGTCAGCTGGATGAAAACGTCATGACCAAATGTAATTCATTTTCCAATGAATACATTTGGTCGAACTTTGACCCGCATTTACAGTAGAGCGCAGGTGACAACATGTTATTCGGGCGGTGTTTGGGCGGGTTTTTAACTTTTAGCGCCTCTCGCAGTTATCAACTCCGCTGCTGTTTCTTTGGTGACATTTCCCAACTGTGGCATAAAGCCCGTTACTAAAATACTCGTTTCCATTTCTAAAGTTGTGAAAATTAAAAATCAGAGTTGTGCGCTTTGTCTTTTGTGTGAGGGTGGCTTTTCGCCTCCGTTCGTACATGTTTTATTTCGTCTTTCTGCTTTGTTGTTTGGTAAAAAGTAGTTTAAACAGTTGCGGAATGTAATTATAAGAATTGAATGCAATTTTTTATAATCTTTATTGGAGTATGAACGTGGGGGAATGGGTACGTTTTTTCGTTCCATATTTTCTTTAAATCTTGACATGGGTGGGTGAAAGTGTAAATAAAGCCTCTTTATTTTGTCTAAATGTTTGCGGTTTTATTTTCAATCTTAATTTGATAAGAATTCAGTAAATAAATGTTCAAAGTCTTTATATTTTTGTTCAGTTTTCTTTTTTGGGGAGGGGTGATGGGTTGTATATCCAGAGTTGAAAAAATCTATGCAGACCAGGTTAAACCAATCACACTCGTTGATGACTTTTCAACGAGATCATCGTAAAATTGACATGAAATGTTGAAGATCAGCTGAAAAGGCTTGCGTCATCAAAAAATGAATTTAAATCCAAATTCATATTCTATTTCAGCTCAAGCTGATATTCAAACAATATGTAAAACATATCAGTTTAAACAATATTTATTACTTATTATTATTATTAGCTGCGACGAGCAGCTCTATATGTGGCAATGTCGGTCTGTCTGTCGGTCAGTCTGTCACCAACGAGTTTAAAAAACACCATAACTCCTAAAATACTTGATGGAATGACACCATACTTGGTATGTAAGTGTATCTTCATGATGTCTACACCATCTCAATAGTGCATGTCATTCGGATAACTTCTGTCACATTTATGGACTTGTCACCGACGAGTTTTTTTTTTGTCATCAACGAGTTTTTTTGTTGTCACTAACGACTTTTAAAACATCATTGGCGTTGCAGGAATCGTCGCAGCTTCGGCACTGTGACAGTGCGTCTTGTTTCCAACTGTACAAGCAAACCAAAAATAAAAGTGAAAGCCAAAAAGTTGTCGTCTCCACAATACGAACACAACTACAAACACACATTTAAAATGCAAGCAGGTCATAATTGATGTCGAAGCAGATTTTGACTGTTATAGATATAAACCTCTCGATTTTAACATTGAATAAAGAAATATATATATATATATAATATAGAGATGCACTTCATCAAATATTTTATATAACTTCGTCAAACTGCCGTCATGCTCAGAAGTTTACTTCCTTCTAAGCGGCTTTCATTTTTGGCTAATTCTTATTCCGTTACGTTAAGTGCCGTACCAATGTGTATCGCGTCATGGGAACGTAAAATTTAGCGTCACACTGATCCTAATTGTTGAATGGGAATTATAAAATTGGTCGAGATACGCGTATGTCTTACAGATCGATTTATTATTTGGCAAGTGGCCGCCTAGCTCCTAATCACGAACCCGTCTATAAACTCGCCGATACATATCTTCCTTGGGTAGCAACAAGTAAAGATATGTTCCGCATTACACGTTGTTCACTGTTTTTAATTGTAAATTATGGACAAACAATACCGCATCAGATCTTCCTTGGGTGGTAACAAGTGGAGATATATTCCGCGTTATTACGCGCAAATTATGTTCTCAGTCTTAGAATTAAGAGCATTCAATCATTTATCTCAACCTCGCTCCGGTAACAGAGGCAGAAGCGAGTTCGCATGCAGTATTCACACATTCAACCATTCCTTGACCCGAATTGTTCGAACGCGTTGTTCTCCATATTCAAGTGTATTGGTTGTAAAATCCCCGTATCATATCTCCCTTGGGTGGCAAAGATATGTTCCCCGTTTCATGTTGGTCCCCGTATTCGAGTCTATTACACGCAAAATAACCGTATCATATCTTCCTTGGGTGGCAACAAGTAACGAGGTTTTAGAAATAGTGTCTAATTCATATCCGAGGTTTTAGAAATAGTGTCTAATTCATATTTGCTCTTTGCGTAATAACGCGGACCATATCTTTACTTGTTGCCACCCAAGGAAGATATTATACGGTATTTTTTTGCATAATTTACACTTGAATACAAAAAGCAAAGTGAAGCGCGGAACATATCTTTATTTGTTGCCACCCAAGGAAGATATGATACGGTTATTTTGCACGTAATAGACTCGGATACGGGGACCAACATGAAACGGGGAACATATCTTTGCCACCCAAGGGAGAAATGATACGGGGATTTTACAACCAATACACTTGAATATAGAGAACAACGCGTTTGAACAATTCGGGTCAAGGAATGGTTGAATGTGTGAATACTGCATGCGAACTCGCTTCTGCCTCTGTTACCAGGGCGAGGTTGAGATAAATGATTGAATGCTCCTAATTCTAAGACTGAGAACAAAATTGCGCGTAATAACGCGGAATATATCTCCACTTGTTACCACCTAAGGAAGATCTGATGCGGTATTGTTTGTCCATAATTTACAATTAAAAACAGTGAACAACGTGTAATGCGGAACATATCTTTACTTGTTGCCACCCAAGGAAGATATGTATCGGCGATTTTATAGATGGGTTCGTGATTAGGAGCTAGGCGGCCACTTGCCAAATAATAAATCGATCTGTAAGACGTACGCGTATCTCGACCAATTTTATAATTCCCATTCAACAATTAGGATCAGTGTGAAGCTAAATTTTACGTTCCCATGACGCGATACACATTGGTACGGCACTTAACGTAACGGAATAAGAATTAGTCAAAAATGAAAGCCGCTTAGAAGGAAGTAAACTTCCGAGCATGGCGGCAATTTGACGAAGTAAGATAGAGATGTATATATCGAAATATATTAAGTGAAATTACCTTTGACGTCTACTTTGTTTTAAGTATATATGTTATATGGCAGTGCGTACATCATGCGTGCATGGGGTGCATGGAAAACATATATGGCAGTGCGACCATCATGCGTGCATGGGGTGCATGGAACCCTAGCCTACGATTGTCAGTGTAGATATTATAGCAGGGACTGCACTTAGATCAGTGGTGGAGGACATATATATGCTGCAATAGTGGGTGGGGACAAGAAATTTATACACCCTGGAAGGATCTTGCGCGGGAGGGGGTTGGAGCTTTATTAGTACGCAAGGAAGGTATAAAAAGATTCTATTTTTCATCAGCGGGACTGATGTCTGATTGACGCAGGTTGGGTATTAGGGCGGAGATATGGAGGTGCGCTTTTAAATGATTGGATGATTCGGGCCAAAGAGTGGTTGGATGTGTGAATACGGTATACGAACTTACTTGCCTCTGCCTCTGTTACCAGGGCGAGGTTTTAGAAATAGTGTCTAATTCATATTTGCTCTTTGCGCAATAAGGCGAAACATATCTTTACTTGTTGTCACCCAAGGAAGATATTATACGGCATTTTTTGCATAATTTACACTCGAGTACAAAAAGCAAAGTGAAGCGCGGAACATATCTTTACTTGTTGCCACCCAAGGAAGATATGATACGGTTATTTTGCGCATAATAGACTCGGATACGGGGAACAAGATGAAACGGGGAACATATCTTTACCACCCAAGAGAGATATGATACGGTGATTTTACAACCAATACACTTGAATATGGAGAACAACGCGTTTGAACAATTCGGTTCAAGGAATGGTTGAATGTGTGAATATTGTATGCGAACTCGCTTCTGCCTCTGTTACCAGGGTGAGGTTGAGATAAATGATTGAATGCTCCTAATTCTAAGGTTGAGAACAAATTTTGCGCGTAATAACGCGGAATATATGTTCACTTGTTACCACCTGAGGAAGATATGATACGGTATTGTTTGTCCATAATTTACAATTAAATACAGTGAACAACGTGTAATGCGGAACATATCTTTACTTGTTGCCACCCAAGGGCGATATGAAACAGCGATTTTATAGATGGGTTCGTGATTAGGAGCTAGGCGGCCACTTGCCAAATAACAAATCGATCTGTAAGACGTACGCGTATCTCGATCAATTTTATAATTCCCATTTAACAATTAGGATAAGCGTGACGCTGAATTTTACGTTCCCATGACGCGATACACATTGGTACGGCACTTGACGTAACGGAATAAGAAGTAGTCAAAAATGAAAGCCGCTTAGAAGGAAGTAATCTTCCGAGCATGACGGCAAATTGACGAATTTATTATATATATGTATATATAATTCATCAAATTCTTTTTATAATTTCGTCAATTTGCCGTCATGTTTGGGAGATTACTCCCTTCTAAGCGGCTTTCATATTTGACTAATTCATATTCCGTTACATCAAGTGCCGTACCAATGTGTATCGCGTCGTGGGAACGTAAAATTTCGCGTCACGCTTATCCTAATTGTTAAATGGGAATTTGAAAATTCTTCGAAATACGGGTACGTCTTTCAGGTCGATTTATTACTTGGCAAGTAGCCGCCTAGCTCCTAATCACGAACCCATTTATAAAATCATCGTTTCATTTCTTTCTTGGGTGACAACAAGTAAAGATGTGTTCCGCGTTTCACGTTGTTCTCTGTATTCAAGTGTAATTATGCACAAAGAATACCGTGTCATATCTTCCTTGGGTGGCGACAAGTGAAGATATATTCCGTGTTATTATGCGCAAAATTTGTTCTCAGCTTTAGAATTACGATCAATTCAGTCATTTATCTCAGTCTCGACCTGGTAACAGTAACAATATTCAAGCATCCAACCATTCCTTGGCCTGAATCGTTCAAACGCGTTGTTCTCCATATTTAAATGTATTGCTTGCAAAATCACCGTATCATATCTCTCTTGGGTGGTAACGAGTATAGATATGTTCCCCGTTTCACGTTGTTCCCCGTATCCGAGTCTATTACGCGCAAAATAACCTTATCATATCTTCCTTGGGTGGCAACATGTAAAGATATGTTCCGCGCTACACTTTGTATTCAAGTGTAAATTAAGTAAGAAAAAACGTATAATATCTTCCTTGGGTGGCAACAAGTAAAGATATATTCCGCGTTATTACTCAACAAGCAAATATAAATTGCACACTATTGCTAAAACCTCGCCCTGTTAACATAGGCAGGGGCAAGTTAGTTCGTATACGGTATTCACACATCCAACCACTCTTTGGCCCGAACCATTCAGTCACTCAAAAGCGCGTCTCCATATCCCCGCCTCAATACCCAATCCACGTCAGTCAGACATCAGTACCACCCCCACCCGGTCCTTCCAGTGTGTGTAAATGTCTTGTCCCCACACACTTTTGCAGCATATAACCCCCCCCCCCCCCACACACACACCACTGACCTATATGTGTGGCCCCTGCTATAATGTCTACACTAACAGTTGTAGGCTTGGGTGTCCATGCACCCCATGCACCCCCCCCCGCCCCCATACGCATGATGTACGTACCCACATATACACAGTGATTATAATTTCACAAAATATACACGCTATGTTCGACACCAACGCGCCTTTAGGTGTAACTGCTCTTCACTCTAATTTATACCCCCCCCCCCCTCCCCCCATCAGCAAGTTTATAAATGAGAATATTTGGAATCGTTCTTGTCTACTGAGACCATTGGGTTCTAGTGTTTGAAGTTTGTTAATCCAAAATACTTCACGACCCCTCCTGTAAGCTGTATTTTGTTGATTAATTTGTTCAATCCCAATAATCTTAAAATTGTTTATACAATGGTTTTCGGTCAGAAAATGATGCGGTATCGGTTCACTCATAACCTCAAGTTTTATTCTACTCAGATGGTTTTGCATTCTCTCATACACTTTTGTCCCCGTCTCTCCCACGTACACAACTTCATTGCACTTGTCGCAGAGAATCCCATATACCACATTCCTGGACATGCAGGTGATTTTCTGGCCTGTGTAGTGGGCAGTTCCGTTCTTGCCTGCGAATTATTTTGTTTGGAGCATAAACCCACAGACTGCACACTTTCTCTCGCATCTACCAGATCCAGTCCCTTGATTGTTGAACATTTTATTATGCTTTCTATGGACTATAATATCTCCCAATTTTTTTAGTCTTTTGTACGAAATCAGGAGAGGTTTTTCGAATGCCAGCTTCATGCGTTTTGAGCGGTGTAAATGGGCATCATATATATAAGAAAAAAATCATTAAAGTTCAAAACAAATAAAACGAAATCATTGAATATATTCCTGCTAGCGCTAACTAACGCTAGCAGGAATATATTCAATGATTTCGTTGTATTTGTTTTGAACTTTAATGATTTTTTCTTATAACTACCAGCACAAGGATTTGTTTATAAACTTCTGATATATATATAGAGAGAGAGAGAGAGAGAGAGAGAGAGAGAGAGAGAGAGAGAGAGAGAGAGAGACAGACAGACAGACAGACAGACAGACAGACAGACAGACAGACAGACAGAGACAGACAGACAGACAGACAGACAGACAGACAGACAGACAGACAGACAGACAGACAGAGACGGACAAACAGAGAGACAGAGAATACAGAGAGAGAGAGGGACAGAGGGACAGAGACAGAGAGACAGAAACAGAGGGACAGAGACAGAGAGAGAGTGGGGGATTCTGAAAAGTGATAACGTTCTTTCGAGCCCTTTTTCAAAACTAAAACTTGTTCCTGAAAATTTACTTGATTTGAGTGCATTATAAAGGTACACAATATACTGTTATTTAACAAGTAATAAAAAATATTGTGCAATCCAAAAAAAAATCTGTATCATAAAAAAATATTGCAGACTCTAAAATGTATTTAAATTGAAATGAAAAAAATATGTGATGTCCTTCCTTCTTTCTCACTCTTTCCCCAGCCAAGCTGTGTCATTCTATACTTTACATACTGATCCATCGACCTGAGCTTTTAAATACTCACTAATATGCAGACTCCGAATCCGCCGCCATACGTCGCTGCTGCCAGTGGACTCTAAGCAACGAACATCACTCCATTTTTTTTTTATTGATGACACATTCCCATGTCCCCAACTTCCCAATGAAAACCCTGTCCCTACACCACGGAATGAAATGTAGCTGGATCTACTTAATAAATTAACTAATATGATTTTCAGAGGACAGTAGCAAAACATTTTTCAAAAGAACAGAATGTGTTTGATTTTTTTGCTTTCTATTTCTAATCTTGTTTTAAACCTCCGCAAACAGATATCAAAATATTGAATTTCAAGTAACAATTTTTCCCATAATGAAACAAGAAATTTAACCAATTCAATCTAATTTTAATATTTCAGCATCAGTGTGCCAAGAGCTGAGACCGCATTGAGAAGTCATAATCTATAAATCGGAAGCAAAACATGAAACGAAGAATGCGATTGCCTTGTTTTGTTTATATTCGTTTGTAAAACGTTAAACCGACTTGGTTTGACCCCAGTACTCTAGCGGCTACGCATTTATGAAATTAATGGCTCTGGCAACTCAGCTGTTGTGGCAGTGCTAGAGTGAGTGAGGGAGGGGGATTTCACCCACTAAAAATAGGTTTTGCATTTTTTGCCATCCTCTACTCCCACACCACCACAAACACATACACAAACCTCTCACCCGATGCAGATCCTGCGCCGCTTCTCCCAACCCATAGCCCAAAATCTGTCGATGACACTACTCAGCCGGCTAGCTGGCCAAGAAGGATGGGATCCAATTTGGATAACATATTACACGGCTTTAAAGTCCACTAAGGCAGTGTTCAAATCTAACTGCAAACTTTGATGGCAGAATTATAAGCAAATGGAATTTTTCATTTGTTACTTCCAACGAGAAGTAACGGTAAAGTTTGGGTGGTGTACTGACACATTTCGCTATTAACTTTCGAGACACAGCAGAATAAACAACCTAGAGAAAAAAAGCTGTCTGTTATAATACATTTTCTTGAAAAATCATCTGAATGGTAGTGCTGCGGAAATGGAAATCAAGTAGGTCTTGATTTGTTTAGTAAATTTACTTTATCACACTTACACATGTTTTAAATAAATTTACGATCTTTCCGCCACTTGCATCTGTCTCCAAAAAGAGCATCTAGTGAACAGGGTTCAGTTAAGTATTTTTTGGTCTGAGCCAGCCATCAACACACACTAGAGGCAGTATGTTTTTGTCCGAGATTAACTGTCATGCATCCAAAGTTGCAAGGGCATTGGCTATCTGAGAGTTGGGCTGTCAGCCATTTTGCTTGATGATAAGGCAGGCCTACGTGTTGTGATGTTTGGGGTAAATTAGAAGCAAAAGACATTGTGATTGATGGAGAAAGGGTGATTATTCTGTTCTTCATAAACTATTTTTCGGGGTTGGTGGGAGTGGGGGTGGGGGTGCGTTGTTTCCCATTTATTTACCAAACTCATTATAGCCTGCTTCAATCTGTGGTTGGCAGGCTCATCTCCAGTGAAATGTCTGTAGATGTAATATCCCCCCCCCACCCAAAAAGAAAAAAAATATATAATTTAAGCCGGCTTTACGGGCCCCGAGCAAAACTTATGTCCATGTAAAATACTTTTCACGGGTGCTAATTAAATGTTTGAGTGCTAGAAGCCCATGTTTGGGTCAGCTGAAGTGCTGGTATCTCAGTTAAATCGGGAGACGACTAATATAAGCATTAAGCTTTCTGTTGAATCCCTTCATCATTTTGCTTCATTTATTCATATAACTGTATACTGCATCCATTATCTTAAAATTGTATCTGTATGTTTTTGTTTTTTTCTGTTTTGGTTGTAAACTATATTGCATGCAATTGCAGTGTTTCTGTCAATAAATATTGTTTAAACTAAATGGCTTCATATTCTCTTAGCAGTTTTCATTTATGTATATGGATTTGCCCTGCCGCAACTTATTGAAAGGCGCCTGCAGAGAATAAACGATCACAAAGCAATGCCACATTAATCAGTTCTAACAATCAAAATTAGTATTTCACTCTCACTCTGACTCATTCGTACCTTGGACTCCGGGGTGTGAGCATTTACTGATCGATGGAGCTACCACTGAAGTCCAAAAGCCACTGATTGACTTGAAGGCTGACTTTGCCACCATTTGGGGTATCCATGTGCACAAAGGCAAAATTCGGCTGTCAGTGCATTTTAATAGAATACAAGAACCAGAGTCTTCGGAGAGGTGTATCACCTTTCTTGGGGGGGGGGATCCCCTCCCACACTGGTCACCCTACGAATGACTCTGAAAAGCTGGATGTGACTGAGGCCAAGAAGAAGAAGAGAAAGAAGGGACCCTCCGCCAGACGACGTGATGCCCGCCGAACGACGGAGTTCTTGGAGAGGAAGATGGAGAAGGATGGGAGGGAGGTAAGTGAGGGCGTCAAAGGTATCGACTCCTGTCGCCTCTGGCCGACCCCTGTCCAGCTCGGTACCCACCTTGCAATAGGAGGGTCCGGAGGACTACGGGTCGCCAGGAGACAGGTCAGTCTCCAACAAACCAGACTTTTCATCTGAAGAGGAGATGGAGGAAGGAGACCTGCCTATGGTACGGGAAGTTGACTCCGACGATGCACCTTCCACCCCTCCAGCTCTTGCTACTACGGCTTTTTCCGACCGAGCTTTGACCTGGAGATGAGCATCACAGAATCTGTGGAGGAGTTCCTGGGCGAGGTGAGTAGTAAGGGATGCCACTATGGCGAACTGATTTAACACTGAAATTCTCCATGGACATTTCTTACGCCAGAGTGCCATCTACCGATGGCACTCTGGCTTAAAAAATGTCTATGGGGAATTTCAGCGTTAAATCAGTTTGCCATAGTACATCCAAACCTGGATGTACTATGGTGAACACATGTCTATGGGAGTTTTCAGTGTTAAATCAGTTCGCCATAGTGGCATCCCCTCTTAGCACTATTTTTCCATAGACAATCCTGGAAGCACTCTTTTATGCCAAACTCTCTGTGGCAGTTGCTTTATATATTTAGGATTATATGATTGTCTATTAACTTTTCTCATTTTGAAAGAGTTTTTTTTCAAAATATAAAATTTGATAGAGATACATACAATATTAACCTAGCACTCGCAGAAAAAAGAGAAGTGACTTTCGACACTATTTTATGTCAAACTGCCTTAGGATATCAGGTTTCTACTTCTCTGCTTTTTAGAAAAGCTAAGAAGAAAAAACAAAATGAAAAAAACTTGATGGCACACGTTGTGGTCGCACTTTCTGTGACAGTTGTTTTAGGTGTAAAATATTTAGGATTATATGATTGTCTAAGAGTTTTTTCAAAATATGAAATTCGATAGAGATGCATACAATATTAACCTAGTACTCACAGTAAAAACGAGAAGTGACTCTTGACTCTATTTTACTGATGGGGTATGTAGGAGGCGGTGATAAAAAGGATTATAGGACTAACCTAACAAATCGACAAAATTGTCATAGAACTTTTAACAAAAAACAAAAATCTATCTATGGCGAGATGATTGAATAAAACTGAATGAAAGCATTCAGTCTCTTATTTAATGTCTGAATTCAACAAGAATACGAACGACCTAAAAAATCGTACTTGTGTTACATAATGGATTTCTATGACATTTATATAATAGATGGATGACTTTTTTACTATCTAACAAAAAGAAAATAAAAAAAAGTATAACGGAAAAATACCTTTGGAGTTTGGTTTTGGCAACTGATTTGTTTTGTTCCAACACAGTCATTTTAAATATTGTCTATAATTTTGCTAAAATCAATGTAGAACATCTCTGTCGTTTTCGTTAAAATATCTTGGATGAAATTTGATAGTAAGAACTGTCTCTAAAGCAAATCCTTCTGTAAGATGATCTAAAGCATATATACACTACATTCCACACACAACACTAAAATCACTTTGCAGTCTCGTCGTATTTATTGTCCAGGAATCTGTTTTTCACTATGAAATTGTATGAGTCTCTCTCCACTGGGGGTAAACCATATGAATCAGAGTAGATAGCAGAATGATTGTCTTTAAAATATATTGCTAGTCAATGTTCTCATGGTTCTTTCAATGAAACTGTGTTCACAATATATGTTTGCCTATGTTAAGGTTTTCGTTTTGGTACCAAGTCTTTTGAACACACTTTTCCATTTAAGGATGATAACCTTTGAGAACTGTGAAGTTTATATTGTAACTGTATGATTTCCGTCTTCTTAGTCGTGAAAAGGGCTAGCACATAGCCGTTAATCAAAATATGCTGTATAATATGACCAGTCTCTTTTAACTAAATCTGCCCACGTTTGAATGTCTTTTTGGCAGTCTATTTCAAAGTCTATATGGGCACAATATTCTAATAAGTGTATTCGTCTTGCTCTCTTGTGTGGATTATATAGTATAGTCACTGGACACAGTTTCTGTAAACACTCTGCAATGTTCATATCTATTAATGTTGTTGTGTTGGTTTGATTTTCTTCTTCACAGATATTTTTCATTTTCTGTTTAATGGATTTTGTCGGTTCTTTTACCACACATTCTTGAAATAATGTTTGTATTTTTTCTCCACACATCTTGCAATATTCACACTGAATCATCTTTTTAATAGCCTAATATTACTTCTCTAAATCAGTTGATCCCTAACTCACTATCAAATTCTGCATATACGACAACGTTGATCACCTCTTGAAGAGCTTGAGAAAACTGAAGTTCAGTTAGAAGATTACCAGATTTTATAGGATGAGCCAATGGCCCACTACTACACTAATCAGGTTTCTTATCAATTCTCCAAAGGGTATATCCTCTTGTATAATCCTGCAAAGATAAATTAAAGGACGGATTTTGTCCAAAAAAGCCCATGGCTTTGTACAATAATAAATATGAATTTAGATAAAGTCCACCTTCGAAATTTGGTTCAAAGGGACGTGATTTAATGGAATGACCATCTACTGTTACTTCCAACTTATCCAAATTGAAATGTTGGAAATTAAATGGAGTTGTGTCAATATGTCCATTTATATCTCTATTAGATACTAAGCAAAGAATGATTCGGTTTATTATGCCGCACGTCTGTGACATCAGCCATGATTGGTTAATTTGACCCCTTCTAAAAGACAAAGTACTGGAGTTTCTGGACAAAACACGGGCACTATCAGAACATTCTTTCCTGGAGACATGAGAACAAAGAAAATGTAAACTCCACTTTCATTGATCAGTGTTGATTACGCATGCGTTGATTGGAATTTCTCAACACCAAATGCTGGCGCTGTGTCTTTTTGACTTTTTAGTCACTGATAGACACAAACTTACCTACAGGCTACAAATATGTCATCTTCAGTGGGTGTGTTTTCAATTTTAAGTACAAACAATGAATTTAAAAGAATCAGAAATATTAAAAACTCACGTGTTGTTCACCACTTCCAGTGCATCATGAATGTGACTTCAATCAATTATATTTCCAGTTTCACAAATTTAGTATTAGTACTATTACTATTACTATTACTATTAGTAGTACTCCTCGAACTCACTGAATCTCCACCTCAAGTTAAAAATAAATTGTTTCACTCTGCTTAATTCTATCAACTGTCATCCAAGAAACATGAATTTATATTCCATTATGCCACTTATCACACAAGCATTAATAATGAATTATAACATGAACAGAATGATGCAGTTGTAAACGCTGACAGTTGGAGATATTGAAACTCCCAAAGCACTTGTAACAAGTCATTTTATAGTACCTGAGTTTGTGTGATAGTACCTGAGTTTGTGTGATTTCTGTTACAAACCTTCAGCAGCTTGGCTGCTTCAGGTTTTATTTAAAAAAAATCACACAAACTCAGGTACTATCGACCAATAGAACATGAAAAGAAACGTTCTAATATTATATTGGCATCTGTTTATGAAACAGATGATCTTCTATTTTTGAACGAAGACCATTTCCAACAGTAAATGTTTCTATTTTCATACCCCTTATGGGCATTTTGTAACTTGAAAGATCAATTTGTGCATTAAGATCATTTTCAAATTTTGGAATTAAATTTAATGCTGGTATTTTAAAAATAGCTTTTTGAATTTCAATTTTTCCATGTTCACCACCAATCAGACAAAATTTAGATGGAGTATGATGCAATTTAATTCTCATCTCAACTACATTTGGTAAATATTTTTCTTACACAAATAGATCTAAGTGTAATTTTCCTTTTAACTGTACAAACTTACTACCAGAAATTAATTTTGCACGTTCAGCTAAAGTCAAACCTTTGTTAGATGAACTTTTTGTAGTTTCAGTATGTCCACCAGGAGTATCTGAATACCACATTTCACTTGCAGCCAATTGTGATTTTTTACATCTTTTGAATAACTTAGAAAATTCTCTAAAAACACTCAATAAGGATATAGATCTGTATTTGTGGTGACAAGATTGCCATTCAATGTGACATTATTTTGTTGAACATACTATGAAAAAAAGTATTAATGGGAGCAATTTGTGTATCTGGAGCCAAAGCACTCCCATTTTGTTTTGTAATTTTAAATTGAACTTCAAGTGTAGATGCTACAAGATCTAACCACTTGGTTGTTTCTCTTGGAATTAAAAATTTGATTGGTGCAGAACTGTTTAAAGATGCTATTGGAAATTGTTCAATTTCACCAATCTCTTCTATACCACTTGATGTTGCCAAAACATTATTTGGAACAAAACTATTTCCAAACTGTTTACATGATCTGTGTAACATCATCATTTTACAGTGACGAATGGGAGCAAAATGGAGGTGAGTGGAAAATCGCTCACCTCAAATAAAGTTTGCGAGAGTGAAAAATGTGAGGAGAGTGATTTTGATTGAGAGTGTTGATTTCAATGTTTAACTTCATGTTTTTAATATTGTTGAATTGTACATTGATTCAAAGTGTATTTTTCTAAATAATTAATATACTTAAGTTAATGTTATTGTTTGCCTATGGTTCAGAATAAAATTGCAAGCTTGAAATGATCAAATCTAGTGTTTTTTGTTTATTTGGAAAGTAATTTTCTTTCTGTAAAATTATGGAAGGAAGAATTACAAGTAATGATATATAACTTTATATTTATTGTCATCTTTGACAGTTTACAAACACAAGGAGAATTTTCCAGCAAATAAAATTAGCCTTCTTGGCTGGCATAGAGCTTAATGAACAGATACGATTTTCTATCCTAAAAATCTGCTTTGTACTTCACATGTTCAGTCTGTCAATATTCAGTCTCAGTCATGCTGAAAAGTTCAAAAATGTATTTAAGCTTCGCTGCCAGAATCATGGAATGAAGAATCATCCAAATCAGTTTCAGAGTCAGAACTGGAACTAGTAACCTCTTAGAAATCTTGAGACTCAGACCCATCATCACACTGATCAGATGCAAGAAGCCTTCTTCTTTTCCTGGCCCCCAAAACATCTGTGTCACTTTGAACGTCATTTTTCTTCCTTCTGCATTTAAGCATAAATTTAGTTTGGGCAGTGTTAAAGTATTTCTACACGCTCTTCATCTGACCATGCATTATGGTTCCCCTTGATCAATATCAAATCTTCCATGGTCACATGTGACAAGTTCAGTCGTCTATCGGACAACATAGCAGTCAGGTAACTGAAACCCCTTTCTACAGTGCTATTGCTGGCACTCAGGCACATGAGTATTTCAACTAACAAAGAAATATTTGTGAACTCATTTTTCCGGTAAGTAAATATTTGGCTCCATAACTGAGAGGGCTTTGCACGCTTGTAGTAGTGGTTCACTGTACTTTTGAACTGTTTCCATTCAGTTTTTATTACTGATTGGTTGAAGCTGAAATTATGAAATTTGAGAGGTGTTTCAAAATGTTCAATAAGAGCCTTTAGGGATCGCAATTCACTGTCTATGTTCTCAGACCAGTTTGCTGGACTCAGCCACAGCATCTCTATGAAGATACCATCATCTCTGAGAGAAGCCAAGCGTTCATTTACACAATTTTTGATATTTGCTGTAATCAATTTTTTCAATTATTCAGTGAACTGCAGATACTGACAACATCTGTGTCTGTCAGGTTGTCATATTTAAGAGTTATGTATCCTCTGTTTTGTATTTTTCGTTTCATGTGAGAAATTTGTGGAAGCTTACAAGAAATGTCATTACTTGTCGAGTCATAATAAATAAAAGATTCAGTTTTTTCTCTCTCGGAAATAAGCAGCTTATCAACAAAAATGTCAGTGTCAGAAATTATTTCCAGCTCAATTTCAAATTTATTCATTATAGGCAGAATATCAAAAGCATAAGTGTTCTCTCCTTCAAATGTTAATGACAGGTTTGAAATGGCTTTTACAAGTTTTCTATAAAGAACACAGGTCACTAAAAATTAAAAATTTCTCAGTTGCTTTAAAAAGCCCAAAAGTTTGGCATTCACATTTGAAAAAGATGAGTTAGATACAGCGTTTTCAAGGGCTAGCAGCAAAGCAATCCAGTTATGCAACAAATTTTCAATGCCTTTTTTTTATGATTTGTCACAAATCGCGTCCCATGCACTTTGGGGAATACATAAACCTGGCATTTGTAGGCATCTGCAGTCTCATGAAAATGTCTTTTAAATTTGCCACTTCACTTGAAAAAATAATACAAATTTCTCATAAAATATGCAACTTTCACAAACTTCAAATTTCATGATGGTGTCTTTAATTGCCAGTTCTATTCTGTTTTGTATGCAGTGAATTGAAACAAGCCAGGGTCGTTCCCTTTTCAATAGTGTGAAAAGGCCCTTCTTGACACCTGTATTCACAGCTGCACCATCTGCAGTCACGGACACAAAAGAATTTAAGTAGTGCTCACACCGAAGGCCAAGTTTATTATTAAACACATTATCAATCGATTTTTACAGATTTTCTGCTGTTGAGTCCCCATAAAATTCTATATCTTCAAGACTAGCCAGATAGTAAACAGCCCCACCCTCCCCCAATAAACGAACAAAAACAAGTTCTTTCTCATGCCCAGTTTTCCTGGTTTGCAACCCGTCACAAAGAACTGAATAAACATTGGCTGCATTGACTATTTCAGAGAGTTTTTCACGGATACTATCGGCAATGCAATGAATCAATTCCCTTGCTATGAAATTACTTTCCATGCCACTGACTAAGAAAACACCATTAGCTTTTTGACACCTCACCAAAGTTTTAAAGGAAGAAAGGGGCTGACCATCGATAGCCAGAATGTAGGCTCTCTTGATAAGCTTTCCATAAGCATCCTGGGACTGGTTTCTCAGTGCATCATCTATTTTTGCTTGCACTACACCATGAGATATGATTTGGGCAGTTGCACTTGCAGCTGTACCACTAGTACTTGGAGTAGCATCAATGTCTGTTGGGTTTTTACCATCCCTGTTCAGTTCGAGACCAATGGTACGGACCTTGCTGGAAAAGTGGCGCATGACGCTCCATTTTGTTACAAAGTTTGTCCCAATTATATAAGTTTCGGCATCTTTACAAGCTTGACCCCGTATTCTGCTGTCTGATAATATTTTATTCCCATGCTCTGCACACATTTTGCACCATACTGAAGAGACTTTCGTCTCGTCAGATGAGTCAGTTTTAAAACCAATCCTTCCCCCGTGGGCCACCGTTTAAATGTCAAAACATTCACTTTATTGCCTTTTGTTTTCAATTTCTTCATATTGAACTATAATATTGAATGACAAGCGTCCTTCGAAACGCATCGGAATGTATAAATGGAACTGAACACGGACGGAAATGTTGACGGTGAAAATATATGTAACCCGCTAAAATTAAGTCTGGATTTCAAATGGCAGATTATTAAAAGAGTGGAAAATGGATGCGTAAATTCCAAATGGGGCTCATCAATTCAAGTCACTGGTGAAATGGAGCGACAGGTGTCCTGTATATAAAAGAAAATAAGGAACGGTGCAACATTCCGCATGTCTTTGATAAAAAAATATACGGAAGTATTAAAACGTTTCTGAGATCTCGAAATGGCCACCGGATTTTTTTTTATCTGGACATGCATGTTCGTTTTGTGGCGGGAGTAAGGTCTGGGCGAGCTGTCAATGTACAACCCTCTTACTGTTAGCGTGTTCACTGTTGTGTGTGGATGTTTAAGCAAACAACTGTGTGCCATCGACTCATGTTCATAACAACGGAAAGGAAATTGTTTAGAATTGTACTTTAAACGCTTCAAATTGTGAGTGATTCTTTAAAATTTCCCAACACTAAAACTTAATTGAATGTTTCTGTTGACCCAACTCAAAAAGATGAAAACACACCCAAGAACAGAGGCGAGCAATTATTCGCGCACCTTGGACAATTTTTGCATGAGCGATGGTGCGCGAGAGCGATCACGTGCCTTTCCCATGCGTCACTGATTTTAATCAAATATATCAAGTGGTCTTGAATTTCGTTTTGCAGGAGCTGTATACGTCTTTCCTCTTCAAGAAATTTTCTTAGAATGACTTACTGCTTTTTGTTTGGTCTTTTTTATATCTAAAGCAGATTCACCTACTGATTTTAAAAGATTTTTTCCATGAGTGAATACAATTTCTTAAGGTGCTTTACGTTTTCCTAAAAGTTCTTTTGCCATCTATATACGATGTATCAAACCTTCTCTCTTTAAAGTTTGAAATGCAATTTTTGTATGGGTTTTACAAATGGTACAGCTGTTCTCAATGCTGTACGAAAAATAGAATCTAATCCATACTCCATACCCAAATTGACATGGCATACCTTGATATACAGACATCATTTTTATGAATGTAATTTGTTCCTCTCTCTAAAATGCAACTTTACTACAGTCTTTCCACTGACAAACTGAATAGGTTTACCAGTGTTTTCATGTACATATATACTAATCTGATCACAGTTTTTCTCTCTCTGTGTTTTTTGCTGTGACAAAACTCAGCTCAGAACCCCAAACCAAAGTTGTAGCTAGATCCCTCCAGCTACAATTAACTTCTGTAACCGCAAAGTATTTTATTTTGCCAAAACATGTGGGAACCTGTGAGGTTTACACCTCTTTGAATTGAATGATGTCTTGAGTGTGAACGTGAAAGATTTTTGAATTGCAAAGACTTGACGCCAAGACTTTTAATTCAAAAATGAACTTTCAATAAAATGTCAAAATCTTTGTCCCAAGATTTAACATTCGACAGTCTCGTAATACCACTCAAAAGTGCCGTCAATTGTGTGAAAGGGTAGCTCTTTTAAAACGGTAGCCATGAAAAGAACCGTTTCGTAAAATTCTCTCTGTGTAGAAGTATTCTGTCATCACTGTATATTAATCGCCTGCTAACTTCTCTTCCACATTATTCTGTTTTTACCCGCTGAATTATTTTGTGGGTTGTCTTGTGTCCACCGCTGAATTCCATCTGTGCAATTGTCTTCTTCTCTACTTCATCTGCGCCGAGAACGATCTTCTCTCTTTGCTGGTTCACCATTCAATGAACTGTTTCCCGCTGTTTCGAGATTATAAATATCCAACACGAATGTCTCAGAAAAAAATCACTCTAGGTGAATGACGATAGCTGAATTGCCTGTGTCAGATATGGAATTGTGTTTCTTTTGACAGATAATATTTCATAACTTTTTACGTTCTGAACCGATTGTGTTGATTAAGATATCATCTTAAACTACAACTCACAAGCTTTTCGCTGGTATATTATACGCGTAGAATAAACAATTATGAGCGAAGATATTCGAATAAATAGGCGGGAGTACGGATATCGTGGAAGTGCTGGACCCGATGTTCGACAAAATAATAAATTGATCTGTTAAATGCATGGTATAAGTCGTGGGGAACTTGTTTATTTCAAAAACAAAGTTGATCGATCACATTTCATTGATGGAAAATAATATTTCAGCTATTAATTTACTGTCGATATAACACTCAAAGTTAAGTCAGAATTGATTTTTTGATCTCGCAAGGCAGTGGTTATTTTCAGCGAAGGCGTGAATATTTAATACAAGTTCGGCCGATGGCACTCTGGCGTAAAATATGTCTTTGGGGAATTTCAGTATTAAATCAGTTCGCCATAGTAAATCCAAATCTGGATGTACTATGACGAACACATGTCTATGGAAGGTTTCAGTGTTAAGTCAGTTCGCCATAGTGGCATCCCTTACTACTACTGAGGTGATCACGGGCGAAGAAATACAGCTAGATATACAGAGAACATTCCACACATACCCATCAACAGGGGTTGACCAAGAGAAAATGAAAGACTGGATAAGTGACAAGCGAATTGCGACTCAGGACGACACTAAAAATAACAACATGTGCAACCAGACCACGGCAGCAAGGATTAGGCCATACAACAAAGCGAGACCCCTAGTCCTCCAACTCCAACAACTCCAACAAGACCACCAATATCAATCTCTCCGTCCAGACCACCACCTCCAAAGAAAAACCACCGGAGACGCAGACGCCGTTGAGCACCCTCCGAGCCCAGACTTGGAAACGGCTGACCTCTTGGCTCCTTCGCTCACTACCTACGATTGGCATTAACCTTGTTATATATTACGTAAAAGGAGTCGCGAGGGGTTCGACAAACCCCACATCGTCCCAGCGACCTGGAAGCTGGAAAATTAGCATAAAACTCTACAAGTTAAAATCGTTTTTTACGAAACCCTTTTATTGCTGACGAGTTTCTCTACCGATAGTCATGTGGTCCGAACAAATAAAGTTCTTTAAACTCTGTTAGGGGTGTTTTACACGGGCTTAACAAATCACACAAAATTCACGAAACATGATACAAGTCTGCTTGAAATCAAAGCACAACGACTTGCAAAATTATCTCTAGAGAAAAAATGGATGATCAGCTCTGGTTTTCAGGGATTGATACAAACCATTTAAAAATTACGATAACGACGCGTTTCTGAAACATTTCAGCGGTTCGAAATAATCTCAGACGGACTTACCTAATACGATATTAGAGGATATTGAGCAGCAAAGAAGAAAAAGCCATTCTATATCACCAACGTTGAAAATTCCACGGCCGTTTATGAGTTCATTGTGTCAATATGCAGAAGAAATAAATCTTCTTTGGATGCCAATAGAAAACCAAAAGCTGAATGTAACTAAAGACGATATTATCATAGACTGCATTGATTATACTCGTGTATGTTAGATAGGTTATTTTATTTAGCATCATGCATAAATTTGCTTAATTACATTGAGTTATACAACAAAAAGACATACAATGCATCCTGCAAGCACATAGCCAGATTTGTTGCCTACATGCCATCTTCCGAAGATGTTACAATGAATGTTCTCATTAAGGTACACACGGATTTCCTTGAACTGTCAGTGAATACATGATATACTCATTTCACTCAGAAATTCCACCTATTCAATTACCAAAATTCAGGAAAAATAAGCATATTTAGGGTCATTTACTTCAGGCATTTACTGAAATAATGAAAACGTGTTCAGTGAATCTGTCTAATATGCACTCAAAAGATGGCAAACGCTTTACATATCTTATTGATTAACACTTAACTTGTCAAGTAGTTTCATGAATTTTTCATACACTCAAGGCGTGACTGCAGCAAAGCAACCACGACTCGAATTAATGAAAAATTCTATAGTGTCTGGCGTCAGAAAACGAGAACTACTCCTATTTGTAAATGTATATTTTGATAGGGACAGTAAATATGCCTTCACTAGGAAAAGGGGGAGGAAAATCAGATGCTGCGGATGAAAAGTTAACACTATTTGATATTGCGTATATAAAAAAAATCACTAGTCTTATAATAGATCACTTTTTATGACAATTTATTGCTGCCATGATTATGTCGAATTGTACAACAGCTGGGGTTTCACACACTTGCAGCAATTTGCCTTATATTTCATAATCCCAATTAATATTACACTCACAAACCTCTCTGTACCGGATGTGGAGGGGGCAATAAACGATTGCAATGATGCCAACCTGTCTTGGCAGACACTGTCATTTTTTTTGTGAAGGCACAAATCCAAATGAATTGCGGAACATAAACCTTTCCAAATGCTTTCTTTTTCTGTTGTTCCCCTATCTAACTGTTATTTAAAGATACCAAAGGCGTCCTCGGTGTTGGGAAGTATATCGGATGTCGTAGGTTCCTTTCGGTTTCTACTAAACGTCTCTAAATCACCTCAGTTTTGATATATAGAATATACCCACAGTAGCTTGGTGTACCAAATGTTCACCACGAGTGGTGCACATTTGGTACACCCAGCCACTTTGGGTATATTTTATTTATAATCGTCGTTTTTTCTCGAGTTTACTGAGCAGCAGGCGTACATACGTGCGAATCTGTTTTATTTGCATGAGCACCGGTGGGCGGTACTTCCGCTGTCAATTTTATCACCGAAACAAAATAGAAAAAGAAACAGGGCCTTTTTCATTTTAATAACATAATAACATACTATTTCGAGTTATGGGTGCTTTATTAACATGAGACAATGCATGTTTGTTAAGTTTTGGTGTTTTATGGGGTAAACTCATTTAAAAACGTAATAAATAATTGCCACTTTCATTTCATTCTTCGCGAGGCGACGTGCGATAAATTGAGACAAGTTTGCATTCAGGTCGACGTCACCAATGGTCAAGGATGTAGTTCCACTGTAGGTGTAAATTTTAACTATTGAAATCCCATTGCTGTCGTGTTCACCACAGTTGGTGTATAAAGCTAAAATTTAAGTCATAGGCTTTTCATATATAGTAGAATAACCATGATATAAAATAGCGTATCTGGGGCAGGGCGGAGGTGGGGTAATCAATTACTAATCCAACAAAAAGGTTATCTTCAAGGGCGGGGCAGGCCTTCCATCAAGGACAGGTTTATCACTTATTTTTACCCTTCACCTAACCCGAAAAGCAGACGACGCTTTTTCTTGGAGAATAAAGTTCATTCTTATTTCAAAACCATAGCCTAACACTTCTCATTGGAACAAACTGCACGAGTGTGGTTGCCATAACCACAGGAACTTGGAACTTAATCAGTATAGTCAGTACACGCCCCCCCCCCCGGTCCACCCCTCCTAATATAATAAAAATACCAGAAATGAAACGAACATAACGATCCCGACTCAAAATATTGTTTCGCCGCCGCTACAAAAGTAAATGCAACCCTACAGCCTTTCGGTACCCTCACTCATTACAGTTTTATACACGTATCTGTACAGGTATTCAAATGCAACTCATCGATGAGCGTCTTTAACACAAAAATGTCGAAAATATTCAGACATGGACGCGATCAACAGGTCATGCAGCGATGACACCTACTGGGTAGATTCTGATGAGGTCAGACATGGAACAGACCTAATAATGAAAACGAAACGAAACGTTTCGTGAGAAAACCCGCGAAGTTTAAAATATCAACGACCGCATGTGCAATTTTGAGTACTGGACGCAGAAAACTCCCGTTTTATCGCGTGATATGATCCAATATAGAATTTTTCACAGATTGGTGTTAATAATGGATCATGGATCATCAGAATTAATAGAAAAGTTGAATTTAGGAATATGGTAGGTATTTTATTCTTCTTTCTTTCTTCTTTTTTATATTTGGATCGGGAGAAATATATTATTTTGCCTACATATTTATCAATAAATATTACCAAATATCAATGAATATTTTTGTTGACATTTGGGTTATTATTTACTGCGGGTCAGCGCAATGTCTGTAAATACAAATTCCGTTCCCTGTTATATGCAGATATTAAAACGACCCAAAATTCTCTCTGTGCAGGCTATACAATAAAAATATATAGGAAATTCTAACTTCAAGTTTATTCAACACGTTCATCTTACACCAAAATATCAATATTTTTTCCTGTTATAAATTATACCTACTAGAATCTCCACCTCTCTCTTTCCCTTTCTCTCCCTCTCTCTTCGTGCGTTTGTTTGTCACAAACAGACTCTGCTGTTTGAGTCTGTTACTCAACCGTTCGATCCCAAATTTGGTGTTGCGGGGGGGTGGGGGGCTATTTAACCCTCTGAATAACATGGGCTGGGTCCCGTCCGCGTTTTGACGTTACCGACGTCACGTTACCGCGGACGATGTATTTTTTGTCCTTACTCCCCATTTCTCGAGTCCCATTCACTCCCCGAAATTTATTTTTGTCGATATTTGAGACGCCTTGCATCGTTGGTATCTCCTCGCGTCCTCTTACATTGTCGCGACGTCACTGACGTCACAAGTTTCGCAACTTCGGTTTTTCAACAGATCTATCCCATATTTGGTACCCTGAGGTACTTTGACCCTTAGAGTGGTATGGACTGGGTTCCGTCCGTGTCCGACGACGCGTTTTGACGTTACCGAAACCAATTTAGGGGTCGCGGTGGCGTTGCGGTAACCGGTTCTCGTCAGCCCACCGAAGTTAAGCAACGTCGATCCCGGTTAGTCGTCGGATGGGTGACCATCCGAGCGATCGATTCGGATTCACGCGTTGTGTCCTTGGGCAAGGCACTTAACCCCGGTTGTCCACATGGGGCACGATGACGCCGTGTACTAAGGCATACTGCACGTCGATGGTACGCATGTCTTCAACCAATCTAACCATGCCTGTGCTGCAGTGCGGAGTTACGATGTTGGGGACCTGGCAGCTGCTCGTCGTTGCTCGGTGGTTCTCTCCGGGTATTCCGGCTTCCTCCACCCGTAAAACTGCCACGGTCATGATAAGCCATTGTGCATAAGTATGTGACTTTAAACACCAACAAATAAATAAATAAATAACGAAGCCACTTTATCGCAGACGATGCATTTATTGCTGTTACTCCCCAATTTTCGAGTCCTATTCAGTCTGAAATTTATTTCTGTCTATATTTTAAACGTTCTGCACCATTCGTATGTCCCCGCATCCTCTTACATTGCTGCAACATCAATAACGTTACAATTTTCGCAACTTCGCTGACTCAACTGATCTACCCCAAATTTAGGACCCGGTGGTAATTTGTCCCTCATAGTGGCACTCGGCAATTCATTTGACAACTGTCAACAAAAGAACACATTTTATCGCCTGCAGAATTTGCGAGGAGAACACCCGTGTTACTATTTCGTCCCCTGAGTTCCAATGTGTGCTATGTGCCTATTGGCACATAGAACACGTTGGAGGTCAGGGGACGATTTCCAGTTATCTCTAGCGATTCAAATTGTAATTGCGTGGTACGATTTGTAGAAAGTTTTCGCTTCTATTTAAAAACCGTCCGTCAACGATTTCTGTTCCCCTCACGTGTGCGGAACAGATTTTCATTTTCCGCATGGCTTAGTGTTGCTCTAGATGGGGATTACATATAACAGGCGTGTAATAAATAGATAATTTATCGAACAATTTAGAAATCTGAATGTAGTGACCATCCACTCGAAGATGGTCACAACATTCAGATTGGTAACATCGCTCCAGGCCAGATTTTCTTTGTCATTACTCATCCATTGAAATAAGACTGTGTTCCTGGCCAACAGACCATTTTCAGGTTCGCAAGCCCAATACGCTTTGGCTTCCCGAGTAAAACGCCGACCGACGGACGGACGGACGGACGGACGGATGGATGGACGGACGGACGGGCGGACGGACGGATGGATGGATGGATGGATGGATGGATGGATGGATGGATGGATGGATGGATGGATGGATGGATGGTGGGTTCGGGTGGGTGGGTGGGTGGGTGGGTGGGTGGGTGGGTTTGGGTGTCTTTTTATTCAACAACATACAGTGTTACAACATTTACAATCCGTACAAAAACAAAAGCTCAGAAAATATGTACATTGTTGGGAAATGGCATAGCCCAAAAAGGCTGTCATTCTGTCATTCCCCAAATAGATAAATTATTGCGGCACAGACGGATTGTTTGCAATTAGTTAGCCTAATTTACGATTAGTTCTAATACTGACAAACTCTATAAAACGTTTTAGATCCAAAACACGTGGTATATTTACACAGAGAAGTTAGTTAAGTAATCCAATTGAACAGCAGGTGAGATTCAGACGTCCTTGGATGACATATTGCCTCTTATCTTATTCTTTGTGTGTGCAAGAGTTCGAAATAGAGGAATGAAATGCCGGTGACAATTAACCCGGGAGAAATAGCGGTAACAGCAACGACCAGGGCAGTGTCAGTAATGTTAATCACACGGGCAATGACGGTGACGACCGCAACGATAACAATAATGACAACAACAACCTCAACAACAGTATTAACAACAACAGTGGCGGTGGGAGCAATAACAACAACGACAACAACGATATTATTGCTGCTACAATACTAACTTCCACTCTGAATTGGTTGACCATGAGAGCAATCATTGCAAACTGGGTTGTTACATACCTGATGTAACAAATATGAATTCATCACTGTTTGGGTGAAAGATCCTTTGAACAGCGCTCTGTTCTTTGTGTTCTTTATCTCGACCCGAAGGGCATTCCATACTCTGTGAAAGCCGTGTTTGGGCAGTATGGATGAATACTTGGCTCTGGGTTAATATGTTTGTAGTTGTCCACAGTGTCGAGTAACCATTTCTGTTGGATTGACATAAGTTTTAGAGATATTATTTAAACTTGGAGGAAGTATTCCATTATACCAATCGTACACAAACAGTAGAACATGCAACTTGTATAAGTCGTGAAGCCTAATTTATGTATCTTGTTATTTTTAAATAATGGCCCCGTGTGTGAATTAATTTTTTTGTGATTGATAATTCGAATGACCCTTTTTGTAGGGCTGCAACGATTCATCGCGATTTCAATGCATCGCGATACATTTGTACACGATACGCATATCATATCGTTTCATGTGTATCACGATACAAACGATACACTTCCAGAAGATTGGCATGATGTAGTCAGAAGTTGCATTTTCAGGCCCAACAAGTCTATTTTATGCTTTTCCAACTTATAATTCCACCACAGGAGTCTGTAATTCTAGCAGTATAGCTATAATTCACTTTCAACGTGATATTTACGTTCCCAACGTAACCCCCTTCAGTAAAATATCAACTCTGTCTAAATTATAAGCACAGTTTGAGGCAACAGACCTCTCACCTCTGAGTTGAACCCATACTCCCAGAGGTCCATTGGCTGAAACCTGATTGTCTTTCTCAAGCACTAAAAAAGAAATTGGATGTTACTAGCCAACTGAAAGTTGGACTCTGTGCAGTTTGTGGGCATTTTAGTACTGATAATTCACTCTCAATGTACTGCATGTAATGTATCGTGAAAAAATCGTATCGTGAAAAAAATCGCGATACATATTGTATAGTGAGTGAGACGTATCGTTGCAGCCCTACCTTTTTGGAGTGTAAAAAGTTTATTTATCGATGTTACATGACCCCAGACTTGAATGCAATGCGGAAGATGGCTTTGTATAAGAGATAAGAGACAGGTACAGAATCTTTAGGGCTTCGTGTGAAAGAAATTTCATTGTTGTAGTAATTGCACAAGTCGAACGAGATATCTTGGGGCAACGTGTAATAACACTTTGGCCAGCCGCTGATTTGTCGCGGTTACGTGTGATACATGATGATTGAAGTTCAAATTTTTGTCGAAAAAACTCCTAGAAATTTAATTGATTTCTGCTGTGAAGTATTAGAGATCAAGGTTAATTTGGTATTATTGGGAACAGTTGTGAGATTGTGTGCTTTCTTTTTAGTATTATGTGTGTTAATGACAATATATTTAGTTTTTTGAGCATTAATGGAGAGGTTATTAGCATCGCGCCATTGCTTATTTTATGTATCTTAAAATTAACGGTTTCGAATAGGGAGTCCAAATGTTTGTCTGATGTGTAGATAGTTGTGTCAGCCTCAAAAGATACAAGGTTTATTTGAGTTATTTAATGTCGTTAACATAAATAAGAAATAGCAGTGGTCAAGGAATTGATACCTGAGGCACGCCACATCGGATAAATTCGTTTTCGGAAGATTCGGTTTCGAAATAAACGAACTGTTTTCGATTTAATTTCTGAATAGCCACGAAATCAGTCGTTGGTTAGGCCTCTCACACCATTAACCTCGAGCATTTTTTAGTAATACCTCGTGATTTATGGTATCAAAGGCTTTCGAGACGTCCAGGAAACAGCGAGCTTGCATATAGTTGACGATGTGTCGGAGTTCGTGGCTATGTGGTCTAGAAATTTCAGCATTGGGCGATGCGATGCGTAGAGTGATTTTGAGTTCTACTGTATACATATAGTGACGACATTGATTGATTATAGCATTCGAGTTCGTATTTTCAGTGAAATCACTTCAAAATAATTACAAAGTCTGTTACGTTTCTACTTATTTGTCTATATATCCTATAACTTGGAACTGTTGATCTGTTCTATACCAATTTGGACATGTGTTTTTTGCATTAATTATCAGGTAATTTATGCAACGAAACAAGTGTGAAAATTTATTTGTTCAGAATAGATAAATAATTTCAAATTACACGCGTCTCTTTAACCATATACCCACTGGACTTTGTCTTGTCGCTACTCAATTTCGAATCACCGCTATGGTCATGCCTATACGTTGGCATAGCTTAAAATTCCTGTGGTATATCTGTAAACTACCTTGACCCTAACGAAATAAATTCATGGCAATCAAAAATTCGTGATACCACACGAAATGTTGCAAAAAAGTTTTGACTATTGCTGGGGCGGTTCAAAAAGTACGCTGACACCCCTCCCCTAACACACATACACTTGCATCACATTTTGTTGAGTTTGGTATGAAAACTAGTCTAGGCAAGGCTACTATATCTGCCATGACTTGATTTGATACTAAACTTAAAAAATATAACTCAAATACAATAAAACTCAAGTAATATACAGATTGTCGTGAACGTGCATATTGATCGTAACGTCATTTTGTATCTTACCCTAAGCGAATTTAAGCTGGGTACTGACGCAAATCTACGCCGTAACACAGAAAAAAATCACCATGTACGTTATACCGTTAACACACCAATATCTATGACGTTACCTTCGAACATGCCCTCTCATATGGTGTGCGTTTCAGGGAAGATTACGCGAGCTGCCCTTACACAAAGGTGCGACGTAAGTGCAGTAGTAGTGTGGCTATTGCTTTAGGTCGTATGTGTCCATGTGCTGGTGAAGTTCATTACTATAATTAATATTTGAGGGAAAGTAGATAGAAGAAATATATATTTGATATGCCAGAAACCTGCGGTTACGGTCGTTCCCGTGACGATTTTGGACAATTCTCAGTATTCTTTGGACAAGGCCTTATGGTATAGTCAGTCAACAGGAAGGTACACTAGTTTGTTTCACGGTCACACGCAGAAACGAAACTATGGCTTTACGTCGCTGCAGGGGCGATTTTACCCCATTTAATGGTTGTTTTGTGCTATTCGATGAAAAATTGGGAAAGTACTGTTACAGCCATGACTATCCCCGCCTTGTTGGACGAGTGCAAAAAAGCGTTTCATTAAAGCAAAATGTCGGCCCACATGATTCGGAAAAGAAATCTCTAGAGATTTCGGGAGAAATAAAAAACCTCAGGATCACATATCGCTATTATAATGACTCCACAAGATGGCCGCTCGCGCGCCCTACCCATAATATATCGCTTCCCGTGACGTCAGCTCCGAACATGTACACCACGTTGAGAACATTCAATTAGAACATGCAAATGGGGTTCCAAAACCACCCGGCCTACTACTTTCCTTGATCTGTTTAGAGAAACCCTCCAGTCTTGGGCCTTTCGACGGTCGATGGGACGATTTCTGTAAACCATTCAACTCAGACTCGTTCTTTATCCATTACTTAAACATTCAAGAAAATATTGACACTTTTAGCCAAAGGCCAGTTTAAATTTGATTGCTGCTCCTCAATAAATCCAGATAATGCCTTTCAAAGAGATGTATTCTGCTTGAAAACAGAATTGTATAGGTCTCCAACAATGTCGCTAAACAAATTGCTTTCTGAGAAGTAATAGATTAGATGAGGATTGCGCCGCACAATTGCTCGATTCGTTCAAATATCAGGTTTTTTCCTTCCTTGTGAGAGCACCGGAATTGCCCTGATACACGCGGAAGACCACATGAATCGCCCGACAGAGCACAGGAATATCCTTTTTTCCCTGATTTCCCTGCTTTCTCAATACAATGATACTTTTTTCTTGTCAAATTTTTTTGGTAATTGAACAAGGGGTTTATATTCAGTGTTGCAGCGCACATTTGCAGCTTTTAATTGGAAAAAAATGCCATCAAAGCGACAGATTTCCGAAATTCACATCTAAACTCGTCTAATTTGCTGACATCATTGGAAAATCGTGATAATATATATATTAATATATATTGAGTTATTTAATGTCGTTAACATAAACTTGTCATAAACTTGGCTTGTCGGTAGTCGAGTGGTCTATGGCGCTGGTCCAGTTTCGCTAGGCGATTGGTGCCGCAGAAGTGTACTCTCATCAAGGCAGTGGTTCGATCCCCATCGGCGTCAGAGTCTTTCATCCTAAAAAATGCATAACAGAAGTGCCGAATTCTGTATTCTGTACCGTATATATATATATATATATATATATATAACTATTTTTCCCATTATAGGGCGACCGATATATATTTCGTAGCATACCACTCTTATGACGACTTTGTCATTTCTCTGTTCTCTTGATAGTTGTTATTGAGACAATGATGAAGAACTTTTTCTTACAGGTTTTTATTACACACAATGAGCCATCAGTTTTCATTCTTCTTCCTTATGGGATATACGAATTTTACCGGTCGCACTAATGATTACATCGCATTAAATCTACATTATAGTGACCAGCATTTTCACATTGCAATATATCTACATTATGGCGACTTGCAGTTATAATGCAATAAATCAACATTATAGTGACCAGCATGACTGATTTGCAGTATAACTATATTATGGCAACCATTACGATTAAAATGCAGTACATCAACCTTATAGGTAACCAGCATGATTTATTTACAGTATATATATATTTTGGTGACTTGCAGGTACATGTATAATGCAATAAATCAATCAACTTACAATAACCAGCTTGATTGATTTGCATCATATCTTCATTATGGTGACTTTTGCGATTGAAATGCCTTAATTCAACTTTACGGTAACCAACATGATTGATTTGCAATATATCCACATTCATGGTGACTTGAAGTTATAATGCAATAAATCAACCTTACAGTTGCCAGCATTGCTGATTTGCAATACCTACATTCTGGTGACCCTTATGATTAAAATTCCTCAAATCAACCTTATAGATAAAATAGCATGATTGATTTGGTATTTATCAACAAAATTGTGCCATGTAGTTATGAGGCAAAAAATCAACTTGCAACAACCAGCATGATTGATTTACAATAGATCCACATTACGGTGATTTGAAGTAATAATGCAATAAATCAACCTTACCGTGACCAGCATAATTGACTTGCAATATATCCACATTATGGTGACCATTGCGACCACAATGCCTCAAAGCAACCTTATAGGTAACCAGCATGATTGATGAACTATATTCTAGATTGTTGTGACTTGCAGTTATAATGCAATGAATCAGCTTAAAATAACCAGCATGGCTAATTCACAATATATCTACCTACATTATGGTGACCCTTATGATTAAAATGCATAAAAGCAACCTTATGGGTAATCAGCATGGTTGATTTGCTTTATATTTACATAATGATGTCATGTTACAATGCAAATAATCAACTTTCAATAACCAGCATGATTGATTTGTTATTTATCTACAAATGGTGACTTGCAGTTATAATGCAATAAATATACATTACAATAACCAGCGTGATTGAGTTGAAATATATCTATATTTTGGTGACTGTTTTTATTACAATGCCCTAAATCAACCTTACAGAAACCCGCATGAATGATTTGCTATATATCTACATTATGGTGACTTGCAGTTATAATGCAATACATCAATTTTGCAGTAACTATCAAGATTTATTTGCAATATATCTACATTATGGTGACTTGTAGTTATAAGGTAATAAATCCATTAGTCGATATTTAAGGAAACAATCTGCCGGATCCGTCAGCTTGTAAGTTGTTTTGCTATCATATCACAGGTCTGCATGACCTTTTGGATATTAATTGATTAAATTCGGGGAGCCACTATCACATGGCTTCAAGTAGTGGTAGAAATATAAAACCAACTTAGGGTAATAATAAGACCCAAATATATATATAGTTATTAATTGTCACTTAGTGAGACCGTCTTCGCATATTACGACCTATGCAGTTAGAGAAACCAGCAAACTTCCAACGACCTTATAAGAGAGGAAGTCAATTTTATGGAAATTTTCCATCTAAACCAGAAATTTTGATATGTGTGCCTAAAAAGTGCCCATGGAAGCGTTATTTCGTTGAACTGCATCTCCAAATTAGCACATTTATGAAATAGTCATACCAGAGTGATGGAGGTCGCGGTAAGTTACAATATATTCATGATATGCATATACAGGCTTTGCATTATGTGATGGTTGATCGATCAAGGCCCGTGTTCAGTCCCGTGTCTGACTTTCAATTTTAATAAATTCACCTAGGTACTTAGAGAGACCAACAAACATACAAGGCCCTTATACATGTAGAAGACACAATAAAATTTCTCGAAATTTTCAAAGATATATATGCTGATTGAGTGCCACTTGGTGAGACCGTCTTTGCATATTGTGAAAAATGTGTTTAGAGAGCCAACAAATCTTACATGTTTTTTTACATGTAGGAGAGGAAATCATATTTTTAAAACTTTTCAAAAATATATATGCTGATTAAGTGCCACTTAAGAAGACCTTTTTGCACATTGTGATCTAGGTATTTAGAGAGACCTACAAACTTACAAGGAGAGGAAATCAAGACGAAGGCAGTTGTGACGCGATATTTTCATAATCAATGTTAGGAAATTAAACGAACATTCTAATTACAATTCAACTTCCAACACCGGCTTGTAAGTTGTATAGCTATCGTATCACAGGTCAACACGACATTTTGGATGGCGTTAGGAAGTGGTAGAATTATAAAACAAATTTAGGGTGATAATAAGGTGTATAAATATACATACCGATTAACTGCCACTTAGTGAGACTATTTTAGCATATTGTGATCAAGGTACTTAGGGAGACCAACAAACTTACAATGTTATTTATTTTGGAGAGGAAATAAATTTCTTGAAAATCTGCTTCTGCACTGCATCGGAATGATAAAGATGTACAGTACAGCCTACAACAGTACGCCATTAGTCATTTTTTTTGTTGATCATGCCATATTTGCGCCTTAGTAATGGCGATATTTTAACAGCATAACCGCGATATTTTCAAAATGTTTTGGCTTATATCACAAGACGAAGGCATTCGTGACACGATAAGTTCGAAATCGATGTTCGTAAATTAAAGTAACATTTTCCTTAAATTTTGACTATCAACACCAGCTTGTAAGTTGTATGACTATCGTATCACTCCGGCCCGACAAGACAAATTAGATGTTCATATGTTTTGTGACGAGCGTAACCTTAACAAGTTCAGTGGGTTGATTACGACAGACTGGTCCATTCGGTGGGCGAAAAGACGACAAACTGAGGAGTTATTGCTACAATGATGTCGCGATGTTCAAGTAAAAATGTGAGCAAATCTAGCGGGCAAATAAGACGGAAATGGCATTAGCAGGTTTCCAGTTTATTGCAGGCTGAACTGTGAGCTATAAATCAGAACGGCATTGCTAATCTTAACGCTGTCGCCAAGTAAATATCTTGACAAAAGTAATGTTACATATCTATTTAGATGCTGTGAATGAAAGACTGAAACGACTAAGCGGCGATTTTTTATTCTATCATCAGAGCACTAACTAATCGACAATAGTCTCCTACTCATGTATAGTACTTAAAAAGCAAAACGAAATAAAACCAATGGAGTGTTTCCTTCTTCAAAACAAAACAGAAGCCCCACCCCCACCCCACCCCTCAAGTCATAGTAAGAATTGATAAAAAATAAAATATATTTCATCCAATGCTTTTGGGCTATTCTCAAGTCATATAACCATGATGCTATCAAATAATATGACACAAACAATAATTATACTGCTTAATTGCTACTTAATGAGACCGTTTTCGCATACTGTGGCTTACGTGTATGTACTTATAAAGACCAACAAATTTACAATGACCTTATAGAAGGGGGAATGAAATTTCTTCCAACACCGGCTTGTAAGTTGCGCATCCATCCTACCACAGGCCCACACGACATTTTGGATGTTAACTGGTTGAGTTCTGGGAGCCATTATCATATGACTTTAAGAAGAGGTGGACTCTTACGAGAATCGGAGTATCTGATTCTCGTAAAGATTCTTGCAAATCTATCTCTTAACAGTATAACAGAATGAATATCATGTCACTTTGATTCTCGCAAAAAGTTTAAAACTTCTGCCCTTGTAAACGGAAAGTGAGGACTCCATGCTGTAGTCTTAATATCCATGGCTCATGCTTCGTGGTGAACTATCAAATATAATCTAGCACTTAACCAGTTAAAATGATTTGTGACGAGCGTATCATTAATAGATATGGAACTAGGTGGCCTTTCACACGGCCTCATGGGGTATAACAACGAGATTGTTGTTGCTACAATCGCCTAGACCCTGGGACTAAATACAAACATAAACATTGCACCAACCCCACCCGTCGTGTCTACGGAGGAGAAGAGACTGGTCAAGATAGTCAGGCCACAATGCGCCCAAGAGCCTGTAGGTGTTTTTTCACCCACTCTTTGAGGACGCCCTTATCAGATGGTGATGGAGCGGGTACTTCCAACCCCGCCGGTCAGCGCAAGTACTAGGGTCGAGATTGCCATTCCAGTCGCTGTGAGGATGGGTGCGAGCGTAATCCCTTATTCCCGGAAGATGGTATGAATGCGCTCAGCGAGCGTCGTGTCCTCATTGACACATCCGATTGATAGTCTCTCCGATTATGTTGATTTGAAATCAAAGAGCCTCTCTCTCTTCGTTGCGGTTGCCTCCAGGCGGGAAGCTCGTTCATCTTCCAGGTTGCGCATGCGTTCTGCTATCCGGCGCTTACTAAACTGATCATCTTAAGCTTCATCGAGCTTTCTTTTTCCAAAGCGATGTGTTCATTCAGCTCTTACAGACTGGCCAACTTGTTCGTTAACTCACCTCGAGACCGCGGAGCTCTCTAATGCTGCATTCCAATCTCACGGTATCAAGTGGTGGGTCATGTAAGGTTTAAGTGCAGTTTCTTCCTCCTCGGTAAGACTTTCCACCACGTTTTGAGTGGAATTTGACGCAGCATTAACCATCTGTCCCAAGTCTCGCAGTTCTGTAGTATCCGATCTGATCCTAGCAGCTGCCTTAACGAACTCATTGTCATTGGCTCGTAGTGCTTCAAGCACCCTAGGCTTAAGCTTCTTTCCCCCTCGAGACCATTCCACAAAACCCAGCTCATTCCGGATGATCTCACCACCGCCACGCTTTCCAGCAATTGTTGAGAGAGCTTGGGATGCCCTCAGTTTACTAACGATGTCGACATTTGTCGACATTTGGATGAGCCTTCAGCATCAGCTGCCCATTTTTGTCGAACTCAAACTTGGAATAGTCACGTAGATAGGACACCATCCCTTTCTCAGACAGATTCTGGTAGTAACAATTGACAGCCTCCTCCAAGAGCTCATGCTACAATGAAGGCATTTTAACACCAGTCTCTTGTTCTCGTTCCAAAGGAGCCCAGGTAAAGCTAGTTTCATCTTGCAACTCTGTTGCGTCATCATCGTCCTGTTGTCTTGCGAACTCGTTGAGACCAAAGTCTGTCATTGTATTGAAGATTGATCCGAGATATGTTCGTTATATTCAGCATGTCTTCAAACCAATATGGACGCAAGCTTAACCCATACTGCAGACTACGAGATCCTCTTGGGGTAAAGGGAGTTCGGCAGTCGGTTGTGAGCATGCACAACCCTAGTGCAATTGGCCCGAACCAACAGCTCAATATCCGGTTCCCAAACCTCGGGTCCCACGACCTCATCGTACCGGGTACAATGTGCCTAGCCTTTGCTGTCACCCTGAACTCAACAGATGTTAACCGGTCAGTCGTTCAGAATCTTGGCCGCGCCATCGTCAAGAAAATGGCAGTCAAGTTCAGCGGGAACGAGGTGATGTCGGTCGACGATGCAGACGTGTATCACTGCTACCTTGACCTCTGGAAGACAGCCTCTGAGCGCAAAAATGCGCACTACCGGTGCATTGATACCTCCGCGAGAAGAACTGTTACTAAGCTGCGCGTTGGCGCAGAAGACAAGATTGACACTGTTGCTTTAGATAAGGCTATCGCTGATGCCTGTGGCAATCGGTTCTGTATCCCACCAGACTTTGAACTCCTTGAGCCTCATAAGCATTTCTACCAAAGTGCGCTTGGGGATCGGCTCGAGTACGAGCTGACATTCAATGATTACAGTCGAGTGGTCATGGCCACAAGCGATGCCACTGCCAGTTGATAATATGAGCTGGAATATGGAATGGTCACCCAATCTGAACTTGCTCGCATGGTCCATGGGCAGCCAGTACGCTGTTCGTCTCGCCATCCTATACGATCACATCCTACCTTCGCCACCGCAAAATGACAAGAGTGACTCTCTGCTACTGCTGGTGCAGCTTTCGGTAAGAAGCCCGGGGTCGTTTATAACCCCAAGATCACCACAGTTGAGGTTATCATCGAAGGGGTGCCCAACCAGCTGTACTCAAAGGGATTGCGTGCCTACCAGCAATCGAACGAAGCCTCTTGACACTTCGGAACTTGCCCCAGCAAAAGAGATCCTGGGGTGGCTCTTGTTGCAGAGGAGCTATCTCTGGCTGATGTCACACTGGGAGAGTTCTTGACCAACAAGTATGCACTATGGCTTGACCTGCGGTCCACGGATGATGGCGAGCTACACGGCAGTGGCCGGCGTGTAGAAAACGCCAGTGAAGGTATCACTATTCAGATCACAAAGCCAGCAGAGGCGAGTGGTGCGTTGAACGTATATCTGTACGTTCTCATGGATGCGCAGCCTAACATTGAAGATGGCCGATTCACCAATACACTTTATTAATGACCTTTTCCTAATGGAGCCCCACGCAGCCATTATTTGCGGTGAAACAGACTATGGCAACAGTTTTCGCACTGGACCTGCTGGGGGGGGGGGGGGGGGTGCTTACCGGAGCGTGTGTCGGCACATTGTGGTGCTAGCTATGTCCCACAATCAAATACAGCAAAACATATCACGACTTTCCATGGATTGGGGATGACCCCGATGCGTACATAGCAAATCCTGGTGAACACCTCCACTCGTATCTACGGGTTTTCTATCAAATGTTTCAGGAGGAGCCAACCTTTTACATCATCGACGATTGCTCGGCCATGAAAGCTTTGATGCACAAGAAAGACATGTTGTCTGAGCTAGCCTTCTCGGGTCGTCATGCGAAGCAGTGCGTTTGGGTTTTGACTCAGAAGTATACTACTTTCTTAAAGGATCTCGCTGGGCTTGCCTGTTCCTCTATAAGGACATAGGCAGCTTCGGGGACTGTCTACGAGAGAATGATGTGATTGGAAGACGTGAGGAACGTGTAGCAGTTCGCCAGGCATTGGCGGAGAGCAAACACGCCTGGCTAATGTTAAAAACAGACCAACCAACCACTTATAAAGTGATGTGATAACGGACCGATACCATGTGGGAAGCAGCGATTCTAGTGACCAAAGCAGTTTATATTAGTGTGCTGGGGTTGGCGACATAGCACATTGTTATGTGCTTCATTAGACTCAAACGGCGTACATGTACATGTATACAGACCATGTATTGTGATGGGATCATTAACCAACTGCTGGAAGAGCAAGGTGGCGCTATACCGAAGGAACAACAGGGAGGCAACACGGCAGTGGATGATATTCCTTCGGAACTGGAATTTCTGAAGGAAAAACAGGTCGATGGGACCAAACGCGAAAGGCTAGCTGCATTAGCTTCTGGTGAGCAGACTAAGCAATATATAGGGGAAAAAACCCACAATTGACCAGGTCGACGCCATGGACGACGAGGAAATCGATAAACTACATGCCCGACATGAGGCACGGATCCGCGCAGCAATGACAAAAACTCTGGGGGCGGTCGAACTGCAACACTATACAGGGGCAGTCAGCATGTTTCTTCCCATACCCCCAGCAAGTTGGTTGCTGATCTTGAGGCAGATCCATTTGTAGGGCACGCGCTAAGCAGTACCACGTGCGAGCTATATCATCGCCAGGGAATGTACTTAGCGCAGCCAACCATGATGCTAACCTCTGCTAAACATCGTCGATTTGGACACACCTGCCCTTTAACAAATCAAGGCGATGTCATCGATGGCAGAGCCACATCTGCCTATAGATACTCTTGTTCCTTCGGATGTTCCATTTCCGAAGGAAAAACAGGAACTGGTGGAGAGAGTGACAGCTGCGCCAACCACTGAGTCGTCGGTTGTTCCTGTTCTTTCTTCGGAACAGTAACAGAAAGGCCCTAAAAAAGTGACCGCCGGACGGACAGGAGCTGCCGCTCGGAATGCAAAACAACAAAAAGTCTTGGTCCGGTTACAAGAAGAGAATGCCAATCTCCAGAGAATGGTCGTAAACACCGCAGTAGCAATCCAAGTGGCTGATGGACCCGTTCCGAAGGAACGGGCACAACATGGACAGCAGTAAGGGGTCTCGAATGCAATGCATCACGAACGCGACTAGTCCCCATGGATTGCTGGGGCGGATGGGTTGGCTAGCTTGGCATTATGGTTCCAGTTCAGAAGTTTCCAAAGGAACCGGAACAACAATAAGTCGGCGGCCAATCTTATGACACTGCTTTTGGGACCCCCAAACAGGCAACGTGACACCCCCGAACAAGGATTTAAAGGTATCCTAAGACCATTCTATATGGAGTAGTATATAGTATATATATATACAATACAATGTCTCCAGCCGATGGAAATATACTGGTCAATGCTGCCTATCACAGCCCGTGGTCCCTGCCCTCGCAATAGGGTATGCCCGCTAAGGTAAGATAGCAGTGAAAGGAGCCACCCCTAAGCTTGACTTCACCGGTTATGACGAACAGTTGGGAACAGTTTAAACAGTCTTGGCTTAGAACCGCTACTAGAAGACTTTTACACACCATCAGCTGTGCAGAAGGACGGTGAGATCGCCTTCATCATATTAGGGCTGGGTGTGGTCGGGTTTGTTAGCTACAAACTCGCCCAGTGATTTGTTACAAATACGAAAAAAGAGTTTTTTTTTTTTTTTGTTATGTTTTTTTTTTTTTTTGGGGGGGGGGGGGAGTGACGGAAGTTGGTCTGTTCCTTCGGAACAAAGGGCTATACTTTAAAGTAATCCTAAAAGCCCATGAGAGTTGATCGGATCGGCGGGTGCAGTGGGCTCTGGTCTCGGCCGTTCCCGTTGTTCCCATTCTTCCCGTTCCGAAGGAACAACAGCGGGCGCAGGGGGTCCCTGTCTCTGCCTGGCAAATTCTTGGTATATCAGCAGCAGCATATCGTTTTTTGTGCCCTGCTGGCTCTCACGGCGAGATGCCTTGCGAATATCATACCGGAGTTGGTTCAGTTTTTCTTCCTCCATGAGTACACGACTGAATTCCTACTGGGATATCTGGCCATCGCCAACAGCCTTTGAATACAGATCTGCGATGCTCGAAAGCTTGGCCACCGCTAAGGTGGCGATGGTGTTTTGCTTTTTTGCCTTCTTTGTGTGCCTTCGGCTTACAAACTTCCCGAAAACACCCGCCAATCCACAGGCCGCTGCAGCAGCCTCTAGTGCAATAACCACAGGGATTGCAACTACGTTTGGCTACAACCCGATTCTACCAACGCCGATCCCTACACCGGTCGCGGATAGAAATGGTTCGATGCCATCTGCAATATTGACCCCTCGCTATTATTTCTTGCCGAGAAAATGCCTGCGATCTCGATCGGTCATGAGACCGGCGCTTACATCACCAGTCTCCTGGATGCGGAAAGTATTCGTGTCGCTAGTATTGAGTTCTGGATACAAGCCCATTCTTATTGGTATTATAGACCATGTTCTAATACCTTTAACCCTTTACCCAACGTAACGGCCAAAACCGGCCAGTGCGATTCACAAAAATCGCCAAATAATTTTCTTTTTTTTTTCTCATTTTTTGTCTCAAAAACATAGGTTTAACCTCTCTTTGGAACAAGCTCGTCGAGCTCGTTCCAATGAGGGGTCATAACATGTTTTTGAGATGAAAAATGTAATTATTCACGAATTTTATTTGCTTGTATCGTCTGCTTTTCATGTTAGGTAAAGGATTAAATAGTCGCCCGTCAGTATCTGTCTGGTAAACCGCAGGCGCTTTAGCTTAGTTGGGCCAAGATGTAGGGTATTGAATGCGTCGGTTGGAAACCTAGCATCTGTGACCTTGTACTTGACACCACTTGATGAGAGCAACACATCTTTGCCACGGATAATGATCACAAGTTCTTTGCCATAATGCCGCCGACCCCAGTTTAGGGCAAGCCCGTGTAGCACTGGTATGAAGTCATTGGATGGTATACCCAGGGCTCTCTGTACAGTTCTGGTGGTATCCATGCCAGGAGTAAGGCGATCAAACTCCCAAAAGAGCTTCATTATCGCACCTCCTTTTACCCCACCCAACACATTCCCGGCATTGCTTTCTTGAACATAACTAACACCTTTCGGGATATAAGAAGCCAACACACGGCCACTGTTTTGAAGTTTACGGAACCTGTGGCCGCGACCCAATAGGGTGTGCGGTTGGATGACCCTGGAGTCAAGTTCCCGCCCACCGCGAACAGGGTGAACTATACAGAGACCACTGATTGGAGTCATTCTGGAGCCTTCCAGGTTGAAATCACGCAGCTTGGTAAATGTAGCTTGCCGCGGCTGTTCCCGTTCCGAAGGAACAACAGCAGGCAGCTCTTTTCTCTTGTATAACCCCTCGGAGAGCTAAAATGCATACAATTTATCCGTCACCCCGGGTTCATCAAAGCCCTGTATGTCCCCGAGATCAGCCAGCTGAAGTTGTCGTGCAAGGCAATGTATCATGTGATCCTGGTCCTCCGCTATTCATCATGTCTTTACACTTGTTGCTAAGCAACGTGTATATTTCGAATATGTAATGTTACGGATGGGTATTGCAATTCAATAGGGCCACCACTGCCATCTAAAACGCGGACTGTAGCATTGCTCATATGGCCTGGGACAAGCCTTTTGTATTGCAAATGAGAGAAAGCTACTGTTCTGCCACTGGCATACTTTTCATTTGCTGCAGGTACTGTTCTGAGTAGCGTGCTGGGTAGCCCGCTGTAACAGTGTCCGTAGTGCTCACTTCTGACAGACAGAGCTCACTTTGCGTCGCAAATTCAAGTAACCCATTCCCCATCTGCCGCTTCCTTCCCCGTGGGATTTTGTTTGTTGCAAATCCCAAGGTGCGTGCCAATCCTCCCAGTCTCAGAGACTTATCTGTCTTGAGTCGCAGACGACCCGGTATAGCCCCAAACTGACTAAGCACCTCGTCATTTTGCTCGCATACATTCTAATAGCCATCTGGCATCTTTATTTTCCGTTCAATGAGTCACTTTTCTCATCAACGACGCGAATATAATTGTTGCCTAGTCTTGAGCTAATGTTGTACCAAAGAGGGAGTAGGTTACTTCAGCAAGGGCACATTGCTCTCCGGCAGGGAGTGCCCTTAGTAGGTCCACGGTTTGAACATCTGATAGTGTCACGTACATAGTTGTATATTATCATTATAAGACTCCTCTAATATGGGTTTTAGGGGTTCAAAGGATGCTGGAATACCCCAAGAATGGACAACGCAAGCTTGCAACAAAGTTGGCTTCACTCTTCTACAGCCCCAATGGTTACTGGAAGGGACTCACGGCCATCAAAAACCTTGCTTCCACGGCCAAGGTCTCTAAAGATTTGCCCCGGGCATGGCTTAAGCAGCAGGACATCTGGCAGATATACCTTCCAGCTGTGCGAAGCATACACATACCACGACTCAAGTTTGATGTGCAGACGCCGAATGAGGACCACCAGACCGACTTGCTCTTTCTGCCAAAGACTGGGTGGCCCGCAAAACTTACAAGTATGCGCTCATAGTCGATGATGTAGCCTCCCGCTATAAAGAGGCAGAGCCCCTGGCCACAAAAGAGGCCAAAGAGGTCGCGGTCGCCTTAGCAAAGATATACAAACGTGGACCACTCCTGTGGCCCAAGCTCCTTCCGGTCGATCCCGGGCGCGAGTTCATAGGCGCGGTGAATCAACTGCTGGCGAAACAGGGGACAGAAGTCCGGCGTGGCCGTGTGGGCGTCCACCGGGACCAGGGAATAATGGAGCGGTTCAACCGCACCCTGGCAGAGCGACTGTTCGGGAACCAATACGACCAGGAGATGTGGTCACCGTCAGGTGAGAAGTCAAGTGAATGGGTCGCTCGACTGCCCGCCTTTGTTGCGGCGCTGAATGGTGAGGTGACCCTTAACTAAAAAGAGGCCCCCTGACGCCGTCTAGATTGTGACACAAAATCCCTCCTCTGTGGTTTCTGACCGCCCTGTTGTCCTCAAGGAGCAGAAGTTCCCCTCCAATGTAGGTGTTCGCTATCTCTACCGGGCAGGCGAGCTGGGGGATGTCGCCGTCGCGTAACAGACCCTGTGTGGTCCCTCCAAGTGTACCGGCTTGGACGCTTGGTCACCAAGCCAGGCGAACTCGTCCTCGACGATTTGTTGGATGGACCAACTCGTGGCTTCGTCCGGAAAGATCTGCTTGTGTTGCCTCCCGACACCCAGCTGCCTCCCGATGGAGTAGTCCTTCGGACTAGACACTAGGTGTATTGTGCCCCTGGCAATGCTGCAAACCTTCTTTTTTCGGTTACACTCCAAACAGGTCAATGGTACGTTCCTCCGGCAGTGCCTCCTGCTATTGTCCGGCCGGTCGACACTGAACTGCTGTGTATCTTTGGGCTGGTAGGCCCACAGCATCTCGATGCTGCATGTCGCACAGTGGTTCTGTTGGTCCTCCTTGAGACGCAGGATGTAGACAATCTTGAGATTGAACCCCGGGAGTCCTTTGACCTGGTCCTGGCGCTTGTAGGCGACAAGCTTCCTCGCGATGTTTTTGTGGAGCAGTCGTTTCGACAGATCTGTGGGCTGCCTGACCTAAGTACCCTCAGCTGGTGGACAGGTCACTCGTTCGAGCTGCTGCATATACTCTACGCGGGAAACGGCGAGGTATATCGAGTTTGGACATTGTAGGAAGGTGTCCATGATTCAAACCTTCTGTGGGTCTTGGATAGTGAGACTCTGGCTAGAGTGGACTGTGAGCGCACCCCCGAGGCGCCAATCATCGGTCTTGATATCCTGTTCAGCGGCCTCAATGGTGACTTCAGCGATGTCATTGACGACGAGCTCTTCTTCTTGGTCTATGCCCGGGATGGGAACCATAATGTTCTGTTTTCGGCTGTCCTTGGGGTGGCATAGAAGCGGAATCGGAAAGTACTACTTGTGTCTTCGGAGCAACAGCTCTTGCGCCCGGTCGCGAACCTTCTACCGGCTAATGACTATCAGGTCACCTGGCCTCCATTGCTCCATGAACATGAAGCGCTCCCATCCGAGACAAATGAGGAGAGTCTTACGCATCTCCTGATACTGGACCTTGTCATCTTGGAGGCGGGTGTGCCTTTTCAGGGCCTTGACGGCATCATCTTGTGCCCGGTGGTCTGCATTGACCTCTCAGTAATAATGTACCCCACAGTACTCCCCCACACAGCGCCGGCCACGGAGCTTCGTAGGGCCCAAAGTATGCCACTGACATGTGTTTTTACCTATCCGCATTGTGCACCTGATCGGGTATATCAATTGTCACGGATATGTCTAATAGGCTTCAACACCGGAAGGGGCTTATGTCTATGATAGGCCTGGGCCGGCGAGGATGGGGACCGTCCCGTGTAGCTCTCTGGGGTGGCCCACGTTGGGGCCCGTTTAGTGGTATGATCTCCGAGCGCATACACCTAGAATCCAAGATTCGTCACAGTGATTGTCGTTGCCTCGAATGATCATATACCAGGGGTGGTGCCAGCCTCTCTGTAGAAAATAGAAGCATAAATGTACCCTGAAGGTTGTCCCGGAACGAAAAGTGGATGTGATGTCAAAGAATGTCCTTGTACAGACATCCTCCATACACGTTCGGGGGTGGGGGGTGGGTGGGCTTAGTGCCCTGTGCAATTGCCATCTGGTATCCTTAAATCTCGACTTCCTTGTACAGACATCCTCCATACACGTTCGGGGGTGGGGGGGGGGGGGGGCTTAGTGCCCTGTGCAATTGCCATCTGGTACCCACATAGCGCGAAAGAGTAGACCCAATGTCGGAGAATGTTCAGATGGTTACAGAGAAATTTATCCCCAGAAGGAGAAACCCACAAAACGAGCACCCCTGACCTAGCGATGGCCATAGATCAGTGGCACGCCCAATTTTCCCCCAACCGGAGACTACTACACTGAACGAGGTAATCCGACAACGCGTGGTAAATTGGCTTCCATATAATATGTGATGTCATGATCGGCCATTTCGGACTCCTTAACATGAGGGGTTCGGGGCTCGGACATTTCCAAAATGATGTCATACTGACCACCATGCTACTATTGCAACTTATAGTGAGACCATTTTAGCATATTGTGATCAAGGTACTTTGAGAGACCAGCAAACTTACAATGTTATTTATATGGAAGAGGAAGTCAAGTTTCTTGAAAAGCTGATACTGCACTGCATCGGAATTATAAAGATGTACAGTACCGCCTACAACAAAGTACGCCATTTGCCATTTTTCTTTTCTTGATAATGCCACATTTGCGCCTTATTAATGGCGATGTTTTCACAGCATTACTGCAATATTTTCAAAATGTTATGACTTAAGACGAAGGCACTCGTGACACGATATTTTCACAATCGTTGTTCGTAAATTAAAGGAACAGTTTCCTTAAATCTCGACTACCAACACCATCTTGTATGTTATATAGCTATCGTATCACAGGCCTACATGGCATTTTACAAGACCCTTATACATGTAGAAGGCGAAAGCAAGTTTCTAGAATTTTTCAAGGCTATATAATTATGCTGATTAAGTGCCACTTAGTGAGACCGTTTTTTTTCCATATTGTGACTTAGGTTCTTAGAGAGACCAACAAACTTGCAAGGTCCTTATGCATGTAGGAGAGGAAATCATGATTTTAGAACATTTCAAAAATATATATGCTGATTGAGTGCCTTTTAGTGAGAAAGCTTCTGCATATTGTGACTTAGGTACTTTGAGAGACCAACACATTTATAAGGTCCTTATACATGTAGGAGAGGAAATCAAATTTCTAGAAATGTTTCAAGATATATATGCGGATTAAGTGCCATATAGTGAGACCGATTTTGCATATTGTGACTTAGATACTTAGAGAGACCAACAAACTTACAAGGTCCTTATACATATAGGAGAGGAAATCAAATTTTTTAACTTTTAAAAAAAATCTTTGCTAATTAAGTGTCACTTAGTGAGACCATATTTGCATCTTATTAATGGCGATGTCTTTAGAGTATTGCCTCGATATTATCAGATAGGTATGGCTTATCTCACAAGACGAAGGCACTTGTGACAAGATATTTTCATAATCTTTGCTGTAAATTAAAGGAACATTTCCTTAAATATCGACAACAACTCCAGCTTGTGAGTTCTACAGCTATCGTATCACAGGCCTGCATGACCTTTTGGATGTTAACTGGTTAAATTCGGGGAGCCACTATCACGTGGTTTCAGGTGGTGGTAGAAATATAAAACAAATTTAGGGTAATAATAACACACAAAAATATATATAGTGATCAGTTGTCACTTAGTGAGACCGTTTTCGCATATTGCGACCTATGTACTTAGAGAGACTAACAAACTTATAACGATCTTATAAGCAAGGAATTCAAATTTCTAGAAATTTTCTGTGTACACTAGAAATTCTGATGGGTGTGCGTAATAAGTGTCAACTGAAGCGTTATTTCGTTGAACTGCATCTCTAAATTAGCACCTTTATGAAATAGTCATACCAGAGTAATGGAGGTCGCGGTAAGTTACAATTTATTCATGATATGCATATACAGGCTTTGCATTATGTGAGGATTGATCGATCACGGCTCGCGTCCAGTCCCGTGTCTGACTTTCAATTTTAATAAATTCGCCTAGGCACCCAGAGAGACCAACAAACTTACAAAGTCCTTATACATGTAGAATACGAAATCAAATTTCTAGAATTTTCAAAGATATATAGTTATGCTGTTTAAGTGCCACATAGTGAGACCGTTTTGCATATTTCAACTTAGGTACTTAGAGAGACAAACAGACTTCCAAAGTCCTTATGCATGTAGGAGAGGAAATCACATTTTCAAAACTTTTCAAAAATATATATGCTGATTAAGTGCCACTTAGTGAGACCGATTCTGCATATTGTGACATAGGTATTGTGAGAGACCAACACACTTTCAAGGTCCTTATACATGTAGCAGAGGAAATCAAATTTCTAGACATTTTTCAAGATATATATGCTGATTAAGTGCCATATAGTGAGACTGATTTTGCATATTGTGACTTAGATACTTAGAGAGACCAACAAACTTACAAGGCCTTAAACATGTTGGAGAGAAAATCATCTTTCTACAACTTTTCAAAAATATATATGCTGATTAAGTGTCACTTACTGAGGCCGTTTCTGCATATTGTGACTTAGGTATTGTGAGAGACCAACACACTTACAAGGCCTTTATACATGAAGGAGAGGAAATCAAATTTATAGACATTTTTCAAGATATATATGCTGACCAAGTGCCATATAGTGAGACCAATTTTGCATATTGTGACTTAGATACTTAGAGAGACCAACAAACTTACAAGGCCTTAAACATGTAGGAGTGGAAATCATATTTTTATAACTTTTCAAAAATATTTATGCTAATTAAGTGTCACTTAGTGAGACCATATTTGCATCATATTAATGGCGATGTTTTTACAGTATTACCGCGAAATTATCAAATAGGTATGGCTTATATCCCAAACGAAGGCACTCGTGACACGATATTTTCATAATTGTTGTTCGTAAATTAAAGGAACATTTTCCTTAAATACCGACTACAAACACCAGCTTGTGAGTTCTATAGCTATCGTATCACAGGCCTGCATGACCTTTTGGATGTTAACTGGTTAAATTCGGGGAGCCACTATCATGTGGCTTCAAGTAGTAGTAGAAATATAAAACAAATTTAGGGTAATAATAAGACGCAAAAATATATATAGTGATCAGTTGTCACTTAGTGAGACCGTTTTCGCATGTTGCGACCTATGTACTTAGAGAGACTAACAAACTTATAACGATCTTATAAGCAAGGAATTCAAATTTCTAGAAATTTTCTGTGTACACTAGAAATGCTGATGGGTGTGCGTAATAAGTGCCAACTGAAGCGTTATTTCATTGAACTGCATCTCTAAATTAGCACCTTTATGAAATAGTCATACCACAGTAAGGGAGGTCGCGGTAAGTTACAATTTATTCATGATATGCATATACAGGCTTTGCATTATGTGAGGATTGATCGATCAAGGCTCGCGTCCAGTCCCGTGTCTGACTTTCAATTTTAATAAATTCACCTAGGTACTTAGAGAGACCAACAAACTTACAATGTCCTTATACATGTAGAATACGATATCAAATTTCTAGAATTTTCAAAGATATATAGTTATGCTGTTTAAGTGCCACTTAGTGAGACCGTTTTTGCATATTGTGACTTAGGTACTTAGAGAGACCAACAAAGATACAAGGTCCTTATACATGTAGGAGACACAATACAATTCTTGAAATTTTCAAAGATATATGTGCTGATTAAGTACCACTTGGTGAGACCGTCTCTGCATATTGAAAACAATGTATTGGAGAGACAAAAAAACTTACATGTTTTTTTTTTTACATGTTGGAGAGGAAATCATATTTTTAAGTTTTTTTTAAAAATATGTATCCTGATTAAGTGCCATTTGGGGAGACCTTTTTGTACAGTGTGACCCAGATATTTAGAGAGACAAATAAACTTACAAGGAGAGGAAATGAAAACGATGGCAGTTTTGATGAGATATTTCCATAATCAATGTTAGGAAATTAAATGAACATTTCGGCTTCCAACACCGGCTTGTAAGTTGTATACCTATCGTATTACAGGGCTACATGACATTTTGGATGTCAGTTGGTTGAATTATGGGATTCACTATCACATGGCGTTAAGCAGTGGTAGAATTATAAAACAAATTTTGGGTGCCAATAAGGTGTATAAATATATATACCGATTAACTACCATTTAGTGAGACTATTTTAGCATATTGCGATCAAGGTACTTAGGAAGACCAACAAACTTGCAATGTTATTTATTTTGGAGAGGAAGTCAAATTTCCTGAAAATCTGCCACTGCACTGCATCGGAATGTTAAAGATGTACAGTACAGCCTACAACAAAGTGCGTCATTGGTCAATATTCTTTTGTTGAGAATGCCATATTTTCGCCTTATTAATTGCAATGTTTTTACAGCATTACCGCAATATTTTCAAAATGTTATGGCTTATATCACAAGACAAAGGCACTCGTGACACGATATTTTCACAATCGTTCTTCGTAAATTAAAGGAACACTTTTCCTAAATCTCGACTACCAACACCATCTTGGATGTTGTATAGCTATCGAATCACAGGCCTACATGACATTTCACAAGACCTTACACATGTGGAAGGTGAAAGCAAGTTTCTAGAATTTTTCAAGGATATTAATTATGCTGATTAAGTGCCACTTAGTGGGACCGTTTTTTGCATAATGTGACTTAGGTTCTTAGAGAGACCAACAAACGTGCAAGGTCCTTATGCATGTAGGAGAGGAAATCATGATTTTAGAACATTTCAAAAATATATATGCTGATTAAGTGCCTTTTAGTGAGAAAGCTTCTGCATATTGTGACTAAGGTACTTTGAGAGACCAACACATTTATAAGGTCCTTATAAATGTAGGAGAGGAAATCAAATTTCTAGAAATGTTTCAAGATATATATACGGATTAAGTGCCATATAGTGAGACCGATTTTGCATATTGTGACTTAATTAGATACTTAGAGAGACCAACAAACTTACAAGGTCCTGATAAATGTAGGAGAGGAAATCAAATTTTTTAACTTTAAAAAAAAATCTTTGCTAATTAAGTGTCACTTAGTGAGACCATATTTGCATCTTATTAATGGCGATGTCTTTAGAGTCTTACCACGATATTATCAAATAGGTATGGCTTATCTCACAAGACGAAGGCACTTGTGACACGATATTTTCATAATCTTTGTTCGTAAATTAAAGGAACAGTTTCCTTAAATATCGACAACAAACACCAGCTTGTGAGTTCTATAGCTATCGTATCATAGGCCTGCATGGCTTTTTGGATGGTAACTGGTTAAATTCGGGGAGCCACTATCATGTGGCTTCAAGTAGTAGTAGGAATATAAAACAAATTTAGGGTAATAATAAGACGCAAAAATATATATAGTGATTAATTGTCACTTAGTGAGACCGTTTTCGCATATTGCGACCTATGTACTTAGAGAGACTAACAAACTTATAACGATCTTATAAGCAAGGAATTCAAATTTCTAGAAATTTTCTGTGTACACTAGAAATGCTGATGGGTGTGCGTAATAAGTGTCAACTGAAGCGTTATTTTATTGAACTGCATCTCTAAATTAGCACCTTTATGAAATAGTCATACCAGAGTAATGGAGGTCGTGGTAAGTTACAATTTATTCATGATATGCATATACAGGCTTTGCATTATGTGAGGACTGATCGATCAGGGCTCGCGTCCAGTCCCGTGTCTGACTTTCAATTTTAATAAATTCACCTAGGCACCCAGAGAGACCAACAAACTTACAAAGTCCTTATACATGTAGAATACGAAATCAAATTTCTAGAATTTTCAAAGATATATAGTTATGCTGTTTAAGTGCCACTTAGTGAGACCGTTTTGCATATTTCAACTGAGGTACTTAGAGAGACAAACAGACTTCCAAAGTCCTTATGCATGTAGGAGAGGAAATCACATTTTTAAAACTTTTCAAAAATATATATGCTGATTAAGTGCCACTTACTGAGACCGATTCTGCATATTGTGACTTAGGTATTGTGAGAGACCAACACACTTTCAAGGTCCTTATACATGTAGCAGAGGAAATCAAATTTCTAGACATTTTTCAAGATATATATGCTGATTAAGTGCCATATAGTGAGGCTGATTTTGCATATTGTGACTTAGATACTTAGAGAGACCAACAAACTTACAAGGCCTTAAACATGTTGGAGAGAAAATCATCTTTTTACAACTTTTCAAAAATATATATGCTGATTAAGTGTCACTTACTGAGACCGTTTCTGCATATTGTGACTTAGGTATTGTGAGAGACCAACACACTTACAAGGTCTTTATACATGAAGGAGAGGAAATCAAATTTATAGACATTTTTCAAGATATATATGCTGACCAAGTGCCATATAGTGAGACCGATTTTGCATATTGTGACTTAGATACTTAGAGAGACCAACAAACTTACAAGGCCTTAAACATGTAGGAGAGGAAATCATATTTTCATAACTTTTCAAAAATATTTATGCTAATTAAGTGTCACTTAGTGAGACCATATTTGCATCATATTAATGGCGATGTTTTTACAGTATTACCGCGAAATTTTCAAATAGGTATGGCTTATACCCCAAACGAAGGCACTCGTGACACGATATTTTCATAATTTTTGTTCGTAAATTAAAGGAACATTTTCCTTAAATACCGACTACAAACACCAGCTTGTGAGTTCTATAGCTATCGTATCACAGGCCTGCATGACCTTTTGGATGTTAACTGGTTAAATTCGGGGAGCCACTATCATGTGGCTTCAAGTAGTAGTAGAAATATAAAACAAATTTAGGGTAATAATAAGACGCAAAAATATATATAGTGATCAGTTGTCACTTAGTGAGACCGTTTTCGCATGTTGCGACCTATGTACTTAGAGAGACTAACAAACTTATAACGATCTTATAAGCAAGGAATTCAAATTTCTAGAAATTTTCTGTGTACACTAGAAATGCTGATGGGCGTGCGTAATAAGTGTCAACTGAAGCGTTATTTCATTGAACTGCATCTCTAAATTAGCACCTTTATGAAATAGTCATACCACAGTAATGGAGGTCGCGGTAAGTTACAATTTATTCATGATATGCATATACAGGCTTTGCATTATGTGAGGATTGATCGATCAAGGCTCGTGTCCAGTCCCGTGTCTGACTTTCAATTTTAATAAATTCACCTAGGTACTTAGAGAGACCAACAAACTTACAATGTCCTTATACATGTAGAATACGATATCAAATTTCTAGAATTTTCAAAGATATATAGTTATGCTGTTTAAGTGCCACTTAGTGAGACCGTTTTTGCATATTGTGACTTAGGTACTTAGAGAGACCAACAAAGATACAAGGTCCTTATACATGTAGGAGACACAATACAATTCTTGAAATTTTCAAAGATATATGTGCTGATTAAGTGCCACTTGATGAGACCGTCTTTGCATATTGAAAACAATGTATTGGAGAGACAAAAAAACTTACATGTTTTTTTTTACATGTTGGAGAGGAAATCATATTTTTAAGTTTTTTTAAAAATATGTATCCTGATTAAGTGCCATTTGGGGAGACCTTTTTGTACAGTGTGACCCAGATATTTAGAGAGACAAATAAACTTACAAGGAGAGGAAATGAAAACGATGGCAGTTTTGATGAGATATTTCCATAATCAATGTTAGGAAATTAAATGAACATTTCGGCTTCCAACACCGGCTTGTAAGTTGTATACCTATCATATTACAGGGCTACATGACATTTTGGATGTCAGTTGGTTGAATTATGGGATTCACTATCACATGGCGTTAGGCAGTGGTAGAATTATAAAACAAATTTTGGGTGCCAATAAGGTGTATAAATATATATACCGATTAACTACCATTTAGTGAGACTATTTTAGCATATTGCGATCAAGGTACTTAGGAAGACCAACAAACTTGCAATGTTATTTATTTTGGAGAGGAAGTCAAATTTCCTGAAAATCTGCCACTGCACTGCATCGGAATGATAAAGATGTACAGTACAGCCTACAACAAAGTGCGTCATTGGTCAATATTCTTTTGTTGAGAATGCCATATTTTCACCTTATTAATGGCAATGTTTTTACAGCATTACCGCAATATTTTCAAAATGTTATGGCTTATATCACAAGACAAAGGCACTCGTGACACGATATTTTCAAAATCGTTCTTCGTAAATTAAAGGAACACTTTTCCTAGATCTCGACTACCAACACCATCTTGGATGTTGTATAGCTATCGAATCACAGGCCTACATGACATTTTACAAGGCCTTACACATGTGGAAGGTGAAAGCAAGTTTCTAGAATTTTTCAAGGATATTAATTATGCTGATTAAGTGCCACTTAGTGAGACCGTTTTTTGCATATTGTGACTTAGGTTCTTAGAGAGACCAACAAACTTGCAAGGTTCTTATGCATGTAGGAGAGGAAATCATGATTTTAGAACATTTCAAAAATATATATGCTGATTAAGTGCCTTTTAGTGAGAAAGCTTCTGCATATTGTGACTAAGGTACTTTGAGAGACCAACACATTTATAAGGTCCTTATACATGTAGGAGAGGAAATCAAATTTCTAGAAATGTTTCAAGATATATATGCGGATTAAGTGCCATATAGTGAGACCGATTTTGCATATTGTGACTTAATTAGATACTTAGAGAGACCAACAAACTTACAAGGTCCTGATAAATGTAGGAGAGGAAATCAAATTTTTTAACTTTAAAAAAAAATCTTTGCTAATTAAGTGTCACTTAGTGAGACCATATTTGCATCTTATTAATGGCGATGTCTTTAGAGTCTTACCACGATATTATCAAATAGGTATGGCTTATCTCACAAGACGAAGGCACTTGTGACACGATATTTTCATAATCTTTGTTCGTAAATTAAAGGAACATTTTTCTTAAATATCGACGACAAACACCAGCTTGTGAGTTCTATAGCTATCGTATCACAGGCCTGCATGGCTTTTTGGATGGTAACTGGTTAAATTCGGGGAGCCACTATCATGTGGCTTCAAGTAGTAGTAGGAATATAAAACAAATTTAGGGTAATAATAAGACGCAAAAATATATATAGTGATTAATTGTCACTTAGTGAGACCGTTTTCGCATATTGCGACCTATGTACTTAGAGAGACTAACAAACTTATAACGATCTTATAAGCAAGGAATTCAAATTTCTAGAAATTTTCTGTGTACACTAGAAATGCTGATGGGTGTGCGTAATAAGTGTCAACTGAAGCGTTATTTTATTGAACTGCATCTCTAAATTAGCACCTTTATGAAATAGTCATACCAGAGTAATGGAGGTCGTGGTAAGTTACAATTTATTCATGATATGCATATACAGGCTTTGCATTATATGAGGATTGATCGATCAGGGCTCGCGTCCAGTCCCGTGTCTGACTTTCAATTTTAATAAATTCACCTAGGCACCCAGAGAGACCAACAAACTTACAAAGTCCTTATACATGTAGAATACGAAATCAAATTTCTAGAATTTTCAAAGATATATAGTTATGCTGTTTAAGTGCCACTTAGTGAGACCGTTTTGCATATTTCAACTTAGGTACTTAGAGAGACAAACAGACTTCCAAAGTCCTTATGCATGTAGGAGAGGAAATCACATTTTTAAAACTTTTCAAAAATATATATGCTGATTAAGTGCCACTTACTGAGACCGATTCTGCATATTGTGACTTAGGTATTGTGAGAGACCAACACACTTTCAAGGTCCTTATACATGTAGCAGAGGAAATCAAATTTCTAGACATTTTTCAAGATATATATGCTGATTAAGTGCCATATAGTGAGGCTGATTTTGCATATTGTGACTTAGATACTTAGAGAGACCAACAAACTTACAAGGCCTTAAACATGTTGGAGAGAAAATCATCTTTTTACAACTTTTCAAAAATATATATGCTGATTAAGTGTCACTTACTGAGACCGTTTCTGCATATTGTGACTTAGGTATTGTGAGAGACCAACACACTTACAAGGTCTTTATACATGAAGGAGAGGAAATCAAATTTATAGACATTTTTCAAGATATATATGCTGACCAAGTGCCATATAGTGAGACCGATTTTGCATATTGTGACTTAGATACTTAGAGAGACCAACAAACTTACAAGGCCTTAAACATGTAGGAGAGGAAATCATATTTTCATAACTTTTCAAAAATATTTATGCTAATTAAGTGTCACTTAGTGAGACCATATTTGCATCATATTAATGGCGATGTTTTTACAGTATTACCGCGAAATTTTCAAATAGGTATGGATTATACCCCAAACGAAGGCACTCGTGACACGATATTTTCATAATTTTTGTTCGTAAATTAAAGGAACATTTTCCTTAAATACCGACTACAAACACCAGCTTGTGAGTTCTATAGCTATCGTATCACAGGCCTGCATGACCTTTTGGATGTTAACTGGTTAAATTCGGGGAGCCACTATCATGTGGCTTCAAGTAGTAGTAGAAATATAAAACAAATTTAGGGTAATAATAAGACGCAAAAATATATATAGTGATCAGTTGTCACTTAGTGAGACCGTTTTCGCATGTTGCGACCTATGTACTTAGAGAGACTAACAAACTTATAACGATCTTATAAGCAAGGAATTCAAATTTCTAGAAATTTTCTGTGTACACTAGAAATGCTGATGGGCGTGCGTAATAAGTGTCAACTGAAGCGTTATTTCATTGAACTGCATCTCTAAATTAGCACCTTTATGAAATAGTCATACCACAGTAATGGAGGTCGCGGTAAGTTACAATTTATTCATGATATGCATATACAGGCTTTGCATTATGTGAGGATTGATCGATCAAGGCTCGTGTCCAGTCCCGTGTCTGACTTTCAATTTTAATAAATTCACCTAGGTACTTAGAGAGACCAACAAACTTACAATGTCCTTATACATGTAGAATACGATATCAAATTTCTAGAATTTTCAAAGATATATAGTTATGCTGTTTAAGTGCCACTTAGTGAGACCGTTTTTGCATATTGTGACTTAGGTACTTAGAGAGACCAACAAAGATACAAGGTCCTTATACATGTAGGAGACACAATACAATTCTTGAAATTTTCAAAGATATATGTGCTGATTAAGTGCCACTTGATGAGACCGTCTTTGCATATTGAAAACAATGTATTGGAGAGACAAAAAAACTTACATGTTTTTTTTTACATGTTGGAGAGGAAATCATATTTTTAAGTTTTTTTAAAAATATGTATCCTGATTAAGTGCCATTTGGGGAGACCTTTTTGTACAGTGTGACCCAGATATTTAGAGAGACAAATAAACTTACAAGGAGAGGAAATGAAAACGATGGCAGTTTTGATGAGATATTTCCATAATCAATGTTAGGAAATTAAATGAACATTTCGGCTTCCAACACCGGCTTGTAAGTTGTATACCTATCATATTACAGGGCTACATGACATTTTGGATGTCAGTTGGTTGAATTATGGGATTCACTATCACATGGCGTTAAGCAGTGGTAGAATTATAAAACAAATTTTGGGTGCCAATAAGGTGTATAAATATATATACCGATTAACTACCATTTAGTGAGACTATTTTAGCATATTGCGATCAAGGTACTTAGGAAGACCAACAAACTTGCAATGTTATTTATTTTGGAGAGGAAGTCAAATTTCCTGAAAATCTGCCACTGCACTGCATCGGAATGATAAAGATGTACAGTACAGCCTACAACAAAGTGCGTCATTGGTCAATATTCTTTTGTTGAGAATGCCATATTTTCACCTTATTAATGGCAATGTTTTTACAGCATTACTGCAATATTTTCAAAATGTTATGGCTTATATCACAAGACAAAGGCACTCGTGACACGATATTTTCACAATCGTTCTTCGTAAATTAAAGGAACACTTTTCCTAAATCTCGACTACCAACACCATCTTGGATGTTGTATAGCTATCGAATCACAGGCCTACATGGCATTTTACAAGGCCTTACACATGTGGAAGGTGAAAGCAAGTTTCTAGAATTTTTCAAGGATATTAATTATGCTGATTAAGTGCCACTTAGTGAGACCGTTTTTTGCATATTGTGACTTAGGTTCTTAGAGAGACCAACAAACTTGCAAGGTCCTTATGCATGTAGGAGAGGAAATCATGATTTTAGAACATTTCAAAAATATATATGCTGATTAAGTGCCTTTTAGTGAGAAAGCTTCTGCATATTGTGACTAAGGTACTTTGAGAGACCAACACATTTATAAGGTCCTTATACATGTAGGAGAGGAAATCAAATTTCTAGAAATGTTTCAAGATATATATGCGGATTAAGTGCCATATAGTGAGACCGATTTTGCATATTGTGACTTAATTAGATACTTAGAGAGACCAACAAACTTACAAGGTCCTGATAAATGTAGGAGAGGAAATCAAATTTTTTAACTTTAAAAAAAAATCTTTGCTAATTAAGTGTCACTTAGTGAGACCATATTTGCATCTTATTAATGGCGATGTCTTTAGAGTCTTACCACGATATTATCAAATAGGTATGGCTTATCTCACAAGACGAAGGCACTTGTGACACGATATTTTCATAATCTTTGTTCGTAAATTAAAGGAACATTTTTCTTAAATATCGACGACAAACACCAGCTTGTGAGTTCTATAGCTATCGTATCACAGGCCTGCATGGCTTTTTGGATGGTAACTGGTTAAATTCGGGGAGCCACTATCATGTGGCTTCAAGTAGTAGTAGGAATATAAAACAAATTTAGGGTAATAATAAGACGCAAAAATATATATAGTGATTAATTGTCACTTAGTGAGACCGTTTTCGCATATTGCGACCTATGTACTTAGAGAGACTAACAAACTTATAACGATCTTATAAGCAAGGAATTCAAATTTCTAGAAATTTTCTGTGTACACTAGAAATGCTGATGGGTGTGCGTAATAAGTGTCAACTGAAGCGTTATTTTATTGAACTGCATCTCTAAATTAGCACCTTTATGAAATAGTCATACCAGAGTAATGGAGGTCGTGGTAAGTTACAATTTATTCATGATATGCATATACAGGCTTTGCATTATGTGAGGATTGATCGATCAGGGCTCGCGTCCAGTCCCGTGTCTGACTTTCAATTTTAATAAATTCACCTAGGCACCCAGAGAGACCAACAAACTTACAAAGTCCTTATACATGTAGAATACGAAATCAAATTTCTAGAATTTTCAAAGATATATAGTTATGCTGTTTAAGTGCCACTTAGTGAGACCGTTTTGCATATTTCAACTTAGGTACTTAGAGAGACAAACAGACTTCCAAAGTCCTTATGCATGTAGGAGAGGAAATCACATTTTTAAAACTTTTCAAAAATATATATGCTGATTAAGTGCCACTTACTGAGACCGATTCTGCATATTGTGACTTAGGTATTGTGAGAGACCAACACACTTTCAAGGTCCTTATACATGTAGCAGAGGAAATCAAATTTCTAGACATTTTTCAAGATATATATGCTGATTAAGTGCCATATAGTGAGACTGATTTTGCATATTGTGACTTAGATACTTAGAGAGACCAACAAACTTACAAGGCCTTAAACATGTTGGAGAGAAAATCATCTTTTTACAACTTTTCAAAAATATATATGCTGATTAAGTGTCACTTACTGAGACCGTTTCTGCATATTGTGACTTAGGTATTGTGAGAGACCAACACACTTACAAGGTCTTTATACATGAAGGAGAGGAAATCAAATTTATAGACATTTTTCAAGGTATATATGCTGACCAAGTGCCATATAGTGAGACCGATTTTGCATATTGTGACTTAGATACTTAGAGAGACCAACAAACTTACAAGGCCTTAAACATGTAGGAGAGGAAATCATATTTTTATAACTTTTCAAAAATATTTATGCTAATTAAGTGTCACTTAGTGAGACCATATTTGCATCATATTAATGGCGATGTTTTTACAGTATTACCGCGAAATTTTCAAATAGGTATGGCTTATACCCCAAACAAAGGCACTCGTGACACGATATTTTCATAATTTTTGTTCGTAAATTAAAGGAACATTTTCCTTAAATATCGACTACAAACACCAGCTTGTGAGTTCTACAGCTATCGTATCACAGGCCTGCATGGCTTTTTGGATGTTAACTGGTTAAATTCGGGGAGCCACTATCACGTGGCTTCAAGTAGTAGTAGAAATATAAAACAAATTTAGGGTAATAATAAGAAACAAAAATATATATAGTGATCAGTTGTCACTTAGTGAGACCGTTTTCGCATGTTGCGACCTATGTACTTAGAGAGACTAACAAACTTATAACGATCTTATAAGCGAGGAATTCAAATTTCTAGAAATTTTCTCTGTGCACTTGAAATGCTGATGGGTGTGTGCATAATAAGTGCCAACTGAAGTGTTATTTCATTGAACTGCATCCATAAATTAGCACCTTTATGAAATAGTCACACCAGAGTAATGGAGGACGCGGTAAGTTACAATTTATTCATGATATGCATATACAGGCTTTGCATTATGTGAGGATTGATCGATCAAGGCTCGTGTCCAGTCCCGTATCTGACTTTCAATTTTAATAAATTCTCCGAGGGAGACCAACAAACTTACAATGTCCTTATACATGTAAAATACGATATCAAATTTCTAGAATTTTCAAAGATATATAGTTATGCTGTTTAAGTGCCACTTAGTGAGACCGTTTTTGCATATTGTGACTTAGGTACTTAGAGAGACCAACAAAGATACAAGGTCCTTATATATGTAGGAGACACAATACAATTCTTGAAATTTTCAAAGATATATATGCTGATTAAGTGCCACTTGGTGAGACCGTCTTTGCATATTGAAAACAATGTACTGGAGAGACAAAAAAACTTACATGTTTTTTTTTACATGTTGGAGAGGAAATCATGTTTTTAAGTTTTTTTAAAAATATGTATCCTGATTAAGTGCCATTTGGGGTGACCTTTTTGTACAGTGTGACCTAGATATTTAGTGGGACAAATAAACTTACAAGGAGAGGAAATGAAAACGAAGGCAGTTCTGATGAGATATTTCCATAATCAATGTTAGGAAATTAAATGAACATTTCGACTTCCAACACCGGCTTGTAAGTTGTATAGCTATCATATTACAAGGCTGCACAACATTTCGGATGTTAGTTGGTTGAATTATGGGATTCACTATCACATGGCGTTAAGCAGTGGTAGAATTATAAAATAAATTTTGGGTGCCAATAAGGTGTCTAAATATATATACCGATTAACTAACATTTAGTGAGACTATTTTAGCATATTGCGATCAAGGTACTTAGGGAGACCAACAAACTTACAATGTTATTTATTTTGGAGAGGAAGTCAAATTTCTAGAACATCTGCCACTGCACTGCATCGAAATGATAAAGATATACAGTACAGCCAACAACAAAGTGCGTCATTGGTCAATATTCTTTTGTTGATAATGCCATATTTTCGCCTTATTAATGGCAATGTTTTTACAGCATTACCGCAATATTTTCAAAATGTTATGGCTTATATCACAAGACAAAGGCACTCGTGACACGATATTTTCACAATCGTTCTTCGTAAATTAAAGGAACACTTTTCTAAATCTCGACTACCAACACCATCTTGGATGTTGTATAGCTATCGAATCACAGGCCTACATGACATTTTACAAGGCCCTTACACATGTGGAAGGCAAAAGCAAGTTTCTAGAATTTTTCATGGATATATAATTATGCTGATTAAGTGCCACTTAGTGAGACCGTTTTTTGCATATTGTGACTTAGGTTCTTAGAGAGACCAACAAACTTGCAAGATCCTTATGCATGTAGGAGAGGAAATTATAATTTTAGAACATTTCAAAAATATATATGCTGATTAAGTGCCTTTTAGTGAGACCGTTTCTGCATATTGTGACTTAGGTACTTTGAGAGACCAACACACTTATAAGGTCCTTATACATGTAGGAGAGGAAATCACATTTCTAGAAATGTCTCAAGATATATATGCGGATTAAGTGCCATATAGTGAGACCGATTTTGCATATTGTGACTTAGATACTTAGAGAGACCAACAAACTTACAAAGTCCTTATACATGTAGGAAAGGAAATCAAATTTTTTAACTTTTAAAAAAAATCTTTACTAATTAAGTGTCACTTAGTGAGACCATATTTGCATCTTATTAATGGCGATGTCTTTAGAGTATTGCCACGATATTATCAGATAGGTATGGCTTATCTCACAAGACTAAGGCACTCGTGACACGATATTTTCATAATCTTTGTTCGTAAATTAAAGGAACATTTTCCTTAAATATCGACTACAAACTCCAGCTTGTGAGTTCTACAGCTATCATATCACAGGCCTGCATGACCTTTTGGATGTTAACTGGTTAAATTCGGGGAGCCACTATCACGTGGCTTCAGGTAGTGGTAGAAATATAAAACAAATTTAGGGTAATAATAAGACACAAAAATATATATAGTGATTAATTGTCACTTAGTGAGACCATTTTCGCATATTGCGACCTATGTACTTAGAGAGACCAGCAAACTTACAACGATCTTATAAGCAAGGAATTCATATTTCTAGAAACTTTCTGTGTACACTAGAAATGCTGATTTGTATGCGTAATAAGTGTCAATTGAAGCATTATTTCGTTGAACTGCATCTCAAAATTACCACCTTTATGAAATAATCATACCAGAGTAATGGAGGTCGCGGTAAATTACAATTTATTCATGATATGGATATACAGGCTTTGCATTATGTGAGGATTGATCGATCAAGGCTCGCGTCCAGTCCCGTGTCTGACTTTCAATGTTAATAAATTCACCTAGGCACCCAGAGAGACCAACAAACTTACAAAGTCCTTATACATGTAGAATACGAAATCAAATTTCTAGAATTTTCAAAGATATATAGTTATGCTGTTTAAGTGCCACTTAGTGAGACCGTTTTGCATATTTCGACTTAGGTACTTAGAGAGACAAACAGACTTCCAAAGTCCTTATGCATGTAGGAGAGGAAATCACATTTTTAAAACTTTTCAAAAATATATATGCTGATTAAGTGCCTTTTAGTGAGACCGATTCTGCATATTGTGACTTAGGTATTGTGAGAGACCAACACACTTTCAAGGTCCTTATACATGTAGCAGAGGAAATCAAATTTCTAGACATTTTTCAAGATATATATGCTGATTAAGTGCCATATAGTGAGACTGATTTTGCATATTGTGACTTAGATACTTAGAGAGACCAACAAACTTACAAGGCCTTAAACATGTTGGAGAGAAAATCATCTTTTTACAACTTTTCAAAAATATATATGCTGATTAAGTGTCACTTAGTGAGACCGTTTCTGCATATTGTGACTTAGGTATTGTGAGAGGCCAACACACTTACAAGGTCTTTATACATGAAGGAGAGGAAATCAAATTTATAGACATTTTTCAAGATATATGTGCTGATCAAGTGCCATATAGTGAGACCGATTTTGCATATTGTGACTTAGATACTTAGAGAGACCAACAAACTTACAAGGCCTTAAACATGTAGGAGAGGAAATCATATTTTTATAACTTTTCAAAAATATTTATGCAAATTAAGTGTCACTTAGTGAGACCATATTTGCATCGTATTAATGGCGATGTTTTTACAGTATTACCGCGAAATTATCAAATAGGTATGGCTTATACCCCAAACGAAGGCACTCGTGACACGATATTTTCATAATTTTTGTTCGTGAATTAAAGTAACATTTTCCTTAAATACCGACTACAAACACCAGCTTGTGAATTCTATAGCTATCGTATCACAGGCCTGCATGGCCTTTTGGATGTTAACTGGTTAAATTCGGGGAGACACTATCATGTGGCTTCAAGTAGTAGTAGAAATATAAAACAAATTTAGGGTAATAATAAGACGCAAAAATATATATAGTGATTAATTGTCACTTAGTGAGACCGTTTTCGCATGTTGCAACCTATGTACTTAGAGAGACTAACAAACTTATAACGCTCTTATAAGCAAGCAATTCAAATTTCTAGAAATTTTCTATGTGCTCTAGAAATGCTGATGGGCGTGCGTAATAAGTGTCAACTGAAGTGTTATTTCATTGAACTGTATCTCTAAATTAGCACCTTTATGAAATAGTCATACCAGTGTAATGGAGGACGCGGTAAGTTACAATTTATTCATGATATGCATATACAGGCTTTGCATTATGTGAGGATTGATCGATCAAGGCTCGTGTCCAGTCCCGTGTCTGACTTTCAATTTTAATAAATTCTCCTAGGTACTTAGAGAGACCAACAAACTTACAATGTCCTTATACATGTAGAATACGATATCAAATTTCTAGAATTTTCAAAGATATATAGTTATGCTGTTTAAGTGCCACTTAGTGAGACCGTTTTTGCATATTGTGACTTAGGTACTTAGAGAGACCAACAGAGATACAAGGTCCTTATATATGTAGGAGACACAATACAATTCTTGAAATTTTCAAAGATATATATGCTGATTAAGCCACTTGGTGAGACCGTCTTTGCATATTGAAAACAATGTATTGGAGAGAAAAAAATACTTACATGTTTTTTTTTACATGTTGGAGAGGAAATCATATTTTTAAGTTTTTTTAAAAATATGTATCCTGATTAAGTGCCATTTGGGGAGACCTTTTTGTACAGTGTGACCTAGATATTTAGAGAGACAAATAAACTTACAAGGAGAGGAAATGAACACGAAGGAAGTTTTGATGAGATATTTCCATAATCAATGTTAGGAAATTAAACGAACATTTCAACTTCCAACACTGGCTTATAAATTGTACAGCTATGGTATCACAGGCCTACACGACATTTTGGATGTTAACTGGTTGAATTATGGGATTTACTATCACATGGCATTAAGCAGTGGTAGAACTATAAAACAAATTTTGGGTGCCAATAAGGTGTATAAATATATATACCGATTAACTGCTATTTAGTGAGACTATTTTAGCATACTGCAATCAAGGTACTTAAGGAGACGAACAAACTTACAATGTTATTTATTTTGGAGAGAAAGTCAAATTTCTTGAAAATCTGCCCCTGCACTGCATCGGAATGATAAAGATGAACAGTACAGCCTACAACAAAGTGCGTCATTGGTCAATATTCTTTTGATGATAATGCCATATTTTCGCCTTATTAATGGCAATGTTTTTACAGCATTACCGCAATATTTTCAAAATGTTATGGCTTATATCACAAGACAAAGGCACTCGTGACACGATATTTTCACAATCGTTCTTCGTAAATTAAAGGAACACTTTTCCTAAATCTCGACTACCAACACCATCTTGGATGTTGTATAGCTATCAAATCACAGGCCTACACGACATTTTGGATGTTAACTGGTTGAATTATGGGATTTACTATCACATAGCATTAAGCAGTGGTAGAACTATAAAACAAATTTAAGGTGACAATAAGGTGTATAAATATATATATACCGATTAACTGCCATTTAGTGAGACTATTTTAGCATACTGCAATCAAGGTACTTAGGGAGACCAACAAACTTACAATGTTATTTATTTTGGAGAGGAAGTCAAATTTCTTGAAAATCTGCTACTGCTCTGCATCGGAATGATAAAGATGTACAGTACAGCCTACAACAAAGTATGCCGTTAGCAAATATTCTTTTCTTGATCATCCCATATTTGCGCCTTTTTAATGGCGATATTTTTTCAGCATTACCGCGATATTTTCAAAATGTTATGGCTAATATCACATGACGAAGGCACTCGTCACACGATAAGTTCAAAATCGTTGTTCGTAAATTAGAGAAACATTTTCCTTAAATTTGGACTACCAACACCAGCTTCTAAGTTGTATGCCTATCGTATCACACCGGCCTGACAAGACAAATTAGGTGTTCATATGTTTTATGACGAGCGTGACCATAACAAGTTCGGAGGGTGGATTACGACAGACTGATGCATGCGATGGGCGAAAAGACGAACGACAAACTGAGGCATTATTGCTACAATGATGACGCGATGTTCAAGTGAAAGTATGGGCAAAAAATAGCGGGCAAATAAGATGCAAATGGCATAGCAGGCTTCCAGTTTATTGCATGTTGAACTGTAAGCTATCAATTAGTACTTCATTGCTAATCTTAACCTATCACCAAGTAAATATCTTGTCAAAAGCACTGTTTCATATCTATTTAGATGCTGTGAATGAAAGACAGGGGTGACTAAGCGGCGATTTTGTATTCTATTCATCAGAGCATTGGCTAATCGTCAATGGTCTCCTACTCATGTGTAGTACTTAAAAAGCAAAACGAAATAAAACCAATGGCGTGTTTCCTTCTTCAAAACAACACAAAACCTGACGCCCCCCCCCCCCCCCCATCCCCTCATGTGATGGTAAGAACTGATAAAAAATAAAATATATTTCATCCAAACTTTTGGGCTATTTTCAAGTCATATAACCATGATGCTATCAAATAATATGACACAAACAATAATTATACTGCTTAATTGCTACTTAGTGAGACCGTTTCGCATACTGTGGCTTACGTGTATGTACTTATAGAGACCAACAAATTTACAATGACCTTATAGGAGGGGGAATGAAATTTCTTCCAACACCGGCTTGTAAGTTGAGCATCCACCGTACCACAGGCCTACTCGACATTGTGGATGTTAACTGGTTGAGTTCTGGGAGCCATTATCATATGGCTTTTTGAAGGGGTAGACTCTTACGAGAATCGGAATATCTGATTCTCGTAAAGATTCTTGCAAATCTACCTCTTAACAGTGTAATAGAATGAATATCATTGTCACGCTATTTGAGGCCCAGAGTTGGGATTACAACTTTATTATTTATTTTATGTAATTTAACTTTGACTAAAGTATACACAAGTCCCAATATTTGTGGAAAAACACAAATCACAGTAATATGGCGAAGATTGCTGGCGAAATCTATTGGAGCCTTCGATTAAATAATATTTATTTGCTTGTGTCACGTTATCTGGTTAAATGTTCAATTGGAAATAATGCGGTCAACTTAACCTCTAATTAGCTAGAATATTGTTTCGCGTTTTCGAAGCAGAGATAAGTTAGCGTACACGTGTGGAATATCGCAAGCGATTTTCTCTTTATGGTTACACTAAACCAATGTATCACCCTGTCCATCGTGGATTTGAATTAGCGATTGTTCACGGGTAATTTGAACGTAAATAATTTAATCAAGTTCTGGCCGTTTCAGACAATCATTAAAATGTCTAGTTGTTTCAAAAGAGTCATATCTTATCAAGCCAGGAGAGCTCCGAAATGTGTTTCCGGAAATCACAGAACACAAGCTCATAATAATAAAAGTGTCCACGAAATGTCAAGCGAGTCTAACTCAAACAAAATACGCATTATTATCTCTACCCATATCGAATCACAAAGCACTCGTTGAATCAGAATTAATGTTTAAACTTTGCGTTCCGAGTGTATAAAGAGTGGAGCAGAATTCTGAGGCGGGCAGTTGGCCTCAGGGCACTCAGAGAATGTCCGAGTTTAGCCTTGGCCGTCGAGGGTCATATGCACCGAGATTGAAAGTCCGCAGGTTGTCGTAACCCTGTGAGAGCTGTAAGGAACCGATAGTAGTTTGTTAACGGTTGCGAAGCATAGTGGTATAGTAGCCAAGCTGTAACCTTGAGGTCTAGAAACCGTATTAAGAGCTCGAGTAAGCGCTTGAATAGCTCTCGAGATAAGATAATTTTAGGCCGTGCGAGAATTGGTGATGTCGAGAACACATTGCAGAATATTTTTATGTAAGCTTTGTAAGTATATATCTGAAGGCGAAGAATAACTTAACCCCGTGAGAACCAGGCGAGGCGCAAATTGATCGTGAACTGTGGTAGACGCCGATTGAATTGTGATTGAACTGTGAGAACGCCGATAGAGTCACTCAAGGAGAACATTATATGTGTTGAGTCCGAATGACTGTGAAGTTAACACTGCGAGGAGGAAGCAACGAGAAGTGAATAGACACTTTGTATGTATCATAAACCGTGAGAAAATGAAGATGATGTGAGGTTGATCCAGAGGACACAGCTAGCTGTGGGAGACGCCGAGGGCCATAAACAATAAACTTTTATTCGCGTAATAAGTGAATTGTTATGGATAATTTTGTGAGTAATCTTTTCAGTGAATTATCGCTGATCACCCTTTGGCGTTGTAAGCCACAGGCACCTTCAGGAATCCTAACAGTCCCAAGCGGACAGGGCATTGATAAGGGGGCAAGGTTTACGTTCGACGACAGTCACTGGCTGTCGGCTGAGCACTGATAAGAACATAAATGTTCCTCCATCATTTCGAACATCAATTTAACCCCTGTAATCCGGCGACAATCATGTCACTTTGATTCTCGCAAAAAAAATAAAAAACTTCTGCCCCTGTTAATGAAAATTGAGTACTCCATGCTGTAGTCTTAACATCCATGGTTCATGCTTCATGGTGAACCAAAAGCAATTAACGTTTGATCAATGGAAATTTGCTTAATTGAAAATTAAAAGAGTGCCAAAAGGCACTCTCCAATAATTGACAATAAAACAAATTTGAGAAAAAAAATGTTGACTATCAAAAATAATCTAGCACTCAACCAGTTAATATATTTGTGACAATTGTATCATTAACGAGTTTGGTAGGTGGAGTACGACTGGGCGGAAGGACGAAAAACTGACGTGCTATTACTGCAAAGATATCGCGATATTCTAGTAGAACGATGGCGAAAACAGCACGCAAAGAAGACGCAAATAGCATTTGACTCCCACCTCTCCACCCCACATACACACCTGCGATGACGTCTCTGAGAGAAAAAATATAATGTTTGGCACTCTCTCTCTCTTCATGATACATAAACCATGTTACGCAGCATTTACAAGGCTTCGGATAAGTAGACTGACAGGGGTACAAACAGCCCACACTATACTACCTTGCCACTCTTGTATGAGAAGATCGACACACCTTGACCCGAACAACGTACTATCGGATTGTAAAGTGGACATCAGCAGCGGTCAACGTCTCTTTTTTCAGAATCCACATACAACTTGAAACTCGTCCATTTCATATTGATTATTTATTTATTTATTGGTGTTTAAGGTCACATATTTTTGCACAATGGCTAATCATGACCACGTCCATTTCATAAGCGGGGTAATTGGGAACGGGTGCTCTTGGTCTATCGATGGTGCACTTTCACAGAGGATATTGTCAGAGAATAATTTGCGACGCATTTAACATCTAAAAGTTTACAGGTTTCTAATTTTAATAATGATTCTCTTAGTTTTTTTGCTAAAGTAGTGTCGAAAAAAATCAATTTTCTTCACTTTTGAGGCATGTTCTGGCGGCCATCTTGGATTTTCACTAACTTGATTGATATTATCATAATGGTGAAGTGTGTCAGAAATACGAATCAGTTAATTCCCGTTCCCAATCTTATATAGTTTTTCCGTAATTGGGATAATTTAGTGATGGCGTAAAATCGCGACACCCTTGGACGCCAGCTTGAATTACGTCATATCCGCCCAGGATGATTTCTTGTTAACATCTAAAATTCTACTCTAGAGATGTCCAAGTACACGAAAAAGCCGACCCCGTTCGGTTCTTGGGAGGGGTTCCCATAGGGGGTGTACCTAGCTGCCCGACTACTGGCACTTCTACGCTGCCGTAAAAATCTTTTAACCGTAACAACATGCGGTGCGGTAAAAACCGGCCGTTAACTTTATAGAACACTCTGGGAGTAACGGATCTTCGGAGTATCGGACCTTCGGAGTAATGAGTCTTCGGAATATAGAACATTCGCAGTCTTAGATCTTTGAAGTATTGAACCCTCGGAGTATTGGACCTTCGAAGTATTGGACCTTCGCAGTATTAATTTTTCGGACTTTTGGGCCTTCGGAGTATTGGGTCTTCGGAATATCTGACCTTCGGAGTACTGGAGAGTCGAAATATCGGACATTCGGAGTATTGGATCTGTTACAGGCTAACATTCCAGTCAGTATGACATTTCACAAAAATGTTTTCTGCCTGAATTGAGTCACAGATATTATAGCAATTAAATTAACTTCAATAACTTGCACTGTGCGTGATTAGAATTACATGTAACTAGTGTTATAGAGAGAGAATGACAAATGTGTTCCTGTCAAACTTGGAGGGAAAGATTTGCTGGAACTGTGAGAAAAACACAAACATATAGTTTAATGTACATTGTATGTGGTTAGGTTGAATAAAAGTAGTCTCTTGTAGTGTAGTACAGAAGTGTTCTAAGTGAACTGTGTGCCTGAATGAGAACTGTAAACTCGGCCAGTGGCAGTTTCTTCGGAATAAAGGGACGTTACCACTCAAACTGCCTGTTATCCTGCACAAAACCCCTAACAGCCCTCGAATTTTCTCAGTTCTGAGGGTTTCCGGTATTTAGGAGAACCTCTAACTGGCCATAGTATCACTGCACACTGAAGACTAAAACGCAACTCACCTAAAATCGTGAATGCAGTATTGTGTGGGATGGGAAACCCAGGAAAAAGCTTCCACTTTCTATCGAACATAACCACCCCTCCTCAACACCTATTCCCAGGAATTATAATCATTGTCTATATACATTGCAGTTACTTTATCTAGGCGCTGAGCTACTGTTTAGAAGGGCTGGTCTAAGTAGAACTGTTTCACTTTTGAGTGGATGAGTGTTTTGTGAGGTTAGGGTGGGGATGCACTCAGTCCCAAGACTGAAAACGCCCCAAGGCCGAAATGTTCCTGAACTCCAGCCAGTGTGGACATCCGGACGTGAAGCAGTTTCTGTTTACTGTTTACTACCGTAAATATGTTCTGCTAAATAGGACTCTGACCCGGTAACAATGACTGTGGTACAATTCATTTAAAATGGGAAGCAAAGGTACATGTATAAATGATTGGTTAATGTTGAATTTATACTTTTATAGTATTGTGGTACAAATATATAGCTATAGATGCTTCATGTGATTTTTAACTTAATGTATTGTAACAATGAGACCAGGAGTGAGGGCCCTAAAATCGGTCCGGGCATCCATAACCTTGATCAGGCCATTTTCATTGTCAATGAATAAAGGGGAAAATAAATGAGGCAGTTATGGTGCGACCAAGGGTCGTCTGTACGATGAGCCGATCATGGTTCAGCCCGTGGTAGGAAAATGTTGAATCCCAGGGTCCAAAAACCCTATTTACTTGCATCTGAGCGACCGTATTTAATTTAAGTTTTCGGACACCAAAAAATAATTAATTTTTTAGATATCCGAAAATTGAAAAAAATTACCCAATGCCAAATGCAAGTTATAAAAGATTCAGTGTGCCAAGACTGCCAAGCTCGTTTTATTAAAACAGAAGCTAAATCTCGTCCGTTAAATCCTTATTCTTAAGCTAATTTCTTTCTCAAGTATTGGCGAACAAGTTCTGCTTCTTATATTAACGCCTCTCCTTGGCAACATAGCACTGTGTTGTGGAATGAATTTCTGGCGCTCCACTCTATGCTACCACAGAGAGATCTTTAACATTAACTCTTTAAATGGGCTGAAGCCTGATAAAAGTCCTCACGGTCTGTAAGGGCTTATACCAGGCTCCAGTCCATGTTTACCCAGCCCACTGGGCACCGGCCCACCGGGCTTTATTGAGTGTTTCTCCTTGGCAGCCTGTGACCATGTTACTACAGGTGCCACTTTTTTGCCATCCCATGTAAAGTACTTTCCTCGATGTGTGTGATATGGGTGTATGGTGTTAGACTTCAGTTTGTTGAATGTTGGAGGAAGACAAAAATATTTCAATTTGCAATTATTCTTAGTGGGGGTTGCCGATTTTTTTTTTCAGGCACGTATGCTGGGGTGGGGAAGCATTTTTGTTCGGAACCAAAGAAAAAAAAATCCTGCATGTTATTGCACTGAATTTGGCTTGGCTTCGAAACACCATCATATAACTGCAGAGAAGAGAAATAATGTATCTTTAACTGCTAAACTGACCACACAGACAGTTAGTCTATTGTATACTTTTGTAAATAGATGTCGGTCTGAGGTCAGTTCGAAGATAAACTTTGTGAGAACAAATTTGCATTGTCAAAATTTACCATCCGCTCTTCAAAACATCCCCTTTCATTGTTCAAAACACATTACCCCTTCCCATATATTGGTCAAAGCCTCCCAACGCATTGTTCAAAATGTCCCTAGAAATCCTCTTTCATTAAAAAGGTTCACCACGGCACAATTTCAATGCTGCACACACTTGACCACCACACAAAGTTATCACCTCGGCACAATTTCAACGGCACAAAGTTGACCCACGCAGGGCCGTCGAGAATATATCCGGGCCCCGGTCGAGAGAATATCCGGGCCCCGGTTAGTACAAAGGTGGACCTTAAGTCCGTAATTTAATTGTTTAGTGTGGTATGTCCCAAAGGTTACTTCTGGCCGTAAAGCGGTAGCGCAGAGGTGAGCTGGGGTGAGCACCAGAGGGGTCTCGCCTACTCATAGGTGGTAGTACAGGGGAAAATTTCATTTTCTGGGGATGTCAAAGGATGGTGTTTTATTGATTTTGACACATGACCAGGAATTCATGAGTGAAGGCCCGAAGAATTCACGTAACATTGAAGTAGCCTTCAGAAATCATGGTTTCAACTGCATAGGAGAGCTTGAGGTTGTACAACAGAAGGGAAGTGAGCGGGCCTGCATTAACGCCGAGCTCCGGTGTTACTACACCGACTCTCCCCCCCCCCCCCCCTCTCGATGGCCCTGCACCCACGGCACAAAGTTATCAAGGCACAATTGCAACGTCGGATAAAGTTGACCCACGGCACAAAGTTATCACGGCACAATTTCAACGCGTCTCAAAGTTGGCCAACGAAACAAAGTTATTACCTCGGCACAATTTCAACGCGTGTGAAAGTTGTCCCACGGCACAATTTCAACGCGGCACAAAGTTGACACACGGCACAAGTAGAAATCGACGACTTTTGAAGTAGCTCACGAGTTTTGTGGTGAAATCTGTTATCACGGCTCAAAGTCAACGCGGCACAAAGCTGATACACGGCACAAATTCACCACGGCACAATTTCAATGCGGTACAGAGTTGACCCATGTCACAAAGTTATCACGGCACAATTCATCGCGGCTCAATTTCTCCGAAATAACTGACAATGATATTATTTCTTGTAATGCGTATCGTATTGAGCCCCCCCCCCCCCCACCCCTCCCCACCCCAGCGATTTGGGCGCATAAAATTATACGGGATGCTCGTAAAATAATTTCGCAGGAATCTGGAGCACAGTCAATTTGCTCAGGCACATTTGTTCTCCTCCACTAGTATTATAGTACCCGACAGCCAACGCCTAGAGTGTAACTGTATTCTTGAAATTGTGAGGTTGGGTCGGTGGAATAGGGCTTTGGGTGTAGCCGGGAAGATACCCAGGACACAGGTTATCTTTCCCTCCCATCTCTATTACGGGATATTTATGTCAAGCTGATCAAATATAGTACAAATAATTTTAAAAGAGCATTGATGTTTAAAAATGGGATTACGACATGATTGACGGACTTTAAGAAACCAACTGCATGAACTTGGAAGTCCCCCCCCCCCCCACCCCCCTCCCCGCATGAACGTTGCAAACCTTCAACCTCTGTCTGGGACATCAACTAGAGTAATTTCTCTATCAGGCACTGGAGGCTATTAATAACGTTTCTAAACAGTCAACGATATCAACGTCTGGTTAACAAGGTTGGGAATGTGAATTGTTCACTGATAAAATTTAATAGGTGTGTGGGAGTGTGTGTCGCTGTTGTTCAGATATAAGTCAAAAGTTCCATCTGGGATTAATGAATGTCGGGTTAAAATGTATTTACTATTTACAATTCTTGAATTTACTTCTTAACCCATTGCGGTCTTTTACAGCTCCGCCATTTCGTGTTGCATGTGGTTTGTAGTTGTGTTCTAGGCAAGGTGTGTCACATTTATCAATTTATGTCGCACTGAATTTGTGCGTGATGAATTTGTGCCATGGTCAACTTTGTGGCGTGGGTCATTATTGTGCCGCGTTGAAAGTTTGCGGTGATAACTTTAAGCCGTGGGTCAACATTGCGACGCGTTTAAATTGTACCGTAACAACTTTGTGTCATTCATGAGTCAACTTTTTGTCGTGGTGAAGTTTTGCCGTTGATCAACTTTGAGACGCGGTGAAATTGTCCCGTGAGAAACTTTGTGCTGGGGGGGGGGGGGGGGGGGTCAACTTTGTGCCGAATTGAAATTGTGCCGTGCTGAATTTGTGCATGGCACTTGTGGGCCAGCGCACATTGCAGAGTTGTGGAGCAGCCTGTTTTATTGTCAAGGTGAGATATATATCTGAACGATATAGGCGCGAGGAAATTGTTATTTACCGTAATTGTGTAGATTTTAAGTATTCACAAGTAAAATAATGGAGGCTCCCATGACTTTGGACCAGTTAATTTCGGCGGGGGAACGCCTGGGTTTTTCTGGGAGTGAGCTACAAAAGTTTGTCAGGAACGAACAAAAGCGAGAAGCGAAAGAGTCAGCTGCTGAAAGGGAGCGAGAGAAATAGAGCGCGGAACGCGAGAGGGCAAGGGCCCGGGGAGAAGCCGCGGCCGAATTGGAATGGCAGGTGACTTTGAAGCGCGAGGAGGCTGCCTTACGGGCAGCCGAACGTGAGAAAGAGGTTGCGAGGGCCGAGAGAGAGGCAGCACAAAGAGCTGCAGAGCGAGAGAAAGAAATTCAGGTGGAGCGAGAAAGAGCTGACAGAGAGGCAGCATTAAGAGCTGCAGAGCGAGAGAAAGAAATTCAGGTGGACCGAGAAAGAGCTGCGTTAGAGCTTGAAAGGAGTGAGAGGCAGGCCGAGATCGTAGGGGAAAGGGCCGAAAGAGAACACGAGAGAGTGCTCGAATTAATAAGAGCTAGGGCCCAAGTGCAGGAAACCAACGGGAGGCAAGGGCAAACGAACGGAGGTGGTCATGGTAGGACCTCTTTACCAAAACCCCCTAAGTTCTCAAACCTTCAAAGGTTTGCATCGTGTCATCAGTGGCCTGATGATTCACGGGGAGTAAACGTAAGCCCGTTGTTAACGGAGAAATCCTTGCAAGTATATGCAAGTATGCCTCCTGATTTGGCAAATGATTATGGTGAGCTAAAGAAAGTTATTTTAAAGAGGTACCAGCTCACCGAAGACGGATTTCGGCCTAAGTTCAGGGAATGTAAGCCCGAGAGAGGGGAAAGTGTATTCCAATTTGTGGCGCGGTCTACCAGGTATTTTGACCGCTGGGTTGAGTTGTCGGAAATCGACGAAGATTTTCCGTCCCTCAAAGATCTGCTCATCCGAGAGCAGTTTATTTCAACTCGCGCCCCAGAGTTGGTCCTCTTTGTTAAGGAGAGGAGGCCAAACAGTGTTGATGAAATGACTAAGGAAGCCGAACAGTACTTGGAAGCCCACGGAGGTAATATAACCCTGTCCCGGCTGGGAAGATTTGGAGGGAACCAGATTGCAAAGGCACCGGTTAGGATTAACCCTCCAGAGCCGTCTGGTAACAGGGGTAATACTGGGCCACAGAGCCCTAAAAATATTTGTCTTGTTTTGTTTGTTGGCGGAAGAGGCACCTAGCGAGGGACTGTTGGAAAAAAACTCCTCCCTCAAAGCCAAATGGCGGACCCCATAGGAATGGAAGGAGAGACCTTTCACCAAAGAATTGGAGAAACGGAGGTAGCGGCGGTCCAACCTTGGACAAAAGGCAGACAGCCGCGTTCTGCCAGACAGTTGGGCCAGAAAGTAGTCCACTCCGGGATGCTATTGAGAAGGGGGAGCATGTGTTAGAGGGTGGAAAGGTCGTCCCTATAAATAGTGGAATGTGCGAGGAAGTCACAGCCTCAGAATATGGAGGGAAAATGCCCGTGTATCCGGGGTATGTGGGTAAACATGAAGCGCAGATGCTTCGCGACACAGGATGCAGTATCGTAGCAGTGCGTAGGCAACTAGTCAAGGACGACCAGCTATTGGGCCGCGACCACATGTGCATGCTCATAGATGGGACGATTAGGAGGTTCCCCTTGCTAGGATGAGGGTGGATACCCCTTTCTAAGGCGGCGAGGTAGAGGCAATGTGTATTGAGGCTCCCATCTATGACCTTGTATTTGGGAACATACCCAGGGTATGTTCAGAACCCGACATGACATGGTCGGTGAGGAAAGCACCCAAAGGGGCATCGGGGTGGCCACACGAGCCCAAGCCGCAGATGCAAGGCGGCCGGTAAAATCACTGGAGGGACCAGTGGAGTTGAGTAAAGAGGCACAGGTAAAGTGCACAATGAAGGCCCCAAAGATTAACCCCTTGACGACGGAAGTCAAGGGAGTGGCTGACCGAAAACAGCGAATGCATGTGGACGAGAGCGGCGGGCATAATGAGGATCGGCACGGGAGTAGACCAAAGGTTAGGAACTTGTGGGTCGGACAAAAGGTGACCGTGCTCCAGCCGACATGGTTAGGTAGACCGCGGTTACAGTGGAAGGGGCCATACGCTGTAACAAAAATAATTATCATTATCGAGTGGACATAGATGGATGTGGAGTGGTTTACTACGCAAGGTTTTTGCGAAAATGCCGAAATATAAGGGACACTGAACCCACGCGAACAGCGGGAGGAGGTACATTGGGCCAGGAGAGGCCACAAAAGGTGGCCGGGGTAGCCACAAAACGGCATCAGAGATGTAGAGGTAGGAGGGGCCCAGGAACTTGGAGTGGGGCACCCAAGGAGAGACTGACAGGATCTAATCTACAGAGCGTTGCATCTGAGGCAACGAGCTCCGGTACGGCAGGAATCGCCTGTGCGCATGTAGGTGTTGGGCGTGAAAATGAGTGGGGTCCTTGGTGGAGGACGCGCCCAAGGAATAGATCCCGGTGGAGGGGACAGAGGGGCTCTCTAGGGAATAGTAAGGATCCCACCATAAATGGGAGTATTTAAAGTTGGTGCCTAATAGGGCAGGTAACCCGCTGATGGGCATGAGCCGGGGGGGGGGGCAAGTTAGTGAGATAATGGAAGTTGGGGCAAGGGGCCCATCGGCTGGCTTGGGTCAGGGTGGAGACCCCTTGCTAATATTTTTACGTAGGTGATGCGTGAGAGTGTATATATACAGGTGTGTGTATGATAGAGTAGGGCAAGGGCGCGAGAGGGCAAGGGCACGGGAAGAAGCCGCGGCCGAATTGGAACGGCAGGTGACTTTGAAGCGCGAGGAGTCTGCCTTACGGGCAGCCTCCTCGCGCCTTACGGGCAACCGAACGTGAGAAAGAGGTCGAGAGATGTTGAGAGGGAGAGTGAGTATTTTGCGATGTTGAAAGATAGAGTGAGTGTATAGGGGGACCTGTTGGCTGCGTGTGTACCAACGGACCACCCCCTATTGTGCGCCAGTTAAAGTGTGCGCGCGAAGGTGAAGTGAGATGTGTATGGACTCATGAAGTTCCAAAGGGGAAGCGAGCCAAATTACTGGAGAGTTATTTGTGGTGCGCATTAGTGTGTGCATGTGTATGACTGTGTGTGAAATTTCTGAGTATATTGGTGTAACAGTAGAGCAAGACTGCGAGATAGCTGTAAGAGACTAGAAGAAGTATTAAGGTGGATACACGTGAATACTGTCCCCTTGGTGTTTTTGGAACAACTGGTAGTATGTTCCTTGGTAGGGGGTTGTCAAGGTGATAGCCAAAAGTTGCGATTTTGTTGTATAAAAGTGTAAATATTTTCGATAATATTTCTGCCTGAGTTATAATGTAAAGCAAGATAGATATGTGACGGTCCCGGAAAACAGGTTTGTCAAACTGGCGTTAATTCAAAAGATTCTAAATGAGGTTTGAAATTTAATGTCCATTATGGCGCACGTGTTCAAGAGTCCCAAGCGGATAGAGCAATGATAAGGTGGCAAGGTTTACGTTCGAACTGGGGTTCAGACGACAGTCACTGGCTGTCGGCTGAGCACTGATAAGAGCATAATTTTTTGTCCATCACTTAACCCCTGTAATCCTGCGACATTTATAGTCTAGCATGGCTGTGTTTCGCGAGCATACAAGTAAAAAAATGTATGTCATAGAAATGAACAAATAGTTCGTGATAACGAACCTATGTCCTTTGCCCCCACCGCAACAATTCCGAGAAAAGTGGAAGAGTGATTAAACAGACAATCACTTCCCCATCTACAAACTTAATAAATGATACCAAAATTTTAAACCGTTCATTCATCCATCTCTTAAAGTACCTGGAATTCAGAAGGAAATCCAGATAACCCATCGTTCCCAGTAATTTGTTTGACGACCAATAAGATTGTCATTCGATGGGCAGTCAAGCGTGCAATTATCTTCGAAACAGCAGGAGAGAGGGTTGGTTTTATTCGGAAAATGTAAAAATGTATGTTTTTCAAAGACGTTTGGAAGCACAAAGATGTTATGACATTCGAATACAAAATGGAAATATGTTACATTTCATCTCTCCAGTTTCTCGTCTCACGCAGCAAAAAATACAAAAGTTTATTTCATAGAGTCAGAAAATGGTTTTAAATACCACAGGGGTAGAGAATTTGGCACAATTTTATTTGGGCTGTAGACAAAATTTACAACCAAATTTAAAATAAAAATGGAAGCAAAAAATAATCATACTACAATTTAATTAATTACAGCAAATTGATTTTTTTTTCGATCAGATGCAGAAAGCAAATAGTTTTGAAGAGAAAAATGTCCACATATACTTCAATGTTGGGGGTAGGTAATAAGGCCAGGGAATGGATTATCACATTGTTATTTTTTGTTATAAAATTATCTTTTGCTAAAATGTATTATAAAAACTAGGATTTGTGAAAAGCACGCTTCAAAGAAATATTATAGTTGGCCAAGTCAATGAATGGTGGTCACCAATCAAATAATATGCATTTATCTTCATGGGTTACAAGGCGATTAATAATACTCAAATATCAAGCGCGGTATTTGAATTAGCAATTTCCAATGAGCTATTTCCAAATGCATGCGCTCTGAAAGGGATGTGTTCCTTTGAGACAACACTTTGAAACGTCAAGTAATTAAAAGCGCATATCTCACTTGGAGAGCAGGACGTCATCAGCGAGGCGGAGACGGAAATAGAAACTAGCTCTCTGAAGTCTCCTACTTAATCTCTCCCCTCCATCCAGATCAGGAACGGAAAATGCTACAAACCTTACAGGACATGACGGCAGAAGTAAACAGCATGCGGGAACAAGTCAGGAACATGTCAGCGGACAATAACAGAACCACGGCACTCCTGGAACAGCACACCAGCCACAGCACTCCTGAAGCAGCCAGGACTCGACCATTCCACCCTAGCCAGTCCACCAAAAACATCAACAGCCCAACTACACCAACAACCACTACTGTCTCTCCATCGCAGCCACCTCCACCCAAAAAGAAAAGCAAACGACATAAACGCCGCTAAACTGCCAGAGAGGGTCTAAAGGGGCTTGCCCCAAATCGTCTCTGCGCGCCTTCGGCGCGCGAAACCATTCACTTCGGAGAGCAGGACACGTAGATATTTTGTCAGAACAAGAACAGGCTTTCCCAGATGGAAACATAAATGTCACAAAGCCTTCAACTTAGTTTCTCTCAACAGAAACTCGTTAAAGATGGATTAATTTCGGTCGGTATTCTTAAATTTCAAAGAAATGGTTATAATTAAGATATATGTCTTTTCCAAATTATAAATATTCTTCGACAAGCTTGGATAATCAGTTCCCAACTCACGAGCTCACAGTAAAGCTGGGGACCCGGAGGACCACTGGCACACTGTTAGTTAATGGTCAACGGGGGACATAAAGGGTATTACGTGGCACACGTCGCGCACAATAGGCCCGTACAGCTGTGGGCTGTTTGAGGCGAGCGTGGAGAGCTCTGATAACGATTTTGTACTAGAACTGGGGATAGCTGTTGATAATACTTCGTGAGGAAGTAAAACGTGAACTTTGATGTAGCAATTGCGAGAAAAATGAAGGCCAATTTAACCCTGCGGACAAGTTATCGGTAAATGATATGTGACAAAGAAGCTAGCAAGCGTGTAAGGACACCGATGAGTGCACACTGAAGCAGAACTTTTGGGTAAAATGAGTCAGAGAGTCTGTGAGATAAACCCCGTAAAAGAAACATCGAACGAGACATCCATAGACACTTCGATATATACGCCAGGTTCGAAATCGTTAAAAGCTTATCCCACTTTTGCCACTTTTTAAGCGACTGCTGCATGGCGACCATCATAGTCGCAGCAGGTCACCGAAAAACGGCGATTTGACCCCCCCCCCCCCCCCCTTACAAATATGACGTTTCGGTCGGCCGAAAACGGTGTGTACGCCAATGTCGCACAACGTTTAATCTGTCGTATCGCCTTGATAAAATCGGTCGTCTACGTGTCGGTCAGTCGCGTCCGGTGTATTTTGACCTTTAAGGTCCTTCACTTTGAATCCTCTTGGGGCATTTGGGACCCTTTAGGGCCTCTTATTTGAAACATGGGCTTATTTGGGGCCCCGTATTCAAAACATAAACCATTCTAATGACTAAATAACAATTTAATTCGCGGCCCCAATTTTCAAAACTAGTTGATTCGCGGCACCAATTTCGAAAACACTTGGAAGCCCTTCCTTTCGGAGTCCCCTTAATCACGCGTTTGTTTGAGCCCCCAAGTTCAAACAAACGTGTTAGTTTTGGGGGCTCCAATTTGATAATCGAAATACGTTTTGGGTCCCATTTTCAAAACACAAACACATCTGCTCGGGACCTCGTATTCAAAAAGCAAATCCGTTTCTGTGATCCCTTTACACTTGAATTCAGCAACCGAGGGGCCCTTAACTCATCGATACTGCAAGGTTCGCATTCGGAATAATGTAGAAAAATATTTTTTTTTAACTTAATGTCTAAAATCCCCCCCCCCACCCCCCAGGAGTCCAATACTGGACTTACTCCTCCCTGGATGAGCTACCACTGTCGAATATAGCACGTTCGGGTGGTGCGTGTGGTGGTCGGATCCCAGTTCAGTTTCAGTAAGGTCGTTGATTCGGATTTTACCCTTGCATTAATTACATGATCATACAGTGAAAGACAATTTACTCAACAAGAGAAATAAAAAAAAGTTTGAGATGCAATATATGAGCTTGGTATGTGTGATCTAAGTAAAATGAATACAGTTAGCTGGGTCGCAAGGGATTTAGGAATCCCACGTCGTTCCTGCGGTGCGCTAAAACCATTCATTTGCCATCTCGATGAACTATTTGAACGTGTTGTGCCTCCAAGCTCCTGAACAGGACACCGCAATCGATAAACGTTTCACATGTCTCAGCCTCCTTGGGTCAAAGTGACTCACTATATTGGCCCGAGTTGACTGGGCACAGACCGGTGACTCAACTGAAATCACATCAGTGGAGTCAACAGTCTACACTGCCAGTGGTGTAGTTTGCCAATAAAGCAAACGCCCTCCCCAGCCTCATAGGGTTAAATAAAGTGAAAAGGCAGAAAAATAAACCGCTGCGAAACCTTTGCATAACCTTGGCAAGGGTTTACCCCAAAATAAATAACAGCGATTATGCAGCCCTGTCGGAATTCCGATGTGCCCGAGTTCTCCCCCCTACACACACACACACACACACACACACACACACACACACACACACACACACACACACACACACACACACACACACACACACACACACACACACACACACACGAAATCCCGTTTGCTTTGGGCTAGCTTAACTACTGTACACAATGCGAAAAGTTTCTTGAAAATTAAAATACTGGTCGTTCAGTTAGGCGAATTGGCAGAACCAACTTCGAAGCTTACTTTAAATGGATGATTTGGCATTTGGCAGATAGCACAAGTAAAAGGTTAAACGAAACCTATTTGTTTGAGAGATGTCGATAGACAGATAGTTCGTATCCTTACTTGATAAGTATTAGCAAACAGAATCTCGGGGAATCCCCCATAAATACGATGACCATTGCCAACATGCCACGGCAGTTTAACAGTTAAACGGTTTTTGTTTACCTCAGCTTGCATTTTTATGTTTTCCGCAAGGTAATGAACAAAGATACGTAAAACGTTGCACATCACTGGCAATAAACAAACAAACAAAAGCACACAATATCCTTCAGTCAGAGTCTTTAATTCATATCTGCACAGCGAGTGAAGCAAATTCCCACTCTTGTCGTGACTTCGCGGAAGTTCACGCTTAGGTCTACCGGCTTACTATATATTTCGTGGATGGTGTAAGAAAAATTACCAGAACCGATATATCTTACATCAATTAACCTTACACTAAAACGCTACCTCGAATAGATGTAGAATTCATAGCAGTTACTACAGGTCACTTTGTTTCAAAATATATCCTCGTTTCATGAAATTATTAAAGATTTTTCGTCGGTCGCGCCATTGCGGTTAAATATTTTTCTCCCCATAAGATCGCAAGCTATTTTCTCACTGGTTATTAGAAAAACGCGGAATGTGAGGTCACGGGTTGGAAGAATTGGATATGCTAAATGGTTTGTAATCTGATTTACACGATGCCACGTGCCCTTCCATCTGTTTCGTTGGCTTAAACTTACCGCGACCGAATTTGGTCGCGATAATGTGCCAAGTAGTATATTTTTATGCAATAGGACAACCGATGGTCTCGGTATGTCGCTTTCTTTATATATATATATATATATATATATATATATATATATATATATATATATATTCCTTTTTCATACATTAGGGAGACTTTCGTTTGGAAAAAAACATACATTAAGAGGACATGTACATTAGGGAGACTTATACGGGTCTCCCTAATAATTTGGTCTTCAATTGTGACTTTTCACATTAATTTTTATTTTCAATTTTGGGTCTCTGGTATTCATGTGAACACTATGTTTTATCTTATGTACCCGATGCCAAATCCACACCTGTGCACAAACCACAAGAGAGTGGTGAAAATTTGACATGCTATATGTTTACTTGTTAAAAAACAGTCATTAAGTCGACATTCAATTAAAGTTATTTTTTTTCTTTTTTCAGGCGATATGTTTTAATTGTAAAATACCGCAGTGACTGACAATACACTAAAAAAAACATCACACAAAAATGATATATCTGTCCTTTAAAATCATGAGATATATTTGAGAATCGTTTTTCTTGGGTCCATTTTCATAAAATAGTCGAGGTGTAAGGTTACGTGGTAAAAAAAAGTACCTTATGGGTACTTCGATTTATATATAAGTTGATTTTCCCACCCTCAAAATGTCAAGGCTTTCCCAATTTTTTCCTGTTTTGTTTTTGTATGGTGTTATTTATTTTTTCTTAACTTGTTATTAAAACAGTGTATGGGGCTTTCAATTAGTCGTAGCTACTTGAAACCAATAATAATAAGATGAAGATGAAGAATCTCTCTTTCTCACACTCTCTCTCTCTCTATCTGTCTCTCTCCCTCTCCATCTCCCATACCCAGTCTATCTCTCCCACCCCCGACCCATCCCATCCCCTCTCTCCAAGTATGACTGTATATGGGTATGACTACCCAGTGGTGTCTTTGGGTTATATTTTCGTGGTCAAGTCCCTCCACCCCCAAAAAGTAATTTTTTGCAATGCGAGTTTTTGTTTTGTTTGTTTTTATAGATATCTTCAACAAAAACCTATCATACAAACCATAAGACCTCTCAAGGAAATGAGCTAACCAAACACTGTCCAATAGGATGGTGGGGGGGGGGGGGGGGGGGGGCACATGATCTTATTTATTGCACATCGGTTTTAAAAAATCATATTTAGAGGCCCAGTATGTGAATTTCGGAGTGTGGATCCCTCTCCCTCTCTTTCTACTCTCTCTGTCTATCTCTCTCGGTCTATCTCTCCCTTTGTGTCTCTGTCTCCCTCTCTTTATCCCTACCATCTCTCTCTGTTTCTCGACCCCTCTCTCCTCCTCTGTAATGCTCCCTCATTCTCTTCATGTGTGAGTATATATTCGTGTGATTGCCCAGTGGCATCGTTGGATTATATTTTGGTGGTCAAGATCCCGCCCACCCCGCTCCCCTCTCCACAATATTTGAATTTTTTTGCACTCCGTATCTATTAGTCTTTATAAATTTTCTTCCGAAAACCCTTATCATACGAATCATAAAACCTCACATTAGAATGAGCTGACCAAATGCGTTCCATTATGGAGATGATTGGGTGGGGAGCACATGATATGGTTTATTGAACCAGATTCAAAAATCATGTATTTAGATCCCCAGATTGTGAATTACGAAGTGTGGATCTCTGTACGAGTGTGCGTCAAGTGGCGTTGATAGGTTATGTGTTGGTTATTTGTGGTCCGGACCCAAAACACATTTGAGGTTATTTACCATGCATCTCTATTCGTCTTTCCAAATAATCTCACGAAAGTCTTATTATTTGACCAGTTATTGGAATGAGCCTGCCGAACTCGTCATATACATCCCTGGCTGCTGTCAGTGAAGTTTGCCAGGGTGTCTAACTTAAACTCTTATCAAACAAATCATAAGACCTCTCATTTAAGGGGGCGCGGTGGCGTTGCGGTAACCGGTTCTCGTCAGATCATCGAAGTTAAGCAACATCGAGCCCGGTTAGTCCTTGGATGGATGACCGTCAGAGCGATCGTTTCGGACTCCCGCGTTATGCCCTTGGGCAAGGCACTCTACCCCGATTGTCCACATGAGAGAACTATGACTCCGTGTACTAAGGCGTACTGCACATCGATTGAGCCCATGTCTTCAAGCAATCTAACCCTGCTTGTGCTGAAGTGCGTAGTTACGATGTTGGTGAGCTGGCAGCTGCTCGTCGTTGCTCAGTGGTTCTCTCCGGGTACTCCGGCTTCCTCCACCCGTAAAACTGTCATCGACACAGTATGACCTTGGCTGTTGAAGTGTCGTTAAACCCTAATAGTAAATGAATAAACAAATAAATAAATAAACAAATAAATAAATAAATAAATAAATAAATAAATAAATAAAAATAAATAAATAAATAAATATACCTCCCATTTAAATGAGCTAAC